>JBAMHX010000014.1:19380031-19392279 GCA_037177515.1 Pseudomugil tenellus | reverse complement strand
CATTCACATGTCTGGAACAAACTCCCAGAACGCCTCAGACCAGCTGAAACACTCAGTTTATTTAAATCCAGATTAAAGACCCTTTTGTTCTTAGCTGCATTTCAATTTTTTTTTCTATTTTTATATTACCATAAGCTTGTATGTTTTGCAATCTTAAATTAATGATTTTTAATCATCTCTTTTTATCTACATGATTTTAATAATTTTAATTGCAATTTTAATTTTTATTTCTTTCTTGCTATATTGCTTTATTGCTCTGTAAAGAACTTTGAATCACCCTGTGTTGAATTGTGCTATACAAATAGATTTGCCTTGTTATGCCTTCAATTTCAATTTATGTATTAAAATATGGACATTTCATGTAATTTAAGCAAATGCAAATTGTGGATATGCTTTTTTTCTTGTTTTAAGCGATGTATATCCAGGACTTTCCCTGTATCATCACAGCAGCTGCTTATCAGTTGATCATCAGAAGCATGTCTTCAGCTAGGGTTGTCATGATTACACATTCTTGGTACAACAGTTATGAAAAAATAAATAAATTAAAAAAAATCTTGATTGTAATATTGTTATAATTATTATACAATTATTATGTGTTAATTTCCCAACACTATAAATGTGGGAAATCTTTTGAGCAATCTGTATGGATATTATTTAAGTTTTATTTATAGCCCTAAAATCAATTTGTTGCTTCATAGACATAGATTTCTGGAATTATTACTTTGTCTTGTTGTTTGATATGAAAATATAATAAAGTTTTGACTAACATCATATTAAAATTCCAAGGCATATATGACCCTTGCCACAGCTGTGAACTTAATCCACTTAAAACCACTTTAACATCAGAATTTAGGACATATATACTTTGATAGTTTGAATGGATTACATGTAGAGAATGACCACCTGATGACACATTTTACATATTAACTGTATTTTCATTCATTCATTTTCATTCATGTTTTTTTTATTATTTTACTAAAGTGACAATATTGAGGAATCTTTGCAATTAAGTAATTGCAATGTTTAATACCATGATTAATTGTGAAATTAATTGATCGTGACAGGCCTCGCCACTGCTCTGCCTGTGCCTGCTTTGATAAGCACTACAAAACAGAAAAACACATTTTTTTCAGCCTATTTATGTCTATTTAAATCATTGTCAAACATTAATCATAAAATGATGACAATCTTAGCAAGACAAAATGAATGGATGGACTGCATTGCTTGTGGGCATATACAGTACTTCCAAGCACACACACAGACACACATTTATGCTAATAGATGAACAAAGACCACATCTTCTTTAGATTTCTCAGATTCCAGACTCCTGATCTATAGAGTATAATAGTGTTTAATAAGGCTGACATTACACCAGGATAATCCCGCTCTCTCATGCATCGACACACAACCAATTCCATTTCCACCACCTCAGCTATTTTCTCTGCGATCCAAAAGCTCATTTCAAGAAAAGGAGAGCCGGGCACAAAACGAGACCTCAAATATCAATTACCACTGATGGAAAGGTGGAAAAAGAGCTGATGGATGCTACATTTCCTCAAATCCTGCACTGTTATTTCTATTATAGAGCAATAACAATGATGATGGAAAATTCACAGTGGTTGACTTCCTGACATACAGCTACTAAAAAATGTGCAAGAATGTGTGATTATTTATGTATATTATTGTGTGTGCACAGAAATGAATAATGTTTGTGTAATAATTAAATGCCAACAAGACATAAAAAACACTCGAGTGATAATTTTAACTTGTGGCACACTTTCTGGTTAACTTGAGTGAAGAGTTGCACTCTTTCATTTGATATGAATAAAAATATTGTTTGTTCATAACAAGTACACCACATATTTGTAACATATCCATTCCGGAGAAGCAATGGTTGCTCTGAGACAGAGATTATTGAGCTGTTTGATGTATCTATTTTTAGGAAAAGGTAGTGCTTAATTGACAAGATAACCTACAAAAATATGTTAAATGATCAGTGATGTGATCTCTAAGCCTTTGGATGTAAGATTCTTTGGGTGTAAGATTCCTGTACTATAGTTATCTTCACATCCAAAAATATCAGGTTATGTCTGCCTGTTTCTTACTTATTTCCAAAAGTATTAAGCTAACTGAGCACATTGTTGTTGAGCCAATGGATTCTGACTTCAGAATGTTCCCATAAGGCTTGGTCTTAATCTAAGGCTGTGTCCGAATGTGCACCCTATGCCCTAACCCCTCATTCACTACATAGGGCTGCACTACATAGCACACTATATAGTAGCCTCAATTTCATTGTGATTAAGACATGAAGCTCACTACTTTTTCTCTGTTGTGCATCACATGACTATCAGCTGTAACTATGGCAACCACAACAGACTTGAAGGTGATGTTTCAAATCCAATCTAATTTCGAGTGAAAATGTATTATTTACTTATATTGCATTTTATTATTGCTTTGTATCAAATTTATTCAGCAGAAAATCTATAAAAATGATGCTTTATAGTTTTTTTGTTAAACGTTTTTGATGTTCAAATCATTTCCGCCATTGTAAGCTCCGGCCCGCAATGCATTGTTGTCTATATTGACCCGTCTAGGGTGCATCGATGCTCACTATTTTTCAAGATGCATTGTGGGTAATTTTGAGTGCACTACTTTTTGCCCAATGTACATTCGGACACTCCTACAAAATGGCGTGAGCACTATATATGGCACTATGTAGGGAATAGGGTGCACATTCGTACACAGCCTAAGTCACTTTGGCAACATTATCTAAAAAAAAAAGCAAACTCAGAAGTCAAATCAAAAGCAACAATTTAGAAACTTGCCTTTGATCCAATCAGGCTTGCCATCTGTCTCATCTCAGAAACATACATGTCTTACTCACTAACAAACTGAGGAATATTTCCTTTACTGCTATCCAAACAACTTTTAGTCCAGTATCCCTAAAACCCAGAGCAAATGGACATTCAGATGAAGTTTAGTCTAATTCTGGAGATCCTCATTTGCTGTTGCTGGGCAACACAGTAAAAGGTACAGCGACATATATGCAACCTTAGAGAAGATATGAGATTAATCTATGATAATGTCACAAAGGCCCCTGTCTCAGTTTAGCTAATATGCCTGTAGCAGTGGAAAGACACAAAGTGCAGGCAGCTTACTAATATCTGCAGGTCTGGATTCTAGCAAAGGAGGTTTTAAACTTGGTGCACAGTCTGATGTAAAGGGGAAACTCCCTGGATGTAGCTCTGGAGAAGCAGGGTTTCAGGTCAAAAAGCAAAAGTTAAACCAAACTTTTAGCTCCTCAGCGGTGAATAGCTTTTTACACAAATAACACATTATATTCAAGGGAGAATAACCTTACTGGAAAATAGATGCACTGACATGAACATGGCCAGTCCTGCTGCCTTATCAAAAAATAAGACTTTGCATTATAAGACATCATTTTCAAAGTGAGAAATAAAGCTATTCTTTCACGTTTTTTTTTGTAATGTATTGAAATAAGTAAAGGGAAAATTTTTTACCATAATTGGTATTTGCATAGCGTAGTGCTACATTATCATGTGGTCCTATGAGACCACAGGTGCAGAGAAAATGCTTTCTCCTTTGTTAATGATGGTTTTATTTAACTATGATTAATGAGTGCTGATGTAAAGTGCTGAGTCAGCGCAGGACTTATTGTTGATTGATTCTGCAGTAATATCCAAACAGTTTTTATTGTTAATGATCTCCAAATGATAATGATAAAGTCTAAGTTAAAATTATTAAAAGATTGTCAGAGGAGTTTCAGTGAAAATCTAAAAGAAATGAATACCAGAGAAGATAATAGTCACCTGGGCTTGCTGTCACATAAAAACAGCCGCTGTAGCTGCCCTATAGCTAATTTTCCACATAAACCCCTGAATAGAATGAGATAAGGTGTCGATGAATTAATCACATGTTGCTGTATTAGTCTCAATATTCTCAGCATCTCTCTGAAGATGGCTCAGAGTCAGCACACAGCTTGGGCTTTTACAAATCACACTGCTATCCCCAGTTTGCGTAATTAGTTTAGTGTTATTGCATTCGAATGGAACAGAGGGTGTAAAATGCGTTATTGCTTTTTAACTGAACACAGTGGGTAAACTAATGTGCTCTACATGATCAATAAATCATATCTGAACACATCAACTCCCTGCCAACTGGAAAATGAAGCAGTGGCCTGGTCTCTGCTTGCATACAAAATAAAGGTATGAAAGGTGTGTAGATGTGGAATATCCTTCTAATTGTAAAACAGAAACATTGTAAATTCTATTCTTGATATATGTTTCATCATGTCATCATAATGCTGATGTATTTCCTCAAAGAAAAAAAAAAAACAAATACTGTCCTAACTTTATTGCCCAGAATGACAAAAATAATACATGTAAATAGCAGCTCCGCACCCTCTTATTGCTGGTTGCATGGTCCTCTCCTCCCACACCGTGGGTGGTACAGCTAGTTGGTCCACTTTGTATAAGCTCCCTGCAGTTTGCTAATCATGTTGACCGCCAGCTACCAAATTAAAGCTGTCACTGCCGCTGCTGGATCCTGTTGGTCTTAGCAATGTGGCTCCCAATGGATAAATGGATCCACCACATGGGGCATTTCCTGTTGTACTCTGTCATAAAGATATTGAGGTAGATTATTATGTTTTCTCTTCATATCTTGAGGGAATGTCAAATTCACCTTTTTAACCAGATATGGTGGTGTAGGCTCAGCTCTCATCAAAAGGTTTATGAAGTGTAAATAAAAAATGTTTTTTAACTTATTTATTTAATTTCCCATAAAATTAGAATGGTGTGTTGAAAACAAACATGGCCATAACCTTGCTAAAAGCTGCTCCTGTCCCCGCTTTTTGTTTAACAAATTGTGAACTACTCATTAATTCCAAATCCTGTCACTGCAGAGTAATCTAATTTTATCTTGTGTTGATCTACTTAAATTGCAGACTTATTTGGCCACAGTTTTGATTTTATTTCAAGACCTTTTTACATTGTTAAAAGACAATAAATAGTTTGGTTAAGGATAATAGCATGAATGTCATCCCTGTAAAACATATGGTATATGACAGCATTTAGAGCCCACTCATGACAAATGTTCTCTCAGCTACTTCAGAGTTTTTAATTAAATGTAATTTATTTTAGCTTACGTATATAGCACACATTTAAGGCAGATTCATCCAAAGACTCTTTTTTAAAAGATTATTTCTAACCTTGAAACTCCCTACTCTACCCCTATGGCACACTGACATTCTTATTACTGGGCCAGTCATTGCCCTGAAATATCCAGGGACCGAAAAACCACACTTCACAACTCTGTGAATCCAACCCAGGATATCAAGCGACACTGCACTTGATGTTACAACACCGTCTACACAGGTCAGGGATAACATACGATAGTAGCTTTTTGTTGCTATAGCAACAACAACAATCAGTTTACCAACTGCTAAGCAACCCCAAGGATGCAAGGAAATCTATAAAAATATAGTAAAATAAAATTACATATGTAAATGTGGGATTTCAATTATAGCTTTGGGTAATTTTTGGGTATTTTTGATGGCTGAAAGTATAAAATGTAATGCGGTCACGGTAAACTGCACTAAGCAGGTTGTGATCCTTGGAACCTTGAGCCTTGCAAGTTGTCCTGGTATACAGTTGGTAAACATGCATTTCATGCATGTTTTTATATTGCTGAGCCACTTTGGAACAAGCATCTAGAAGCACTTGTTATTTTTTTTTAAATGTCATCACAGCAAGGCCATTGCTATATCACTTGTACTGAACAAATTTGACAAAATGATATTAAACACAGTCAAAATTATTACAAATAAAATAATTGAACTAGATGAAAGCATCAAAGTCAGTTATAAATATCTCAAATTACCAAAAAACTAGCAATTCCAAAGAAATTGAAAGAAGTCAGCTCCAACCAAAATGCATACACAATAATTACGGCTAATGTGAAGAGCAAAGTTCAAATCAACAACATGTATGCAGTGCCAGACATAACCTAGAATACAGTATAAATACTTGGGAAACTGGGAAATGGAAGAAAAGACAAGAAAACTCCCAATGAATTTCAGGAGTCCAGCACCCTGAGACTGTATGCTAGGTACAATGAAGGAAGCCAGCTGCTAATTAGCATCAGTGTCACTATTTAGGACAAAAAAAAAAACAAAAACAAAAAACATTACTCTTTGTTCACATTGATTTTAGTGAGCTTGCCCTAATGCAGGTCCAAATGCAGCATAAAACCTGCATAATTACATCAACTGTATTCACAAAGCTCTGGGGTAATGTATTTCCTCAAGCAGACATATGGTGTATCAAAATAGGCATATTGACATTGCCGTTTAATGTCTGGCTCTAAACCACAAAGCTTCACAGAACCAGCGTCTGTTTCTTCTGCTTACAATCAGAAAAAAGAATCTTTGTTGAATGTTATCTCAAAGGTTATTATTATTATTTCTTTTTATCATAGCATTGTAATCAGGAAAGCTTCAACTCTGAATAAAATGTGACTCAAATGCAAATATACAACAATGTGGTCCAGTAAGGGGATTTAATTAAGTGCATATCTGTTTATTCCTCTTGCAATTAAACCCTGGTGGAATCCTCCCGCAGCTCAAACATATTAAAAATGTGTGTGTGGCAGAAGACGATGTTGCAGCCCATTAGCCTATCCACAAGCACATAAACGGCTTGGAGAAGCATGAACACTAAATATGGTTTCTGTGACTGAGAGCCTTTTATTCTGCAACTCTGTCTATGTTGCTGCTTGTTTTTTTGTTTATCGTTTTTTATCTTTAATAAGAAAAAAATCCAAATTTTATCTCATATTAACCAGTTATCATTTCAGGGTATTTTGCTGCATGCAAACATAGAAAAACAGATATGCAAACGGTACCTTCTTCTGATATCTACCGTCTACACGCACATGCACCTGGTGCTTCAGCAAAATAAAAACTCCCAGGCTGTCTTCAATTCTGTCTTCCTGGCAAAACATTACTTAATGATGGAACTGTGGAGAGGAGGATTTTAATTAGGTAGCAGAGGAAACTTCATTAAACCTCTTTGTTTTTCTTTCCCATCCTTGTCTTGATGCCATTACGTAACACTGGTCGTTTCGTCTTACATGTAATATGAAGACATCCTTTCATCTATAATTAGCTGCTTCAAAGTTAGTTTGTGTGAAGCTCTTTAAAATCTTGCAGACTTTTAAGTCTTTTTGTAGCTGTTAACAGGTTAAAGAATCTTTTGAAGTGTCAAATATTCTGTCTTATTTTGTGTCTGCTAGTATATATGTAAATTTCTGTTTTTCTACTATAAGAATGTGATCATGCAAATTGCAAATTTGATGGGTGTCAAGCATGGTTTTATATTTTGATGTATTTAAAATAATTAAAATATACAATTAATTTTACATAATTAATTTGAATTAATTTATGTTCCACTTTTTATATATTTATTTTCTTTCTCACTGTGAGAAATATTATTTTACAGCTAGACAAACAGCATCAAATGTTACACATTGGTTTAGGGCACCCTTACACTTGCAGGATTGGTCGTGCAAACTGGCGTGACTGTAACTGACTGTATTGTATTGTAAACTGGTGTGAATAGTGCGTCAACCCGTCGTGACTGCTTGCCATATCGGGAGGAGAATTTTGAAATGTTCAAAAACCGGGTTGTGAACTGTTGGCCAACTGTAAGTCAACACATCGTGAAGTCGTCAGAACATTGCGGGAGGATGCGTGCCAGTGTGCACCAGATATAGGCATCTTCTTTTCTCTGCAATGACTGTGTTGTTATTGAGAGTGGCGTGTGTCTATTTAAGAAGGTAAGCGTGTCTGTGTGTGTATCATTGACTGTGTATAAATATGTGTATATATGTGTATAAATATGTGTAATATGTGTATGCGACTTGGAAGGAGAGAACGAGAAGAGGACTGAGACACGCACGGATCGCGTTAGAGACAGTTGCTGTATTGTAAGAGGAAAAGTTAGCAATAAAGCATCCACCATCTGCAACATTTAGACTCCGGCTCATTAAGTGCTGCCGCCCGGAGAGTGACCAGGGAAGGGGTTAGCCATGAGCGACCGGTCCCCGCTCGTCCCTGGAGCAGCAAGTCTCCCCTGTGCTCCTGACTACGATTGGGAACATCTTAGACATTCAGCATGTTCTCTCTTCCACTCACCTGGAGTGGTGAGTGGAGGCCCCCTTTTTGTATGGGATGAACAAGTCGAAACAACACCGTCCGAATTGCGCAAACTCTTCGTGCCAATGTGGGAAGTGTGTAAACTATGTGCAACCTATGCGTGAACTCATCACATTCTTAGAAACAGAACTCGGCCTCAGCACCTTTCTATTTTCTTTAAATGTTTGCAGGTGCCATCTGATTAGTTACAAGACCCACACCGTTTGGATCATCTAGGGGTTACTAAAAATTACATTTAAATGATGAATTATTTCATTTGGCCTCACCTAAAGAGGAATGGTTCTGCAAACTTGTCATACATACATACATGTCAGATGACGAGCAAGCCGAATCAGACCTCGAGGCAAGCCCCTTTGCTTCCTATTCCTGCCGTCTCTCAGCTCGTCGTACACCTGATTATAGACTGTATTGATTGTCTACTGCATTTGAAGCCTGCCATTTTTTCCCTGTTGCCTGTGTTGATGCCAGATACTGTTGGTAAATCCTCTGGTTTGTCTCTTCCTGAGGATGAAGGGGTGGAATCACCTGACAGTATGTAAATTGCCAGGTTAAGACTTCGGGGGCTCTTGTTGATCTATGCTCTCCCGACATTTGTCTGAAAATCACATGGATTTTTGTTTATTCTGTGCTCATACTCTTTGATCTGCCATTGTAAGAGTTCAGTACAGGTTGATGCTGATGCTCTGCTTCGAGCATCTTGCTCTTGATCCTTCATTTGTTCCCTCTTCTCGCTGGCTGTCACCTTTTTCTGCTATCCTTAAAGTGCTTCTCTAAATGTCAGAGTTGCTGGGTTGCAGAGTGGGATTGGTGGTCCGGCTGAGGGATTTCTGGGTTTGTTAGTATTGTGCAGTATTCATTAACATTATTTTTTCCACGGACTCCCTAAACGGGGGACTCTGATTTTAAGGGTGGGGGTGTGACGGCCCCAACACCTTTCTGTTTTCTTTAACTGTTTGCAGGTGAGTGGCATGAGGCTCTGCCTCTATATAGAGCTCCACCAGCCTAAACTCAATGTGTCTCCAGGCTTAGGCTGGGAGATCATCTGTGCCTCTGGTTGTAGCACAGAATAACAGAAATTGTCCCTTTTTAACTAACAAGTCAGTGAAAGACCACAAGATGTGACAAAATATTTAGAAGAAGTTGCCCATTGACTTGATATATCTGCTTCATTAAACAAGCATATTTGAGGTTGAATCATGAAAACAACATGATGATACAGCAGGAACCTATTTTGTTTTCAAGTGATCAATTAGATAGCACACCATAAGTAGCGAGAAATGATGCAAGATGAGCTGAAAGGGGAATATAAGTAGTCTGAAAGAAAAGGTAAAGGTATAGTCAGAAAAAAAGCAGTCTCTTTGGTGCTTTTGCAGACATGTAAAACACCTCCAACATCTGCAAAAGACAACTACATGCACATTTTTCTCCCTACAAATTCACCCTCTTCTTTATTCTTCTTCCACCTATCACTGTGTGTTACTTTATCTTTCCTTCAAAGCTCCTGAGAGACGAGTGTCACAGAGTGAAAAGTGAAATGAGAAATTCCCATTCCCACCTAATTGCATGGCCAAATCGATCCTGTAATAGATTCCTTCTCTGTGACATCCAGTCCCACTGACAACACTATCAGACAGACAAATCAGAACACTGAGACTGTTTGTGTGTGGTGTAGCATGTCTGTGAGAGTGTGTGTGTGTGGGCAATTCAGTCTTCAACATGGCAGGATCTGGATTGCTGCTTGCGTAATAGCTCTAAAGCAATAGAAACTCAGATTGAGGCATTGCGATATGTACTTCATGCCCTGTTTTGTTGTGAATAAGTTTAAATGTGAGAAAGCAAAAGCAAACAAAAACAATCTTCATGCTTCTGAGTTGTAAAACTGTTATAAAAAGGTCTAAAAATATGAGTCGGCTTCATACTGTCTAGACATTTTCATCATTTTGATGATGAAGATTCTCAGATGGATTCTTCTGCAGCATGAATCTCATTAATTTTTGGGGGTTACCAAGGTGATGGGTTTCTTTATCAAGATAGGATCCACAGAGAACTTTTGATTGTGGCCTCACTGCATCACTTTCGGGTTGATGTGCACTTCTTTTGAAGTCTATTAGAATATATTAGAGAAATTATGCTATTTTTTTATTCTTAATATGAATACATAATTGTATCATAACTGGAATGTTACAGGAATAAAGCTGAATCAAAATAGTTGTTTTTTTTTTTTTTTTACAGAATGTATATAAATATATAAAAATATCTGCAGGATGTTTAAAAAAACATACATAAACCCCCCCCCAAAAAATGCTTGTACAAAAACAGACAACCATAGTTCTTTTCCCCTTTAATGCTCCCTTCCCTGCTGGATTCCTGGAAGAACTTGAAGTTTACCCCTCATGCACATTTTGAGTACAGAACAGGCGACAGATATGTGCTCCCACCCGTCTTTTTAGTCAGACAACAGAAAACCTTCCTGCAGAGCAACCCGCAGATCTGAGGAGACTGCTCACGTAAAACTGACCAAAGTGAAGTGCAAATAAGTCGGCCTCTGTGTGTGTTGATCTGTGAGATATACAGCTGTGCTTTTTTCCTGGGGAAACCACATGCACTGAACTGTGCAACAATGCTGTTAACCAATGCAATGAACCAAAAGGTCTCCGTGTAAGTCTGACAACCAGGCATACAGCAACAGCATGAGAATGCTGTTAGCCGATACTAACACATGTAATTAATCTGCTAAGATACGTCACTCCAGACACATTTGAAACATTTTCTTTTTGTTAAATTGGACACATACAAGCAAGAAAAAAATACAGATATTGCCATAACTCTGAGTATACAAATGGTGAAGCTAAACAGGTAAAAGCTTTTTTTATTGACCAGAAAATGTAAAAATAGAGAATATTAAATCTATTTCCAACCATTCTACATAAGTATTCTGAATGACTGGGTCGTTGGGAGTTAAATATCTACCAATTAGAGACAAGGTGAAGTCAAAAAGTGATATCCAGCTGGTATGTGAACTTCAAGTGTAGCTATAGTGTTAGATATTTTAGTGAGCATTACAAACTGAAGTACTCCTAATAGTTGATTTGATTTTAAATGTAGAGCTTTACACAGTATGTATGGTTTATTTAAAGTTAAAATCAAATATTTTTTTCTTTGTGCTTTTTACTTTTAATAACAAAGCAACAACACAAGACGGCGTTGAAGTGAGAACGTGTATGTTTTGGATATTTATTGTATTATTAGACAATGACTCACGCAATCATTATGACAATACAGTCCCGCTAAAAATGAAGTGTGTTTAGTGGGCATTTCTCATTTCTTGCTGAGAGGTTTGCCAGTAGCAATGTTCTTGCATTTTTTATTTACAAGGTTAAAATAAGCAGAGGTTAAAAGAGTGTGAGCTCTTCTGAAAAAAGTAAAGCTTGGTTATATACTTAAAAAAAACTTTCTTTTTCTTTAGCATAATAAAAATGTTAGCTTTTAGAGAAAGGATCTGTAACAACCGTTTTCCTGTCAACGACGAGGAGTCTGTTTTCTTGATTGAGAAGAGCATAAATTTATCAAACGAAGAATAAAAGCATTTGAACAAAGTTAAAGATAACATGGAGTGAGACAAAACAAGAAAGACAAGACAGACAAAGGTACAAGGTTATAATCTGGGAATAATCATTTCAGAGATCTGTTGTCACACTGTCAAGCTGAAAGTAACTCACTTGGAGACACCTTCGTTTAAAGATTCTGGTTGTGTGTGTCACAGAATGCAGACACTGTTCTTCTACAAACATAGGAACCATGTCCAGTCTAAACATGTTCCACGTCAGGAAGGACACAACTCAGACAGATAGTTTCATAATGTCAGAATATATTATAATAGGAACATGCAGGATTAAAGGATGGTCAGACTTTTCAGCAGGATAATAAGAGTAAGGTAATTAAAGGAGCTATACCTGATTTTGCATTTTTTGCACCATGAGACAGGAGTTCGAACTATAAGCCCCGCCCCTAA
>JBAMHX010000014.1:19350362-19366757 GCA_037177515.1 Pseudomugil tenellus | reverse complement strand
TTTTATTATGATTCTTGCTCTGTTTTTATTTTCTTTTTTATTTCTGTTTCAACATCTGTAATGCTTTTAATGTTTTTTTTATGTAAAGCACTTTGAACTGTATATATATATACCTTTTGTGTGATTCACCAGCTGCACCAAAGATATACAAGAGATACTTTAGAGATTGCTGAAAGGAGCAGGCAGAATTACCAGAACCGCCCTCCTTGTAGATACACTCTGTCTATACCAATAGCTGTCTAAGGAGACTGCACACTATCCTATGGGACTGTGCATATCCGACACATCACTGGTTTCAGCTATTGCCCTTAGGGAGGAGAAACAGGTCCATCCGGACCAGAATCAGTAGGCTGAACCAAAGTCTTTACCTCTCGGCAGTGTGTCTGCTCAGTGAGCACTTTACAACCAGCCAACCCACAACCCCCTTTATTACATCTTTCATACAGCTACAACAATTACTGAACCATATATCCAGTTCCTCTGTCCCTCCTCCTGCTACCTCCATTAGAACTGCTGGGTGTTCATACTCCCTGCTATGTCCTATTTAATATTATTTCAATTCACTGATGCTTGAATATTTTTCAGTTGTTTTCTACAGTCGAAATGATAGTTGAATTGAGTTGAATAGATGATAATCAACACATCTGAAAAGAAAAAAGCCGGGGAAAGGAAATGTAATTGCGACAAAAACGGAAAAACAACATGAAATTGTGAACACAAAAATACCAAAAGAAGCAATCTAGATTGATTTAAATAAAAACCTTTTTAATAAAACCTCAAAAAAGGAAATGCATCAGTTCAACAAAACGTCATCCTGTGAATTTCATTTCTCAAAACAAAATAAGAAAAAACAAACAGCGAATGCAAACTTGGCATAGAAAGCCACGCTTTCTATGCCAAAGCCAACAAACAATAAATATTCAGATATTTTTCAGACTGTTAATTTTTTTTTGTTGTTTTAAGAAAAATAATGGAAAAAATTTATCCAAGTCTGGGAAAAAAAAACTCATCTATATTAATTTATCCAGATAAAACTGATTTAATCAAATACATGTTTGCATCCAGCAACATGCCATGGCCACATATATATGAGAGTTCTAATTAGGAATATAAGTTAAATCAGATTTAAACAGATAAAAAATAACCATATAACATTTACATTTTAATGAAAATGACTATTCGGAAGGAAACTAAATTCAGACATAAGTGGCTGTTTTAATATCATTTTAAATCCAAATTGATTAATTCCTCTATCATGTAAATGTTTTTCATCATGTTGTTCTGCACATGCTTGTTACATTGGCAATGCACATGCAGTCTTCTGCCTCCTGTTTCTGGTACTCTACAGTATAGGCCTTCCCTGCTGAAAAAAGTGAATTAGTATGCTTGTGTTGGTGCCTCAAAAATCTAATCAAAATAGATGTGAAAACTGTACTTATTTTAGTGTTTTCCATGGTATAACCCAAAAGAAAAGAACCAGGAAGTGGTTTGTTTATTTCTAGTATATGTACGTCACATCCACCCTATGTCCAATCAGAACCCTTCCTAGCCATAGACTGTATATAGAAAGATGGACAAAGCATCCGTGACGTCACCCATAGGTTTCTGAAAAGCGGATTTGAAGCTCATAGGCGGGTCTCACCGTCGCCATCTTGGTGTGTCGTCATTACCAGAAAATCCAAAATGTTTAAAGAGGTAGATCTGAGTGGGCTCTGTCACGTTGTAGAATTCTCCATCAAACTCTGAGCTGCCTGGCCTAACAGCTCACCAAGCTAACCTGGAGCTAATGGTAGCTAACCAGCTAACAGAGGTTTATGATCTAAAGCTAGGATGCTCTGTTGTCTTTATAGATACCGCGGTGTTACTACACTCTGCCTTCTTCCAGGATATACAACAGAAAATCATAAATCAGTGAGTTAATAATTTATTTACTTAATACAAGTTTTCAGTAAGGTTTAAAACTTAATTATGACTGGTGAACAAGCTAGGTTAAGATAAAAGTTTGTATTCAGCTTATTAATTATATGAAGAAAAATTTCTCATCAGATCACAATCTATATAGATGATTAAAACTCTGGTCAGTTCTGCAAATTATCTGCACATTTTACCAGTGACATTGATCAATATCAAGGAATGGACATTTCCCATTTATTTTAACAGTTTTATTAATTTTAATAGACGTGTCAGATGCTGCCTTTGATTCCTTCACCACATCTATCACACAAAGAGAAACTGTAAGTATCCGTCTTGTCCACTTCAGACTGCATCTTCCACATTGAATTAATGAATAAATAAATGTTTTAATGTGTTTTTAATTTAGCTGTTGCTTCTTTTTTCCCCTCTGGCGTGGAGATGTAGAATTGGGTTTATGCACAGCTCCACATATTCCTGAACTTAAACAGCTCTTTGTAAATCTTGTTTGCAATCCTATTTCCCCTCCAAAACAGCCGTGGTAAGGAAGACATCCAATACTGTCAAGTTTATTAATGGAAAATACAGACTTATGTTAAGTTGTTTCTACAATAGTCCATCAAGGTTAGTCAGATTATTGATTAGCAAACTGTATTTATGAGATTTCATAACACCTGGGCTAAACTCACACTTTTCACACTGCCATGTTATAAAACAAATATGCTACATATTCATAACAGTCTTGAAAACAAGAATTAAACACAAATTCCACTTTGAATAAGAACCATTAAAATTAGTATAAAATCAAGTTTGGGTTCAATGTAAAAAAATTGAGAACCTGACCCAAACATGATTAAAATAATTAAAAGGTCTACAGACAGTCTTGTCTTGTTTTATCTTCTTTTGTCTTTTTGTGAATAATAATTGAGGATTTATAACTTATAAATTGAAGTTCAACATAAAATGTTCAGTTGCTTCCGGCAAATTTCCCTCCTCTAGAGTTATATTTAGTAAAGTGATAATGATCTCTGTTTTTATTATACACATGCAAGCCATTTGTTTGCTTCTTTTGCTTTTTCACTCGTTTAATTTCTGATCTGTCTTCATACATGTGTGAATGTTAGTCTGATTTCTGCTGGTGGCACATCTGGAACATCTACCAAACTTCATTAATACTAAAAAAAACAACATGGAATAAATGCAAACACAATGTCATTTAAATTGGCTGTTAACCATATATTTTTTATTAATCTGTTTAACATGATCAAGACATGAGACTGATACTTGTGCATGCCACATACTACAACTAATAATAATATCAATAAATATTTTTATAAAGACATTTTTAAAATGCAACAAAATAGTGCTTTAGATAGAAAAGATGATCATCTGATCATTAACAGCCAGTATGCTATTATAGAAAAACAACGAGGATGAAGAGGAGCCAGCTAAATACCAATACGGCTATGTTTGTCTAACACTCCGGGGAAAATGTAGGTGTTTCATATCAGAAAAAATGTAACTGATAAAACACCATCATTTCACACATCTTTGTCATTACTTCAAAGAAACCCCCATAAACATCCATTTTCCAATCTTAAGTTTTAGTTTAGAGATGCTAAACATTATTTTTTCGGGCATCAATAATTTATCATTCAAAACGTAAAGCCTGTTAGTGCTAAACAGCTACCTAGCAAATTAATTAGCATAGCTAATGCCAGAGAAACAGCTACAAAATAAATAAATCTAATCATTCACTGAAAAAACTGGAGCAGAAACTACTCAGATTGTTTTTTGAAGCAATCATTACCACAACAAGCCATAGTGGAGAAAAAAAAATATGTCAACACGTTGATACAACCAGGGGTTGAGTTCAGTCAAACGAAATGGCACAGAGGCTGAGGGCCTCAGGCTGAGACCTGTCCATGAGTCAACAGGAAGCAAACAGTTAGCGCTAATAGCTCTTCTGACACATGTCAATCAAAATGATACATCTCTAAATTTAAGATTAAAATAAGATTGAAACTAAGGCGTAAGAAAAAAAAAATACCATCCCCAGAGTTGTTATGACGGTAAATTTGACCTATTAAACCTAAAACATTTTTTGAACCAGGCTGTAAACATGTTTATTTCAGTTGTTGGACATGTTAAAACTGGACTTTTAACATGGGAGTCTATGGGGATTGCTTTCTCTTGCAGCCAGCCCTCTAGCGGTGAGAGGTTAGCTGCAATTATTTTCACTTTCTGGTTGGCATCAAAATCTTCCGCCAGAGATTGCCACCTGTTCCTTACCCACGATCTAAAGGGGAATTAGGAGAAGGCTAAATGTTTCCGTGTAAACCACAATTTAGAATTTCTATTTTTATATAAATTAGAAGAAAAATACTGTGTTTTGAAATTATTAAATTTTGAATTATTAATTCCAGATTAAAAATAAAATATCATATAACCAAAGCCAATGTTGCTTTATTTGGTTCAACACGTAACATTTTCATTGTTCCCTTTGATGCGGAGAAAGTCTAAACACAGTTTCCTATTTAATATATAGGGGTTATTCAGCTTATAATCCATTATAAACATAATGAATAAAATAGATAAACTTCATCATTAGTCATTATCATCAGCAATGGATAAGTGTGACTAAGCTTTAATCTGCAGAGGGTCTGCACAAGCCCAACAACTATGTCTTTATCCACCATCTTCACTAAACTTTTATCTTGAGCTGTGTGCCAAAGCAGAGTAAAGGAATCTCATCTGAGAATAGTATTATAAATTAAGTTTTAGAAATATGTATAGTTTTCATCAATATCAAACCTCACCAATAGAAATCAATTCTAACAAGGTCTATGCGATGGCTAGGGGTATATCCCCGATCGCCCCAATCCTCCTGTTCCCCAATCCTCGAATAGACACGATACATTAATAGAAGAGCCACACATCTTCAGTCACAAAGCACCATCTGGTGTTAAAACTTCGAACCAGCCTGGTATGACGTCAGAATAGGATGCATCCTGAGGTCATTTTTTTTTGCACTTTATTTGAGGTTAATGAGAGAAATAGGTACAGAGATGTAGCCACAAATGTAATTTTTCGTGTATAAAGCAACTCATGGTGGGGAAACCATAAATCCCAAAATCATGAAATTCATTACAGGTTGTCCCCTTTTGGAATCAGTATCAAAATCCAATTGTAAAAATTGTTCAAGTTATTACGCTCACATGAAGGATATCCGGTTGCGGTCGGGGTAAAACCATAATCTCCAACACTCCGTGTTCGAGGATATAAATATTGTGATGATTCAGTTGGCATTAAGCCAACCTTGTTATCACTGAGACACATTAAAGAACCCTCAGACACAGACACTACAAGCTATACTCCAATATTTTTTATTGCTCCTAAAATAAGAACCAGATAAAGAAAAGTGTGACAATGTGTCAAGAATCTAAACTGTGCGTCATCTATAGATTGTATCTATTAAAATGGCAAGTACTATTCTGAAAACACAGTATATATTTAAAACAAAAAGAATGCTGTAAAACTGTGAAACTTTGTCCCCTTAAAAAAGTTTAATGCAAAACCTCACTGGTCACGACATGTCAGCACTAATGCTGACATGATGCTGAGTGAGGTGGGATTAAATTAATCAGACAGGCCACGGCCCACTGCCGGGGGTACAGTCTGTTTCCCTCAATTTCTCCAGACACTCCCAATTAAGCCTGAGGGGCTGTGCTTGTTAAACTAAAACCATGCTTTTCTGAAATGTCACAGAGTGTCCCTGCCGAGTGGCCCGTCTGTAAACAGCCCTGTTGCTGCTGCCAGCCTGAACCTCCCCTGTCGTGTCTCCTTGTGTTTGTTTGTAAGAGCATTTCGTGTGAACAAAATGTCGTCTCTTCTATTAACACAGCTCTTAATGTGTGAGTGCATTTCAGATTGTGCATGTATGTCGATTCATTGTTGCCCATCATGTCAGTTGCTCTGCTGGGCTGTATCGTTGCCAGTGTGTTGCATGTGATTCATTATGCGACTTTGTGTCTCTGCACCCGCCACATCGACGTTTGCGAGACATCTCATTTGGAGGGTTGACAGGTTGAAGGATATGTGCTGTAATTGTTGTCTGACTGTCTTCATTCTGTAATTGAAAATGTCTTACCAGTGAAGCTTCCAACAAGATGTTTCTTTAGGCACTCTATCAAATGTTAACAAAGCTGCTCCTTTTACCTGCACAATTACAGATATGTTGCTCATATTATATATATGATGTTCATCTAATTCTACAGCTTCAGGACAATTTTGTGAAAGATTTATAATTCAAATAAGGGAAACTCTTGCTAAATAAGGAAAGTAAACAGGAAACATAGTTTACAAAGTCATTTTTTCGCACTCCCAGTGCTTTCATGTTTCCTCTACAGGTATTTGGTGACTAGATTAATGGGTCTGTCTAAATTGGAATGCATGGTTGTCTGTCTCTTTGTGTTAGCCATGCGATAGACTTGCAACTTGTCTGAGTTGTAACCTGTCACTACTCTGGTGTCAGCAGGGGATTTACCACATCTCCCTACAACTCTACAAGTCAACTTTATTTATAAAGCACTTTCTGACAGCAGATACTGAAGAAAGCGCTGAAACATAAAATGAATAAAATGTTAAAATATTAAAAACATTAAGCAATAAAACAATAAAATAAATAAAACAAGATAAACAAGATGAAGAAGCCATAGTAAATGACTAAAGAACAAATCTTTGGTCATTTGTTATAGCTTAATATGTACGACATGCTGTGTGAATTAGTTCCAGCACATGTGGCTTAGCGTTATCTTTAAATGTAAATATACTGCTGTTGTTTTGCTTTAGCCTAACATGGGGACACAGCATACACTTTGGTACAAACGCAGAACTCACTGCAGCACACGGGCATAAAAATAAACCCACACAAACACTGCAATTACATTATTCATGGCACTGCTGAGAGCCCTTACACCGAGCCCAACAAACACACAAGACCAGCTGTAAACACTGAGTGATAACAGCATCAGCTAGATTGTTTTACACTGAGTGGGATGGGAAGATGGTAAGGGAGAAAGAGAGAAAGAGAGAGAGAGACCCAGCGACTGACTGGATGTGCAAAATGTGAATGTAGATGTCAATCTTTTAAAGAAGAAATTTATTTTTGTGAATATTCTGTTGCACAGAAACACACATGTCAATATAAATTTACTATACAGCTGGGCAAGAAAAAGTTTAGGAGTATGCTTTGGTACAATATTTGAAGGTGAAAACAGTAAATGCTACAAAACAGAAAAACTAAAAAACAAAAAGCAGCAGAAGTATTACATTTACCCTCCAAACAGCAAAGCCTAGATAGTGCATTATCCAACAAAAGGTAGGACAAAAAATACCTAATGGAGATAAAGTGGTAGTTTTACAAATAAGTACCTCCCTCAGTTTGTCCTCTCTGCCGTTGCTGGTACTCTCAATAGTAAATAACCATTAACCCACTGGTGAATTTGGCTTTGCTCACTGAACATTATTTAAAAAGTAGCTTTTACTTAAAAACAAACAAAAAAAAAAGAGAAAATGGTGAACAGTTTCAACAAAAAAAATCACCCCCCCCCCCCCCACACACACACACACACACACACACACACACACACCCTCTGCAGGTTTCTCTTGCCAACATTTAATCATATGGGCAAGTCAACATTTACACAAAATTCTTTGTCATGACTGAACGCAGACAGAGGTCTCAAAGGCCAATTCAAAGCAACAACTGTTTATTAAACAAAAATGAATGAAAAAGCTAAATTTAAGTATAGAAGATAAGAGTGGATCCAACACCATAGAGTTTTTGCTCTTAAACTGACAGAGCAGCTGCAGCAGCATAAGCTGCCGAGTGTGATGAGGTGATGAGGGATGGGAAGAAGTCTAACAGAACTGAAACAAGTCGTATTCTTGACAGTTATAAAAACTCTTAGTTATAACATAGTTATGAAAGATGAGCTTTAGCTATTTGACATCAGCTTTAGTAGCACACCAACCCTCCAGACTTTATTTAGTAGACATAGAGACAGAAATACAGTGTGACTAAAAGCCCTGACTTTATGTAAAAGAAAAAAATATTTGCCTTAAGTTGGGTGGAAACATGTCCTTCATTCTTTTTGTTCAGACTTTATACAGCTCATCTTTTCTTAAGAATGAATACAGGTTTACAAGTCAACTATTGGAGTGTTTATATGTTATCTACTCCTGTTTTTTTTAAAAGATTATCAAAGAGGCAGCTTTTAAAATAAAAAAGAGCTGCAGCATATCTTGTTTGAATATTTGGTATCTTTACTTAGAGTTGATTTTGCATGATTCATGGGCCTTCAAACTAAACTCCCGTTAAAGATTATTTCTATCTGTATATTGCAGAGAAAAACGTCCATAAATCATTTCAAACCCATTTTTACCAGGACTCATAATGAACATGTAAGCCCTGAACCTTACAGGAAACACAAGTAGACAGAAATAAAGAGCACAACGGTCATTGCTGTATCTTTTTAAGCACTTATCAACAATTAAATTTAACTAAAGTTGCTGAGAAATTAATTTTTCCAGCCTAATCAAGCAGCCAGTAAATTTAAAAGACCAGTTGGTTATAAACTGGGAATTTGATGATTGGCTAAAACCAGCCGCCTCAGCCTTCTTTCGTCAATGCTCAAGGTGCTCTAGTGATCCTTTGTGTGGAGGCTTTTTAATAACAAAGCCTGTCTGAATGCTGGAACAATGAGCAGGAGCTGCATTTCAGGGCTGACATTGCAGTAAAATGCCATCACATTGCCCACAGGGCTAAACTTAAGCCAACTGTGAAATCTGCCACTGAGAGAGCAGGGAGTAAACGAGAGAGGAGAGGAAGCATGTTGCTTTAAATGACTGTAGTCTAGATAAAAGTGATACTGTTAGGTCATCAAATTGAGGTTGCTAATGTTCATAAATGATGATGAAAGAAACATTTCGTTTCAAGCTTGATCCTGTTTTTGTCACCTCTTAAAACCGTCAATTATATGTTGTGAAGGAGATGATTTTACAAACAGCAAACACAGCACACATGCTAAATTTGAACGGGTCAGTGTTGGACTGCCCTCCTTTCCTATTTAAATGTGTCATATGTCACTTTGCAGGTCCAGTTCTGCATAGCACAGATTAACTACATTACACTACCCCTCACCTAAAAAGAAAGAAAAAATATCTATAAAAACATCTCAAAGTTACTGAAAATCATCTAACTTTGTCATGTTTAATCCTGTTTAAATTAAGGCATGAGTAAAGGGAAAACTGCCAAAAGAGGAGGAGAGAATGAAGGAACTGTTTTGGAATAGTCAGATGAATCACAGCTGCAGCGTCACCTCTGGGCTGTTGATTGGGATGCAGCTGGAGGTGCAGTTTGGAGGTCTTGAGGACCCATGTCATGTGACAAATGTGATTAAGTGTATAAGACACCTGGTTCTTGATATTGGAAGAAATCCAGAAACTGGTTGTGAAATTTTTTAAAGGGGGAACTGAGGCTGTACTTTGTAGTGATGTTGATTTTCAGTAAATAAAAAGCATTTTGCAATCAAATGTATAAAAAATGGTTTCAGCTTGTAGATTGTAAATCAGTCCACTGTATATTCTGGATCTGTGTGTCTGCCGACCTGACATCATACTTTTACTTGGTTTGAAAAGAAGTTGCACTGGATCTTGTTAAAGGTAGCATTCACAGTGAGTGGTGCTGCCAGTGATAATCCAAAGCTCATATCAGAGAGCTGAGGATCAAACTGCTACCAAGCCAGCGGTGGTAATCTGTCCCACCAAGGTAGCTCCTGAGGCAGCGTGTGGTAGCCCACTGATGCACAGCAATATACCTAAACATGCTTAATCTCACAGACACACATTCTCTTGTTTTTTTAAGATGTACAAAAGCAAGATGTCCTTTATAACACTCCCTACTTCTGATTTCCAAATCAGCTTAAAAACGATTTAAAAGTATGACTTGGAACGAGCAAAACTGCACTGAAATTAATTTGCACAAGGGCACAAAGCTACAGCTTCTCTCTGAACAGTTTGGAAGGATTTTAAAGCTCTGATTAGCTCTTAAGAGTCATGACATAACTGTCTGTACTATTAATATTGTAATATTCTGTTACCACAAAAAGTCTTGAGACTTTTTTTGGAATGAAAAACTTGCCACTCACACACAAATAGAGAACATCCGGAAAGTTTTATGCCAGCAAATTAACAATGCAGAACAAGCAAAGCCTTACATTATTTCATCAAAATCTCCAGAGAGATTGCAGCTAGTAATAACAGAGAGAAAATGAAAGATGAAATGAGTGATGACTGAGAATAAAGACTTTAGGTGAACCTGAAGAAACAAAATGTTAAATCTTCTGGAAGTTGCGGCAGCAAAAGTGAGTATTTACGTGAGTAGTAGACAGATAAAATAAACACTATTAAAGTGTTAAATTGACGGAAAGAATATCTTCTTTTATTCATAAACTCATTTGAGGGATAGACTTATACACTGAACACCAAGCAAGTAATCCATTGAATGAAACTGGTAAAAGGGAAAATATGCTTACAAATACTTAGCAAGTGAATAAATGAACCATATTTCTTTGACTGTTTATCACAACAGCTGCCTGCATATCAGAAGGTCAGTGGTTCAGTTCCTGCTTCCTCACTCTACATACAGAAGTGTCCTTGGGCAACACATAGACCCTTACAATGCCTCAGGTGCACTCATCCATGAAGTGTATTTATGTATGGTAAGTCAAAGACAAAAAAAAGGCACTTCAAAGACAAAATGGGTGAATAAAGCTTGCCCAGTAAAATGAAAAATATTTTGAATGTCCAATAAAGTGTCCCCATTATTATTGTACTCATATTGTACTGTATTATTGTAGCCCATTGAACATTAAAAAAAAAGAAAAATGAGTTTCTTTTTGTCCAAAATGAAGAAACGCTACCTGACTCTGATCAGATTAATGCTGCAGAACCACTTCAGCATCACCATTCTTCACTACTGTCACACATGAAACATGCAAAACTGAATGGTCTGAACATCTTTCACCTGCCTTGACTGTAAACACACAACCTAGATTTCCATGTGATTATGAGTACATCAGCCTTGCAAATGGAAATGTTGGTTGAATCTTTTACCACATTGATGACGGATGCTATTAAAAGCAAACAAAAAGGAGAAACTGGTTGCAAGTACTTGAGATAATACTCCATGCTAAAAATAAAGCTGTATAGCCTTCTTATCTATTTTTTCACATTAAAATTGATGTAGAAAATTATGCTACTCTCAATTTCAACTTATAAACATAAGAAAAAACAACTATAATGTGCTAATTAATATAAATAAATATGCAAAGCTTGCATAACTCACCAACACATGAACCATCAATCTCCTCATACCCAACACTGCAAACGCATCTTCCAAGTGGGACTAACCAATCTCCATCAGCTCCACAGAACAATTTGGGTGTGTCTCTTTCTTCAGCATGGTCGATGCATGCCCCTCTCACCTCCACCAGTGAGGAAGAGTCAACACGAGGCACTGTATCTGGAAACGAGGCCAGGTTCCTCATGGTGAAGGGACATTTCTTATAGTAAACCCTCACCGAAACCAGCGCAATGCAGGCACCAATGTCCTGGAATGCCAAATAAAAGCCATCCCTGCTTATGGGTCCCACTTCGCGCACCTCCGTATTGAGTTTGAGAATGCGATCTCCAAGATCCATCTGGGTGAAGCTTTCATCTGCAGCAATGGTGTCTATCTTTGTGTACTGTGCAGGCTTAAATTTAACACTGTGAGCCTCGTCCGTCTCATGGTAGAACAGGTTGAAGGTCTCCTTACAGGTGCCGGACACCCAAGGGATGGAGTTACAGTCACGCAAAGTAAAGCGGAGCTCCACATAGATCTTTTGTGCCGCCTTCCGAGAGATCCAGTTGGAGCGAAGCCAGTTGTTCTGGTTGGGCTCCATCACATTGCAAACCTGGAAAGTATGGATGGGCCGATTGTGCTCATCCATCTCAGTGATGGCATCCCACTAAAAGGAGAAATGATAGGGAGATGAAGAGGAAAGGAAGAAAAAGAAAGAAAAGAAGGACAAGAAAGGTAATAAGTCAATCGGATATTTAAAATCCAGGTCCTGATGCTTAACATAAACATCTTGATAGTTCAGCTATCGTTTGATTTAGTCCAAATGTTACACTGAGTGTCATAAATAAACTAAGAATTTGTTTTCTTCTTACTCCTGTGGGTCTAGCACTATGTTTTTCTCCTACTACAATGTCTGACTTCAGCTGCCCAGTCATCAGCTTCTCAACTCCCCAGTCAGATGATCAGGAAGCATGGCAGCTTTGCAGGGTCATTAGGTTACCTGTCCCCATGTTGATGGGAATAAAGTTAATGGGTTTTTTTGCCTCCCGGTTCTGCACTGGTTTCTGATTTTATTGGAGTGGGGACTGGCTATACAAGTGACCCCAAAACAACCAAACACTGACCTCAAAGAATCAAATTACCTGCCTGGGAAAAAGGGGGCTCTCAAATCATTTTGCTTACAATGCAGCAGCAGACCCTTCACAAGCTAGACAGTTTGCCTTTTGAGTGTGTATGAATTAATATTTAGACCCTCCCTGTTTACAGAGTATAGCTGTGGTATATTCTTATTATACATCATTCAACTTTCTATAAATACATCCAACACAAATAATCATGTCAAAAAAATTGGCCATAAACCCACATGACGCAAAAGAGAAATATAATTAAAAAATCGTATCCAAACATGAAAAGCTTGTGCTGGCCCCTGCAATGCAGGGAGTAAAATCTTTCTTTTTCAAACTGTTTTAACAAAGAGGAGTGATGGATGCAATGGGGGATTATGTGCTGATGTCCAGGCATAAAGCTATTAATTACCAACCAACACATTTATGTAGCTATCCTTCTGTAATTAGAAGTGAACTGACTGCATCTCACAAACACATACTTTAGCTTCCCACTCAGAGAACTTCACTCTAATTAATGGCTAGAAAACATCTCAGTTATTGCCAAACACAGTCCACAGAGTTGGGGAAGAGCTACTGGTTAATTTAGCAATACTACTTTCCTGATAACCTCCCTCATTTAATAAGCTGTTTTTCACTTAGCTAAATATTACCTCTTGATGAGAGCAGTAATCAAAGCCTAATGTTTGCTTTCACATACTCATTATCCTTTTTAATAACATGTTCTAATTCAATCTCCAAAATACTACAGGCTTTAATCTGCTCTTCCCTCAAGGTAAAATTGTGGAATTACAGTCAGGTTAATTTTGATTAGATGTGATGTCGTCCATCTCAAGAAACCTATAGAATGTGACTCAAATGTGTCACTATAGAGAACAGAAAGAATACCAGCATGAAAAATTGGTAAATAAGCTGTTTTCACATTTCATTCACAGCTCAGAGGGAAGGGTAACACAGTTCAGCTGTCACATTCAGTTTTCATTACTGAGATTATATTGGCTATGAAAGATTCAGAGGATTTTTGATAGATTTCAATGATTTCTGTTTGGTATTTTTCAGAGCATACAGGTATACAGAGTAAACCCTTTTGTACACCTTTTGTATGGACAACTCATACTAAATACCATCAAACATAGCTTTTCTTTTTTCAGCTTAATTTTATATAAATTAAATTCACTTGAAGCTCATCTTTGTCCCATTTCTAAAACTGATTCATTATTTGGCCCTTTGAAATCTGATTCAACACTTAGGATCCAAGACTCCTTTTTAAAATTGGTAAATACTGCAGTAAGAAAACTGATTTTACACAGAATAATACCCTGTTTTAGTTCAAAGAGGAAAATGTTTCACATTCCCGCGCTGTAGAGATGGGAATTGAAAAAGGTCATCATGAAAATAGATGGAAACAAGTACAAGCATGCCTTTGTTGCAGATGTCGACAAAGTGAAGATGGAGATAATAAAGATAACATAAGATACCATTCACAATTGAAAAGTCAGATCACTTCTGCTCCAAAATGTTGGGAATTGTTTGAATATCTTTACCACAAATTTGTTCTGCATTTGCTGATTTTACTTAGTTTAAAACAACATATGGATTTTTAGGACTAAAACTGAAGTTTAACTTCAAAGAAAAAAAGCTGTTGAAAATGAGACAAAGCCTTTAATCGAATACTGTCCATGCTGAGCAATTACAGTGTACAAAATGGCAATAAAAAAAAACATCACAGGAGCACACATTCAGCAAGGTCAGACATAGCCCTCAGTCTCTCAGCCCTGGATATTTTTTATAACCGACAAAGCTGTCTTGGTTGTAAATGGATTGAGGATAAGAGCTAATACCTTGTTATTAAATTGAACACATTCCTCCTATAAGGCTGCATGCTTCAATAGCACGGTATTGAATGAGACATATTAGACTGGAGAAAAAGTGCAGGAGACTATAAGAAGAGTAAAAAAAGTAAAGCATGAAGATAGTCTGAATGTCTGTGTTCAAGGAGCAACTTTAAACAACTGCAAGGAAATAATCAAAGTTAAGTTTCAATTAAATGAACACTGCACATAAGCAAGAGTCTTGTGACATCAACAGTGAGACTGAAACACCAAAAGTTGTCTGAAAGGGGTAAAATAATCCAGTCGTTGGAACACAAAGTTGCTGGAATTCCAACTATGCCTAAAGCAAAGGCCTCCAAAGAGTCTAGCTTCCTGTCAACTAACTGATAATGTCCAAAACACTCGCTGGCAGCAATTTATTTCAAGTCACAACAGCTTTGCTGTAACAAAACTGGCAGTTCACTTGTTTTGAAATTGCTTTGCAAGCAAAGTGACAAAAATGTTTCTTTTTTTTAATTGGCCTAAAAAAACAAAAGTTGTTGTTTCAATGACAGCATGACACTTTCGGACAAAGTTTGGAGTCTCTTTAAATGCTGTAATACACTGTTTCTGTAGTACATTTTTTTCTTTGGGTGCTGCTGCTAATATGTAATCCCTATGTTGTCTTCAAAGCAAAAAAAAAAAAAAAAAAAAAAAAAAAAAACAACTTCAGCCTTGGCAAGACTCACCTCTACCTTGCCACCCAGCCCTAACATGCATAATTGAAAAACCCACTGAAAATGGGGTTGATTGATTGGGGCCTGAGACCAAAGCCTTTATAGCCCATCTTTCTCACACATAGCCAGTCATTTTACTGGCCATTTGCCCAGGAGGTGAGCTCCCTTTATTAACACTACAAAGCTCAGAGCCCTTTTGAAACCATGCACTTTAAACTTTAGTGCCATAACTGCCTGGGCTTCTCTTAATCAAAATTAAACATTTAGTGATCCTAAACCTTCCCACTTGGTTGCATATGAAGCAGTAAAGCAAAAGCGTGGAATGTAAGAGGATGTGTAATGGCCCTCTATGCAAAAATTAATTATCACACTAGCTGGACAGGTTAAAGTGTGCTACTTTAGAAGGTCTACTGGCATGCATGTAATCACATTTATAAAGGTAATTTCCTTTTTAGATGTAAATGACACACATCCATATCCAGTGGCTGTATGAAGAATCAATTGAGGCCTCTTTGCTATAATTCGAAATCTAATTTCAGTTCTTGTTAATATGAAACTTTTCCACAATCCCATTAATGGAAAGCTGGAAAGTTTCCTAAATTGCACCAAAAGCTTTAAATATTTTATTAGTTAAGTCTTTTAAACTCTAATTTAACAGCATTTGGTATAAAGATTGGTGGTGCATTACCCTTTCTTTTAATTACACTTTTTGAGCATTTGGAAACTGAAGATATTGATTGTTGTGCAAGTGGAGTCTTTGTCTTTTGTATGTGCAGAGTAGCTTTGCCCCCATCATAACATCAAACTGGCTGTATGTAGGATTCACCCTGACGGGTGTCTGTTTAGTACTTGTTTTAGATTTTCATTTCCTCCATCTCCACATAGCGCATCTTAAAGAGTTGCACAGTTCCACTCTACTTTAGGCAGGGGTGGTTTCTCTTGATCTCTTTTTGTCATTTGATTTTGAATTATGTCAAAAAGTGTTAATACATCTCATCCCTGAAATACTACCTTACTGAAAGTAAAAGAGGTTTGCACGTCCCCGTCAGGAACATAGATGTTTGGAGCTATGCTTTGATCTTAAATTTCTCAAGACTGGGTGTTTATGGGGTTTTTTGGCTCATATACATCTTCAACATCACATGTCCGTTGTCACTTATTCTGTTTATATATTTCATTGACAGAAGTTTTTACTGCAGCTGAGGAATTGAGCGGGTTCGGCTTTGTGGCTTCAGAATGGGGCTGATAGAAGCAGTTGGGATGAGAATCAGCTACTCTAAATCTGAGACGATGGCTCTCAACTCAGAAAGGATGGAGTATCCTCTCCGGGTTGGTAATGTGGAGGAAGAGGAGTTCAAGTATTTCAAGGTCCTGTTCATATTTAGAGGAAGCATGTATTGGGAGAT
>JBAMHX010000014.1:19205369-19221576 GCA_037177515.1 Pseudomugil tenellus | reverse complement strand
ATTGATTATATCCAAAATGTTACATTCAGTGAAGCTTTTGAATGATCATCTCACTTTAGTGATGTAAAAGTAGGACAAACAGCTTCATGGGTATTTAGACTCGTATGTGCTGTATTGTAAGACAGCATGGGGTCTGTGTGAAATTTAGTTAAAATTTGAGCTGCTCTGCTATAAAAAGTAGATGGGGACAAAAAAGTCTGATTTGAATAACTTTAAAGAAATAAATTATGTACATTTCACCCAAAACTATGCTCCATAATGTACAAGATAGTCATACCTGTTTTTACAGGAGGGCTGGCTTGATATATATTTTACACAGTAGCATTAAACAAATCTTAATTGATTGTTGCTTCAAATAAGAGCATTAAGAGATCCTTTTCTCTACAATTTATCAACTCAAATCTAAGAACAATGCTGCTCTGACTTAAATAGGAAGTACCAAAACTTCTAATAATATTTAAAACTGTGTAATAAACCTAGCTACAGAAAAAAATCATGATCACTAATAGAACCGACTAGGTCACCATTGGCTATGAGGCCAATAAAATCTTGCATTTAAAGCCTGAAATTCCTTCCAGCTCTTTGTAGGCAACTGTGCTTATTCACTTAAGTCCTTTTTTTTGTTTTTTGGACCTGTTTTGTTGACTTCATTTTTACAGTATCAGGGCACAAACCAGAAAATACCTAAAGGGTTTCTCCTAGCTGAATGCTGAATTAGCAGCTTCACAGCCCCTACCTATGACAAAGAGCTGTAAATGCCTGTGTAAACTCCTGTGAAGTGCCTGTTTACCTGCCATTGTCTCAGGGGTGCTGTCTAATCCTGATTGAGCCTTGCCTCTCGCACGCCTGCTTCAAGTTGACTGAATGCAAATGAGTTTGGCTTCAAAGCAGATCGAAATGGTGAATGTGGCTGTGTGTAGAATCAGAAACAGAGACAAATATGTGAGCAAGCCAGCAGTTAGCATACATAATGATTTCCTGTTTGTATTTGAAGTACAAAGATGCAAATGTTTGATTAACTTAGAAACAACAGGTTGTAATAGTCTGTAAACCACCTACATATGATGGATTTCCAAAGATTGAAATGTGTCTTGTGATATAAATTTCCTGTTTAATATGTTGGAAGTAAAATTAGAATGGCGGCATTCAATTTCCTATCCAGTCGTCTTAATCCCTGGGTATGTAGATTCAGTGGTTTTATTTGCAACCTAATTCACAGTCTGTATTGTTATTTACTGGTTTATTTGTAGCAGCTCTCATAGCAAAACTTTTATTTTTGTTTCTTGGGAAATAGTGTGGAATTGGATGTTGCGAGAAGAAAAGAAAACTACAAATGGATGTAAATTGACAAGATCTCGTGTTGGAAAAGAACAGTTGCTCCCAGCCTGAAAACATAATGCTCATTGATGCCGTTATCCAAACATACAATAACATACACACACATCCAAATCTGTTCACCAGCTTTCCTCCAAACATGCACCAATTTATCATCAAGATAAATGCAAGTTTTCCTGAACTAGTGTCACCCCAAAACGACACAACCAGTTGAAGTGATATCATTATTGGATATCAGCTTGACTAACAGAAGTGTTCACTGCAGGGGGACTGGAGCCTTAGCATCCTTCTTCATGCCTGTGGACGAGTGGAGATCAAAGAGAAAACAAGAGTTTGATGGACAGTCTGATGAAGTAACCCAGCCAGGGGTTCCTAATGGAGATGTCCATCTGCTCCTTTATGCAAAGGATTGTCTCAAATAGCAAGTAGCATCATGTCTGGTTAAAAGACAGGGAAGAACTTTTATTTAAAATCTTGTTTTATTAGACTGAATGCTGGTATCTACCAATAGTTATCAAAATAGTTTTTAATTGAACTTTGATGTAGCTTTTAATTCCCCTTTTTTCTACTGTCCCCTTTGTGATTTCAGGTGTTTCATGCTGTTGACATTGAAGCAGTAATAGGCAAATAACAGAAGGAAACAAATCTTCCTTTTTCAAGGAAAAATTTCAATGATATATGGCACATACTTATGCAGGAAAGTTGAAAATGACTTCAAGTGTAAAAATGCCAAACCCCTCTATGGAAACATACCATCACTCAATATAAATAAAAACTGTCAGGTCGATGAATCACTTCACTCTAGAACTTCAGCCCAGTTCCTTTTACTCTCTGCAGCCTTGACAAACTGCAATAATAGCTACACGACTGTGAAGACAGTGATCAATCTGCATTACATTTACAAACTACTAAAACAATACTCACCTTTTCTCCTTGCTGCATAGCTATCACAGCCTAGCTTCAGCCTAAGGCTGAACAGAGAAAGTATTAAAGTAAAAGGTCAGCCCTTGGTTATTAGGTATGGTGTTGTTTGCTAATAGCTCTGCCTGGAGAGGCAGTTATTGATCAGGACCTGTCCCTGCTCCAACAGAGAGAAATACATGCGTTTTGTTTGTACTTCCTAATTGAGCAGAGTTCACCTTGTCAGTAGTCCTGAATGTACACTTGCAGTTGCATCCAGTGTAAATATTTCATTGTGCATGCACCACAGGGGAAGTACACAAAGAACAAGCAATGATGTAAGTGAGAAGATAGCAGATACAATGGGGGTGTGTATTATGACTGTGTATAACCACAACTTTGCACAACTCCACAAGGACCAATGAAGTCTTCTTTTTTTTTTTTTTGGTTGTATACACTCCCTGTTCTAAAGGAATCCATCTTTTGTTGTGGGAACATGCAATGTTTGTTAAATGTATGGAAATAAATTTACTGCAGTTATACAAAAAACAATCTAAAAATGTTATTACTACATTAGATAAGTGAGGATCCAGAGGTGCTTTTAAATGTCTGAAAAAATCCTTTCATTGACTATGTTAATTGAATAGCTCCACTCACTGGGGCTGCAGAAAGCAGCTGATATACTTTTAAAAGTGGCTTGGACATTGTAAGTGTTGGATATTCGTCCACAGTTCATATAGATATATCAGTGTGTTGTTTTTTTTTTTTTTTTCTTTTCTTTTTGGCACCGTTAAAGATAAATCTTTAATGAAATGGACTATTCTTAGATGTTCACCTCAACACTTAATGTGATAAAAGCTGTTATGCAACAAGAAACAAGGCTCGAGTTAATTTCTTGTTAAAAGAAAAATTGGAATGAAATATTCAGGAGGAAAGTTTTTCTTCTCCCCCGAAACAGACCTCATTGCAATGACGTTTTTTAAAAAGAAATGTTTGTTTCAGCACAGACAGAAGGACTTTGGAAAGTACCCAAGAAAAGTGTCTGCAAGAACGATTTGCCACAATTCCCTTCCAACAAGCAGTCTGTTCAGCAAAGTTAAAATTTCTGCATTCAAATCTTCCATCTGCCCCACTAAGAAATCACGGATGGTAAAACAGTGTTTTTTTCCTTATAACAGACAAACATTAAATGCCAATCAAGTCAACTTGATTCTCTGTCAAAAGTATATAAACTGTTCATGCTCTGTATTGCACTTGGTTCGATTATTACTTTTCTGAAGATGAAAAGTGCATTCAAAAGGATGAAAAAAGAAGCATGAGTTTCCTTTAATTCACAAATTCATATCTTTGAGACGCCTTTTATTCCCAACCATGAGGCAAGTGATGAATTGCTGCAATGCCACTGGTGCCTCTATTCTATAGGAGGTCAATAACTCATCTATATGATCACTGAGTGTGACCATCATGACAAACTGTGATCAAGAGAGTGGAAGACTCTGATCAGCTGCAGATCTGGCAATGCTTTGACAAAGGACTAAGCCTTAAACACATATTTTACTGCTTGATGCCTTTCATGGTTTCACCACTAATGTTGAGCTTCTATAGGGAAAGTTCTATAAGACATCCATCCATCCATCCATCCATTTTCTACCGCTTATTGTAGCGGGGGTGCAAGGACACATCCAAAACATGCAGGACAACAGATCCCTGTTTTACAGTCTACCCTGCTGTGTGTTATTACACCTCCTTTCCTCAAAATGGGCTGCATAGTATGTGACCCCACATCTAATTGGAACCATTAAGTCCTGTTAGCAACACTATTTGGATTTTACCCACTGTTTCCATGCAAACATTGATGATTTCCACACACTGCCCATATTTATGGCATTAAAGCAACCAGATTGTGACAAAGTGTAAAACTTAGAAAGCCTCAGCAACTGGTATCTACTGGTTTTAGCCCACTGGGGTCTGTGCCCTGTGGCTGTAGGGAGCTCTGCATGGGACTTACCTCTGCCGCTTCTTGAGCAGATGCAAGGTTGTTTTTGGTGTATGGTGGCAGGGATCCATGCTCAGAAATGGCGGTCAATCAGGTCTCAACACTGTCCCCCACTAGCCTGCGCCTGACTGCCACGCAGACAGGGATGCATTCACATGAACACTTTTCTTTTAACAATCTACACTTCCTATAGTCTGCATGCTAACACAGTCACTGTCCTGAAGGTTAATTCACTAAAAGCTATTGTAAAGTAAATTTTCTATTTCATGTTTTTAGTTGTAATTAAAACACATAGTTTCTTTTTAGATTTATATCTCTGGGGCTTCTGATAGGTGTTAACTTGATCTTCAATCCAGTAAAGGCAAGTGTCATTTCTTTTTCCTGTACAAATTTATCAGGTTGTCTGGAATCTGTGGTCAGATTTATTTCTGAGCATTTTTTTTCTTTCAGTTCTATTTTCATCCTTTTTCTGTCCCCTTTGGTCAGGTGTATTATAATTATTATCCAAGTATTAAAAATAAATTAAAAATAGAATAAGAATTTAGATATTCACAAGGATCTCTGTGCACATATGATGATTAATTTTGCAAAGCAAATTTTCTCTGCACAACACAGCAGCCAGACCACCATCCTGCTTGCTTAAATGCTGTACAAGACAAGTGAAAGGAAAGAAAAATTACTTTGAGTTGCTAGTTCTCGACTTAAAAGCTCCATGCCATATGTTCATGCTATTTGTGGCATATTCACACTAGTTCTGTTTGGTCCGTTTAAACAAAAACTTCAGTCAGCCTCCATGGAAAGAGCAGTCTCTTAGGAAAAGTATGAATGTGCAAACCACCTACAACCTGGTGTCCACATATGTGGATGTCACATTTTTGGTTGTGTGTACCATAATAATACAGTTTTTATAACTGTAGCCTGTAATACACAAGTGTGGACATTTATACTGCCATCTTTTGGTGGTAGGTGATTAAAAACACCACAAAGACTTATTTCCAAACGGGAGCAAATGAAGGTCCAAATCAGGCAGCCACCGCCAACTACAATATCGACATGGTGAAGAATCTAATAAAATGTAGTTATTCATTATTGTTACATAGTTCAATGTAGAGTTGCAGGTTTAATGTGGCGTGCAAATGTGACAAAAGTAAAGATCCAACAATCATTTTAAACAAGAAGTACACTCATGTAGATGGTAGGATTTGGTCTGTTGAAAAAGTAAGAATAAATAAATAAATAAATTAAACAAATTAATTATTGAAACACATTTGTACATTATAAGATTATATTAGAAATGTTAGTCTATAAGTGGCTAAAATTGATTATTTTTATCATTTTGGGGGGTTGTCTCTATACAAGTGGTTCTCAAACTGAGGGTCAGGACCTCCATGAGAGTTACAAGATCATAATAAAATTATCCTGAAGAATTTTCTAAAATTAAAAAAAAAAAAGAAAAAAAAAAAAGTTATATGTCCAGCATTTATCAAGTAGATTTGGGATTTCTATCAGGGATGTCAAATCTTAAACCATTAATGCAGAGATAAATCTCTCAGTACTGTCCCATATTTCTACTGTGTTTACAATAATTCTGTTCTAGTTATTGTAACTGATGCCAAATTAAAACAAATTAAATTTCAAATTTTATTCTGTAACTATGGGGTCACTGTCTGACATCATCAGTCCAGATACGTATGTAACCCTACGGTTACTTAAATGTAGCTCAAGAATTACTCTGTGGATCAGGTACTTGATGCTTGCCCCATTTCTGCCATTTTTACTATTTGTTATAGTTTGGCTTCTTTTTCTCTTATGCATGGGGATAGTCAAAGCTGCTGCGTCAGTCCTCTGTTGTTTAATTTAGTATTTTAGCCCTGGCATTAGTAAGAGGCCATACTGATATTAAGAGAACTAAGGTTGAGAATAGTTTGTTAAAATTATGTTTTTAAGTAGATGCTTTTTTCTCTATTGAAATGTGGCCTGTCTCACTTGTTCTGTTTTTCTCTCTTTGTTTCTTTATCCGGTTTCTGGAGGTTTTGTACCAGAAATAGAGATTTATTTATCTTTCATACATATAATTCAGATTTTTTTTTCCTTTTTTGAAAGTGTAGGTGTCAGTAAATGTGGCCAGTAATTTATTTCTAACAACTGCAACTGCAACATTAGCTTTTCCTATAAAAAAAATTAAGATGATTAATCTATTTAGCTGTGGAATATAAGTTTGATTAAGGCAGAATAAAATACTAATACTTAACAAAATAATAACAACATAGTGGTGTAGAGTAGAATTTCTCGGTCCCGGTCTTCAGGATCCCCTATGCTGCATGCTTTCAATGTTTGCACACGTTGACAGACTTGAGTGAAAAGAAAGGGTCATTAACAGGCTTGCAAAAAACTTGTAAAGCAGTTCAAGCAGGGTTCGCATTACACTGGCGCTTTCAGGGGAGCCTTATCTTTGGGTGTCGACACAATGCTGCGATTCATCTTTAAGTGCACAGTAGCAAAAGTACCCCTACTGCCAAAAACATTTTGCTACTACTTCATGCAGCTGATATAACAGAAGCATCTTGAATTAGGATCAAGAGTTCTTTCCACTGTCTGTTCATAAATGTTTAGGATGGGAGATTGGATCAAAGTCAAGATACAATGCAATATGTTGCTTTTCCTTAACAAGGCTATTTAATATTAAATGATGTATCTGTAAAGTACCCTGAAATGACATTATTGCAAAGTGGCATTACACAAAAATAAATAAATAAAATTAAAGCTGAATTGTTATTGTTTCTTTATTCTTTAATGCTGTAAATATTTCAGTTCATGCAGGTGACCAATTCTTTTTTTTTCAGCACATTGGTCAGAAACATTGTTATTTGACTTACCTTGAGCTTCCAAAACAGCAACCACTTTATTTGCTGCTTTTATGGTTGTTAAGAAAAATATATGACAGAACTCGGCACAGGGAGAGCGGCCATGTGCCTCAACTCGTTGGAGTGGAGAGGAAAGGAAAAACAGAAGAACACTACAATTACAACTTTGATCCAGGAGAACTAGCAGAAAAAGGTGAAACATGTTCATGATGTGAATACTGTCATATGTTTATGTCCCTGAGCATGGAGTGTTGGGTTTCATTATGACCACCGCCGGATATCTTTTGTGTGAGTGTGATAACTTGAATAGTTTTCACAAATGGAATTTGATACTCAGCATACATTTTTTAGGTCCCCAAGGGGACAACTTGGCTCAAATTTCAGCATTTTAGCAATTATGGTTACCTCCCTAGGTTGCACTTTATGCACGGAAAATCAGATTTTTGGCTATATCTCTGAAACTATTTGCCTGATAAATCAAGTGCAAATAAAAGGTCATGACCTCAGAATGCATTACATTACAAAGCAGACACTTTTTTCCAAAGTGAGTTACATCTGAGAATGAGAACAACACAAGCACTAAATCAAATAGTAGAGGAAATTATAGATAAGTACAGTCAAACTGCTGTAGTCTAGTTGGGCACAGGTGTCGCCTGCAGTGCTAGGGGCACTGAATTATTTTTTTTTTCGCTCCCTATGTTCATTAGATCTGATTTTTCACAAAGAGCTAGAACAAATTCCCCAAGTTAGTATAATTTAATTTGATCACAACTAAGTGCGGAAATGCTTTTTAAAGAGCTGTGTCTTTAGCCTGCTTTTGAAAGTAGATAAGGACTCTGCAGAGCAAACAGAGTTTTGTAGGTGATTCCTCCACCAAGGAACAACAGAGGAGAAGAGTCTCGCTTGTGCTTTAGCCCCACGTAGTGATGGTAGTGTTAGGCATCTTCCACTGGCTGAGCACAACTGTGGAGAGGGAGTGTAGCTCTGGATTAATGAGTGAAAATAGACAGGAGCCATTTCAGTTATTGTTTTGTAAGCCAAAAGAAAAGATTTGTATTTGATGCGTGTGGCAACTGGGAGCCAGTGCAGTCCGATTAGCAGCGGAGTGACATGAGCTCGTTTTGGTTGGTTGAAGACCAGACGTGCTGCTGCGTTTTGGATCATCTGCAGAGGTTTAACAGAGCATGCCGACAGGCCTGCCAGTAAGGAATTGCAGTAGTCAATACGAGAAGTGACTAGAGCCTGAACCAAGAGCTGCGTTGCACGCTCTGTCAGGTAGGGTCTGATCCTCCTGATGTTGTACAGAGCAAATCGGCAGGTACGAGCAACCTAGGCAACATGGACCTTGACGATCCTTGCACTGAGTTAATTATTTTTCCCTGGAGAACTGAAACTCAGTATAAAAGTGTCCAAATTGAGATTGTTTTTCAGAACCATATCTACATTGCCTATTGTTAATTTATTTGTGTAGTGAATCTAATGGATTCTCTGAAACAAGAAACATGAGAATATCTTTGAATAGCTTTGATTAGAAAATGTTGCAAAGTCAAAGTCTGTAGACTACCCCATTTGATTCACCTGTAGCAACAGGGTATCCTAAATATGCAGTGTATTGGACAAGGGTTGCAGGATGGAAGATCTTCAGGACCGAACTTGGGCACCCCTGATCAACCTAATGTCGGAAACTGTCAACAGGATCTCAGCTATCTGGTAACACCAGGTTAAATAAGTTGGAAGACACAGTGGAATGCAGGGGGAAAGTTGTGTTAATTGTTCAAATGTGGAGAACAACTGTCAGTACTGAATGAAACAGTTTTTCCAAAGTGGTTTGAAGCATAAAATGAGACAACTTTCCAAAATGGGGTGGTCACAGGTTTGATGATATTTTCCTCCTGAAGAGTTTGCTTAGGTTTACGGCCCTGCTCATCGAATAAACTATTGCATTATTCATGATTCCATTGATGCATATCAAATTTGTGAGATTAGAAAGGATGATTCTGTTACCTAATACCAATGTCACCAGATGAATCAACAGCCATTCAATGGAGGAAGTATACTGAGTAATTGTGTTTCCATGCTACTAGCATGGAAACACAAATTACCAGAATCGTACTGTAAGTTATCAAAATATAAGCATTTAAATGTTAGTTTAAAAAAATGTTGGTACTATGTGCCAAATGAAGTAACGGTAAGACCTTCGGCATAACTTCAAAAAGCTGTATGAAAGGCATGGGGAGTCTCAGTTTTATGTGGAATAATCTGAGGATGTGTTGCTGTGCCTTTATTTTAGTAGGTTTGGGTTTTGGAGGGCTGGGCGAAGGCTGTCTGTATTGATTAAGTGTCAAATATTCTTCACTCTGTCCGGTGACATTTATGTGTATGGATACCTGCATGAATAGTGGGACTTTCGAAGGAAGGTACAAAAAGTTATGGACCTAGGAAGTGGTTAAAATACAAGTGTAGCTAAAATGACAAAATGAAAAAAATCTGTCATGAGGAGTCAAATCTTGAGTCTTGTGTCATAATGTGTAACAGCTATATTTGGTTGCTGCCTATTTTGTTATGTAAAAATGATATTCATGCTTAATTGAAAATTAATTGAAATGTTTTTTTTTTTCTTTAGTATTAGTAGGTGCCAAATAAGTTTAATAATAAGTCAATAATAAGTTAATTCATTAAGTCAATGAATTCAGTCGCAGGGATGATTTTATTTCATTTTATTTTATTTAGTTGAGTCATTGGATCATCCCTTTGTTCACACACAGTTCATAATATGTCAGAGGATGGGATGTTTTTAATCTTGTACCATGAACCAGCCCCTATTTCATGTACCACCTGTCTGATGAAATTGATTTGGTATTTATCATCTATGAGAAACATCACAGAGGGGATGGATATATTTCATCACAGCAGTTTTACACACAAAGTGACAGAAATAATAGTTTGGGAAGAGACTGTATGAGAAAAGAGATTGATAGAATGAAGAGGAAATTAGAACAAGTACAGAGAGGAGAATAGAAGCAGAGGCAGCACAGTTGGGCTTATTAGGATTGACTCCCTCACGCTGCAGACACTTTAATAACTGTTCTTTATGTTATAATAACACTGGGCTGTCCTGCCATAGACGGTTTCAATTTCTCCACCAGTGTCCATCATGTGCAAGGCAGATTAAGGGCCTTGTGTGGACTAATCGCAGAGAGAGTCAGATTGCCCTCAGCGTGGCTTCTTTGGCTGTTAATGAGGCCATTTTCCTGAAGCGAGCTTCACTCAGGGAGAACTAATCTCTGAGTGGTGTGAAGTACAGGGTGCAGAGGGGGCAGAGGGAGCACTAAGCATGAAAATAGCTGCAAGGCCACTTGTTTTTTTAAGCCTTTATATTTGCTGGCCTTTTGCAAGTCACAAGGGGATCAAAAGATGATAGATAACTCTAAATATTAAAGACTGCACACCTTAAGCCAAAGACTTATGTTGTTATTAGGTTATCTTAGTCTACATGGTCTAAATGTAATCCTAAGAACCATATGTGTATATATATTTCTTTGGGGTGTTTCCCTTCAAACTAGTCTTGTATTAGTTATAGGACCAACTCCTCTGGATTTGACCTCAAAGGACCAGATGTGGTGCTATAGATGGGACTCAATGAGCTGGTCTGCACACTCACAAAACATGGCCCTTCCCATCAGGAACTAGCTTTCTGATTGTAATTCATGTACTTTTAAAATTTTGAATTATAATGCTTGAACAGTTAATTTTACAGTGGTAATAAATGAGCAAAATCATTTTTCTGCACTGATAAAACATATCTCTGGAGAGATTTGTATTTTTTGTCTACATCTGTATATTCTAATTTTGTGCATCCATCCATTTTCTACTACTTATTCCCGAACGGGCTCGCGGGGGGGCTAGAGCCAAACAACCACGCGCACACACACTCACACCTATGGGCAATTTAGAGTCCCCAATCAGCCTGTCTTTGGACTGTGGGGGGAAGCCGGAGTACCTGGAGAGAACCTAATTTTGCTCATATAATTACCAAATCTTGTAATAGTAGTTATCACAGTGTTTGGCATGTAGTCATTGTCTAGTTTTCATGAAGTAGTAGTAGCCTGACAACTTTAATAAGTAGTCGTTTAATAAGTAGTTCAACAATAATAAATAAGGCAACCATGTCAAGTGTCATGCTACAAGACTCAACTTCTACTCTTTCTCTGAAAGCATCGTCTGCTGCTAGACTAAAATCAGTCTGACTCATCCTTGTATAGTGTAGTAGCAGATGTTTCCTTCATGTTCAACAGAGTTGTAGAAAGTTGAAAATAATAATAAAAAAAAACACAGGCTATGTGTAAAGTATTTGTGCAGGTTTGTTGTTGGACTTTCCACTATGACTGCAATGTAGAAGGTTTGAGTGGTAAGAGAACAATTAAAATACATGTGCTGAATGTCTGTTTTATGTAAAAATGCATTGACTGCTAAATGTTTCTCGTATCACTGAACCGATTTTTTGACCAGTCTCTGACTGCCTCTGACAGTCTATCATTTAATTATACGTTGTAATTATTTCTTACAAGACAAAATTTGTCATTTGTTAATACAATGCTCTATTTTCTGTTAAATATGTGTCACAACTGATATCAGCTGGATGCAGATTTTTGTAGGCATGGAGGGTTTTTTTTACATAAATATCCATTCATCCATATTCTTAACTACTTCATCCAATTCAGGGTCCTTAAAAATAAAAAGGGTCCTTAACACATTAAAATGTGATTTTTTTTTGTAAAAAAAAGTGAAAATCATAAAATTATATGTGATATGTTTTGTCGGAAAAACATGGAACATAAACTGTACTTGTCTCGGAATGAGGACACTGTGTATGACTTTTCAGATCAGAGAAATGTTTACCAAATGGGATTGATTTGTACCTCATAGAAGAGATAAGACAATGGTCAATCTTAGAGGACACTATGGTATTACTGACGTCTACCCTTGTACCAGACCGAAATACGTTTTTTCTACTTTTTTTAAACTTGTCTTGTCCACCATTAAAGCAGGCAGAATGATGGTCTGGCGGGCGTATTGTGATCAGCAAATTTACTTTGTCAAGAGGAGTTTTATACACCAATCAGCCTCCTCCAAAACATAACTGCTTAACGGCTGCCCTAATGATTGGTGCTCTGCACCTTATTGCCGAGACAAATTCCTACTCTGTAAATCATGTTTACTGACAATGGCAATAAAAAGTTTCTGATTCTGATTAAAAGCATATTTTGCATTGTTTCTTAAGACAACAGGGTAAAAATATACTAATTTATACAGATACTTCATTTTTGTAACACTAGATCCAGGAAACCGAAACTATAAAATCTTCTTGGACAACCCAAATTGACAGCTCATGTCTTAAATAAAATGACTATATTCCAAGAAATCACAAAATATATGACAGTTACTACAGCCACCGAGCGACAGATTCTAGAATCAAATGTGTATAAGTGTATATATGTGTATTATACTCTATAAAAGTTAAAGATAAATAACTTAATATGCAATGCTTGAACACTGTGTTCAGCTTCTTCAGTTTATCCATTTCAGTGGAGGTTGGAAAGGTGATGTTGGTTGAATGTAGGGTCAGAGCATCTTTCATTGGTTCTTTAATATTTAGTATGGACTTGATCATCTCCATGGTACTGTTCCATCTGGTAGACACATCCTGTGTGAGTGACTCTTTGTGTGCAATCTGCTCCGGTTGTGCTGTGTTAGCAGGGCTATGTTTAAAATGGCCCACTACCTTTCTGCGTTTTGCTAGTGTGTTGTCAAATGGGCTGTTCTTTAGAGAAGTTGTGATAGCTTGATGGATGCTATGAGCGATGCAGAGCATATATTCTAACAGGAGGTGTCTGGCTGCTGCTATCGTATATTTATTTATTTATTTTACAGGGACAGTACAACTAAACATTATCCGCCGTTGGCAACTAATGCAGTGTACATAAGGCTTCTAGCCAAAGGCTAATTTAGAGCCCCTGTCCCTGGTTAGGGTATTGATCCAAATAATCAGAACGAAAAGTTTTTAACACAGATAAAAAAAAGGTACTATACAATTACATTGCTAATAAGACCAATAAAAACACAGTGAATAACATGATGCGCGCATCAGTGGTCAGTGTACTGACTTTATGTTCAATACCCGACTGTCTTGCCACATGCAAAATGTGCTCAGCGCACAAATTAGCAAAGTGCCTCTCGTACGTTATCATGACAGTCAGAGAATGTGACTTAAGTCCCTACCAAAATAATGTCCCATGACCCCCAGATAATTGTGATTACTGATTTACTTTGGCTTTCTCGTCCTCGTATAAGTTGTGTCTCTTGTTCAGAGTAGTAGCTCTTGAGGGAAGTTCATAAGTTGGGTTGTTGCATGCAATGCAAATAATTTTACACAGGCCCTCTTCTTCAACGGTATTAACTGGTCTACAAGCTGTAGCTCTCCATTTAGCTAAAGCTGATGAACGTTTATTTGTAGTTGAGGCGGTTTTCCTGCAGACTATCTAGTGTTTGCTTTTGGCGAGAGGGCTAAGCCAAGGTATGTATGGCCAGAAGACTTGATGTGCTGCAGTGGTAACCAAGTTCACATGTTCATGCTTTTAATGTCTGCTTCGTAAATGAATACTAACTTACTACTGCAGTGTGTTTTTTCTTCTCAAGCTACGGAGGGCGCTGAAGGCAAAAATATATTTTTAACACACAATTAATTTACATTTTAAAAAAATAGCTGTGTTAAAAGACATTTGTTAATCAGTTAATTTTGACAGCCCCAATATAAACAAATCTTTCTGATAATTTGAAATCTTATTTTGTTTAATTATTTTGAAAAAAATATTTGTTCTACAGAATTTACATCATTATTATAATCTCAAAGTTTTTACCTTTTTAATTTGGTTGAAAAATATGAAGATGGTTTTTTGATTGGAAGGCTGTGTTGCTCAAGTGATTTCATGTACATTGGACTTTTTCAAGACTTGTTTCCATTGTAACAAAGAAGTTCTTTGCAGTGGGATCAATTGATGGACCTCTGCAAAATCAAGATAATCATTAAAATAAAACTGATGCTAACAACGTTTTAAAGTGATACAGGGAATCAGGTGTTATGTGCTTTACCATGACATACATCCCAGACTGATGTTTTCCCAGACAGAAAGGTACCAGAGAGCATTCCTGATATCAGTCATTACACTCTTGACCAAAGCACAATCTTCTTATCATATGTTATCATTGTTTTTATCTAAAAATAAGAACAACATTTTGTACAACATTGTAGGATCCCTCTGGGAAAATAAAGTATTTTTTTTTACCTCGCATTACTTTTAAAAAGTGACCCATACATCTTCACAGAAAAGCTTCAAAATGACCATTTTCCCTTGTTGACTTTGAATAAAAGGATCATGGATCTGATATACTGCAGTTTAAATTTATTTTTAAAGCACAGAGCTTGCACTTTACATTTATGTTTATACTTGAGTCAATATTCAAGTCTGTCTTTTAAACAAATTAAATAAACACAGTAAGTATCCAAACATCACTGAAGCAAACAGATTGTCTGTTAGACCAACCATGCTTTATTATACCAGTCAGTAGTGTCTTAGATCTCCCCCAAACAGCCTTACACATACTTATACCATGACCCATGTGGTTCACATGATGCCCTAATGAGTCGGTATTTAAACTTTTGATTACAGGGACTTGAAGTGTTAAAAACCAGGAATAAGTTAAACATCTAGGACTCCACATCAGTTAAAAGTGTTTCTGTCGTTCACATAAAAGGGATCATGCTTAAGTGACTTATGGACACCCAGTTCCCTTACTGATATGCTGATACATGCTTAACAATACTCTGACTTGGCTGACTGAACATATTCACTTAAATCTTTGAAGAATGTTTTCCCTTTTCTAATTCTCCATTTTTTTTAAAGCTCCCCAAGGCTATTTGCACATAGTGAAGCTGGGCTGACCTGACATGCTGTGACCCTAACATTAGCATTATAGCCTCTTGCCTTGAGAGGGCACAGAAAAACCTCATTAGAGCACCACACGGTACTTGCACTGTGGGAAAAGACGTAAAGAAAGAATGAGGCAAAACAAGACTGAGTGGGAGAAGAAAAGTGACAGCTGAGGATGAGAAGTGTGCTCTCACTAAAACTGATAATGGTCTAGTTTCCAGGACATAATTTATGCAAACTTGGATGAGTGGGAATCTACATAGCAGTACGTTTGCCAGTAAACTGAGAGGCATTTAGTCAAAAATAAAGATTGGAAGGACAAGGAAATACATCAGCTACTTTCTACAAAGAGAAAGAGAAAGCATTAGCAATGAGACAGGATGATGTACTAGTGACAAGACCTTGACAGAACAGGATATGTCTTTGTGTGACGGATGACAGTTTGGACACTTAACAACTGGCTACTTACATCCACAGACCTGCTTCTGGTGTATTTCTAGAAATCTCATTTCCTGTCTCTTCTAAAAGGTTACCATCTACATTCAGGAAATGTGATTTTGATGAGGCATTTATTAGTGACGGTACAAAGAGGCCAAAAAAAGGACAAAGGTTGAGAGAGGAGGGACATCGCTGAAAAGTTTAAGTCTTGATAGTTATCTCATTTTAAAATTGAGGGCACAGTTAAAGGTGGATGATTGTCAGCCTTTCCTTTATGCAGCATGAATAGGGGTGGTAGAGATGTGTAATAATATGAAGCAACCAAGGAGTTGTCTCCATCATTTTTTGTCACACAAATAGATGAGAGGTCCACAATATAGCATATCAAAAATTTTACTGTGGGCTCTGCTTTTTTGTTGTGTATACATGTTACATAGCTTGTAATTTTGGCTAACACTAGCTAGTACCAGAGAGTGGCGCTAACAGTAGTTGTATAGTCAGCCAGAACTTCAGGCGCAAAGAAAAGAAAAGAAAGGAAAACATCAGGAGTTATTCAGTCAGTCAATCAGTGTTTAGGCATAAGCAGTAGTCTTGAGTTTATAAGTTCTCATCAAGGGGCCATCTTCTCTGATCACCAATGACGCTACCCGGAAGTAACAAAACTCGCAGTTCAGCCCTAATCCGCT
>JBAMHX010000014.1:19155399-19179094 GCA_037177515.1 Pseudomugil tenellus | reverse complement strand
TATCTATCTATCTATCTATCTATCTATCTATCTATCTATCTATCTATCTATCTATCTATCTATCTATCTATCTAGATATTTTTATAAATGCCAAGTTATTTCATATATTGCAGTAAGTACAGTATTTGGACACCCCTCCTCTTGTACCTGCATGGAAATAAGAGAATGTCAACAAAAGGTTTCCTTCAGGAACACAGACAAAGGAACTGATGTGAGGCAGGAGGAAATGTCTGCTTGTTTTAGAGAACAAAATGTTTTTTATTGTACAGTGAGTGTGAATGCCTTGAACCATGCTCCACTTTCTTCCAGGTTTTTAGGATAAACACAGCAGAATGTGCTCCTAAATCTTTTCAGCAATGTTTTAATCAGCTCCCGTGTGCCTGGCAGGCTGGGAGTGAAAAAGGGAGAGTTCAAACTAAAATGTACATTATGTGAAGTTTTAAAATAGTTTGAACCTGCAAATACAAGAAGGATCTTTGTTTAAAATCTGTTTAAAAGAGGGATAGGTGTTGATTTGCTATGCTTCGTTTGCCACCATGCAAACACTCTGTACCCACCCCTCACGCCCGCCTCCCCCTACACCATCACATGCTCGCAACAGATTAAGTTCTGACCTCTAACACCCAAATCCTTGTGTTTACATGGCAATGCTTGGTATGCACATTTATTTCAAAAGAAGTTTGTAGACTTAAACACTTTTTAGTAATCAAATTCCTTATTTTATCATTTTACTCATATGTTTGCTACAACATATTAGCATACATAAATATAAAAGTAAAATATGTTCACTATAGTTTGTCTTTCTTTTTTGTCTTTGTCTTCAAAATAACCCCACTTTAAAATTGTATGCCCCATGCTTTTGTGTCTGTGTGACTTTGCAAATCTCTCCTTATTTATTTCATATTTAGGCTTCATCAAGGATACTTTGGTCTTGACAACATGGCAACAGCCTTCTCCTGTTTTTGTTGAGTCGGCTCATAAACAGTTCAGTTCTCATGGGAAAATGAACTCAAGGCAATTTGACTGATGTCACTGATAAACAAGCAAATACACTTCTTGCCTTTTTTTTCATGCAGCTTAAAATATTCTCTGTTTTGCAAAAGCCTGACACAGCTCATCAGTAATGCTTGTATCTGGACAGATTCTCAGAAAAAACAGACTTTGATTCACACTGTAGCGCAAATGGCTTAGCGCAGCACATCTGCTTGACCCGCACGTTTTTTGGACAGAAAATTGGGAATCAGGATTTTCAGGCTGTTTTCTGACAGCTCATCTATTGAAAAGTGAGGTTTTGTGTGGTGTATATAGCTGTCTATACTGCAGCCTTGGTCCACAATAGGAAATGTCTATAAAATGTTAATAAATTATAAGATGGTAAATTTTTGTGTTGCTTGTTGTTTTATTTTGGGAAGGATGATGTTAATATTATGTGATACTTTAGACAAATATGTAAATTTTTTCCCCAAACCTCAGATCAGAGGACGGTACTGCGAAGCAGGGTTTTCGCTTATCCGGATAACTTCCAGAGTTACTTCTGGGTTTTCGGTACTATGAAGCTGGCTTACTTTTGATCGAGCTGTAAAATCACAACAACAGATGTTGAACGGCTAACCTGCTCCGGAGCAGGTTTAGTTCCAGGATAAGAAATCAGCGATTATAAAAGCGCCACCCTCTGACCAATCAGATCTCGTAAAAAAATGGACCGCCCATTTTTTTGAGGATGTTGTTGTTTCTGTACAGGTGTGACGAATGGCATTAAATTCAGCATTAAAGTCATTGCTGACATGTTTTCCTTATTTATCTCCCTTTTCTTATATTTAGTACTTTTCTTTCAACATTTCTTAATATATATACACTTTCACATACACATTTAAATATGTCAAATATAACATTTAATCTAGATATTAAATCTAAATCTAAATGTTAAATATTATACCTAAATCTTAAATGATAAATCTAAATGCTAAATATTATATCTAAATGCTAAAAGTTACTTCTAAATACTAAATTCATTTATTCATTTCATTTCATTCATTCATTTCAAATGGAATGCAGAGGGTAAAAAATGTACAACTCATTTTATTTATATAATGAACTTTCTATATTTTTCACTGTGGATCATTGTAACTCTGACATGTTCAGGATTGTGATGGTCTTATCAGCCTGAAAAAGAAAACAACTGTATTTGCTTGATGCTAATTTCAAAATCACTGTGCAATTTGCAAACAGTAGTAGACAGGGAATCAATCAAATTGGTTGAAAAAAATGTGTTTGTATGTGAAATAACATAAGCCATGTTAAATAGAATCCAAACATAATTTTTTGGTCATTGTCTTGATTTGCTGTTTTGCCTTGAAAGGAAAGAACATAGTATACCTTTTATAGCACTGTCATTCATTCTTCATGATGCAATCTGCACATCTCTGTCAGTATTCTCTGTTTTCTTTTACCATTTACTAATGTTCTCAGTATGGCCTGATTGCATTTTAGCAAGATTTCACAGCTGTCTAATCAAAGTTCATGAATAATATGAGAAGTTAAACAGAGCTATTGTATTTAGAGACTTTTTGTAGTTTTTTAAAAAAAAAAATATTTCCAAATAACTGGTGTGTCATCTGAATAAAAAAAAGATTGATTTTTTTTATTTTACAGCTTTGTCTCATCTGCATAGACAAGCTCGTTATACATAATAACTTTGTCTCCTGGGAGGAGGGCACTTCCGCCATGAGAGACCGACTAGAGGAGCTGCAGCTGAAGACTCAAGAGTTTTGTGATGTTACAAGTGACCATACCAATCCTTTCTCGGTGGAGAATGGTGATGATGATGCTGTGGTAGTTGGGAATATAACACCACAGGCTGTGGTGTTTGAAGAGGAGCCAATCATTGAGAATTTCCTGTCCGAGGCACAACAAATCAGAAATGCCATCGCAGGACTTGAAACAGAGGCAAGATTTATTTTTATAAAAATTATTTTACCTTCTTTCTTTTCATTTGTAGTCAATTCTTATGTCCAATGCCGATCAGGTTCTCAAGTTCACTCAGGAGCAAAAGAGCCTGGTCGCAGCCATGCGTAGGCTCAGTGTGATGAAGAAAGAGAGCAGCATAACACGAGACATCAAGTTGCAAGCTGAAAGCCTCCACCGTCGTCTAGATGCTCTTTCAAAACAAGTCCAAAGGTCTGAGGAGCAGCATGGACCTGGTGCTGCTGCAACACGAATCCAACGCTCTCAGTATGCAGATTTGTACCGCAGTTTTCAGCAGGTTGGAAAGGACTGATTTAAGCTTTTTTTATATACAGATCTTTGAAATAAATCCACTCTTTCAATTTCCAGTAGAACATATTATTTGCTTTATTATTTATGTGTCAGTATAAAAAATAAAGAAGTTAACAGATGAATTGATATAGTTTTGTGTTATAGAATTGTTTCTTGAGTCAGATAAGCGGTGTGCTAAAACCAGGACGTGGGTGTGCTTAGCTGTGGGATCTCAGCACTTTATATCTTTCTACACTATGATGTACTGATGTACAGTAAATGCATAGTGTGAGAGGGTTCAAAAACCAAACATAAATTACATTTATGCAGGAAAGGATGGGATTGAAATACCCTCTCATCCCTCATTTCCCCTCTACCTCCCTTCTCATTCTCTCTTCTTGCTATAATTACTTCCAGGTGATGCGACGCTATAATGAAGGTCTGCTGACCAAGCAGAAGCACTGTAAGGACTTCATTATGCGGCAGCTGGAAGTATCGGAGAAGAATGTTACAGATGAGGAGGTGAATGAAATGTTTGCCACAGGAAAATGGGAGGTCTTCAACGAGAACCTGCTGAATGATGCAAGGATCACACGCTCTCAACTATCTGAGATTGAACAGAGACACAAGGTAAGAGATGGCCAAACACGTCACGAACTCCTGATGAAGCTCAATTAGTGTCCTTTATTTTATCAATTTATGTTCTCCATATCTTCCCACTAACAGGAGCTGCTAAACCTGGAGAATAATATGAAGGAGCTGCGTGACCTCTTCACAGACATATTCATGTTGGTGGAGGAGCAAGGGGCGTACATCGACCACATCCAAACAAATGTGGAGAGGACACAGGATTATGTGGTTGTGACTAATGAGAAGTTCAAGTTGGCTGCCAGGTATAAGAAGAAGAACCCGATTCGGCAGCTGTGCTGCTGCTGCTGCCCTCCCTGGAGATGCTGCTTGTGAAACAGACAAATTTTTGTCTCTGTATTTATTTCAAAAGAGATTATGTTTCAAGAAGCCTCACCTACATGTTGGAAGTAAGCAAAGTTGGTAACATGAGAGTTGTAAGGTGAAAGTACAGCGGTTTTTTTTGTTTTTTTGCTTCTGCACAGTGCAACAGTGTGGAGAGAATCAGCAGAGCATAGAAAACAATTAGGGGGAAGGGCGAGAATTGGTATGAGAAGCACTTGTTTTTTTCCTTCAAGAGGATGTGAAGCGACCGCGATTGGAAGAGACAGTTCAGTGAGTGCTGTTCCCCGACACTGTTGCTTATTGGAGACCTTCACTGTCATCTGACAGAGGTCACAAACAAGGCGAGGCCACTGACACTGCTGGATCAGCAAGACTGCTATTTCACCATTTTTCTACAAAATCCTCTCATCTTTCCTCCCCTCCCTCTCTTTTCCAGGAGCTGTAGTTAATGAGGGAGCAATTTCCACATGGTGCATTCACTTTAGGATTTTCCAACAAAATGTAACATCTTAGTTGGAGGTTTATTTTCAGACATATATTAAGTCATTCTATATTAATTGAATATTGGTTTACATGCTGATTAGAAATTATGTAAATAACATGAAATATATAAAAACTTGTATTACAATTATTTATTAGTCAAATTTGCATTTCAAAGTCTGATAATTTTCAATAAAATGTTGAAAATTTATGCAGTTTCACGGTTGCAAGAGTTACTAAATAATGAGCCTTGATCAAAATGTTCCTGTCATAAAAAACCTGCTGGACATTGTTCGAATCATTTGTTGACAATATATTGAAGCCATACATTTCAGGAAGAATTCAGATTCTCTGTTTTATGCTTTGGAGTGCAATATTAGTGCCTAATTTAGTAGGAATTTCCTCATTGTTTGGATGAGATTAGAAGCATCAATAATTCATGATAATTAATCATGTAAGTCAGTGTGTACAAATGGATTGCTGGCCTTCAAGGAAGTGCCATCACCATGATGTAAATACTGAGAATTTAGTTTTGTTTAACTCAGATATAGATCCAGCATACTCACAGCTGCTAAATGCATCGTCTCTTTCCATGTCCTTGATTTTATTTTTCTATTAAAAAAAACCTATGCAACACATTGTCTTTCATTTCTCTTGCAAGTGGAATGGCTTTTACTAAGCCAATGTCTGTTCAGCAGAGACAAAAATGCTCCTCCATGGGTTAGTGACCCGTGATTCCACTTAAACACAACAAAGAACAGGTGCACTAGGTGTGCCAGAACCGGGCTGGATAGTCCGGTTTGGCCACTTCTCAGGATGGCTGTGAGACAGCTACATATCGGAACGGTGTGTAAACAGAACCCTTACCCTTTGGCAATTGATAAGAGGATCTGCCCTGTTGAAATAGTACTCTGTTTACAGAAACTACACATTAGTTGATAATACATTGAAGGTACATACGACTAAAGACTTAAATATAAAATTGAACTAAGTTTTTAAAAAAAGAAAAGAAATAGATATAAATAACCTCTACCATGATTTGATTTCTCCCTTAGATTCAGTAAACAAAGATGATTTGACAACTGCTGCCTTGTGACTGGAGAGTGTTTTCATGAATCTGCTTTGCAGTGTTGTACATCACTCTCTCTAAGATCGAAGCAAAACATGAATACATCCAATATTCAACTGTGAATATGTAAATGAAATTACAGTACAATGTAATGCAGAGTCGATACCGCTCCCCTGAGATGGAAAAGAAAAATGAATCCCTGCTGCAATGTACACAGTTCCTGAACAGCAACAATGCCATCCAGTGTTCACTAAGATAATTGCTTGTTAAAAATGAGTTGTCACTTGCTGCTTAAGGGCATACAAACATATGGCTGTGTGGCTCTTATGATGAAAATACATTAATTTTTCTGCTGTTATGAATGTTACACACTAAAAACATGGGATGCCTCTTTAACCAGGCTAAAGATGCAGTATGTGTCATTTTTATCTCTCTTCAGATAAACTTTTCTCTGCATGATCTCAACATGGAAAACTATATTTTGATCAAATAAAATGCAGATTTTTTTTTTTACATTTCCACAAACATTGCTTTCCTCTTTGCTTTGTCAAAGTTTTCAAATGTACGGAGGCTCTGCTGCTCATTTGTTTGCTTTCACATGGGTGAAGCTCTAGTCCAACTTTTCATCTGAAACAACATAGCCTGGATTGGATCAGTTGTTTGCAAATCTTCTTAACCAAAACAAATATTTAATATTTTTGACTATCTGCCTTATCAGTTCACACACGCTGAATGTTCCCCAATTTTTTTCAGCTTTTAAGTTGTGCATGACTTTCCTCAGCATATTTACAGCTGTTGTTAATTCATCATCACCGACCTTTCAGAAGCAGAATAGATAAAAGGGGAGAATTTTACTTCAGTGCTTTATATATTTAAATCCATGCAACTTATGGTTTTGTGCATGCATTGCCACGACATGCAATATTGCAACTACTTATTAAAAGTAATACCTATAACCCCTTATGTGAGTCCATCAATCATTAATCATCTGTATTCATCAAGCAAAGATTGGCAGACAAGGTTGCAGTGACGTCTGTTAGTGACTATGTACTGTACATATTTCTTCTATCTGGCCTGTCAATCATATCACGCAGCCCAAAGACTTTCTCCAATTGTCTGTAGAACATCAAAGCAGCCCTCCGGTGAGCAACACCAGCTGTGGTTACAGAGAGCTGACATTGCTTTACTGCCTGGTTTTATCACAGCCATCAAAATATGAACGAAGACATGTCAGAACTCCAGAAAGCAATAAATCAAAGAAACGGGGAGTTTTGGCAGCTTCAGTAAAAGCAAGTTTAGGGTTTGGATTCTGTGGCAGTTTGGTCTTTCACTCGAAGCAAAATGCTACAAATGTTCTTTTTCTTCTTCCTCTAAAGCATTTACAGATTTAAGTGACACAGTTCACAGTAGCTGGTGGTTCGGTTTTGTGATTAGAAAGTATGACTTGGGATGAACCTTTTATCCATTTAGTTTCTGTACTCTTAACATCGGGCCAAAGTTGGTAACTTTGTTTGCAAATCATGTCATCAGTCTTTTGGTTAATGCTGAATTTATGGTTTTATGATGACTTTATTCTTCATTCCGTAATGATTATGCCAACCACTATATCCTGATGGAAAGTAATAATTTGACCCATGCACATCGATTTTAACGGAAACAGAATTTCAGAGAATCAGTTCAGAGTATAAAGACCTGTCTGTGTTTATTTTTAAAGAAAGTTAATCACAAATTTTATCTCTCAAGGCCAATATGAACAGCCAAAGAACAAATAAATGTATAAAATACTTAAGGAAGGGATGTTTTTATTAGCATTTTTCATCATAATATTTTCTATGATAAAAAGAAATAAGACAAAAAAGAAAAAGAGGTTAAATACCAACTGTTATGCCGTCCACCATTAAGCTTCAAAGTAACGAAGAAATAAAAAAAATACTTTGTAATGACAAGCATCTGGAGAAGCATAAACTGGCCACCATTTATTCTGCTTTATTGTGTTCATTTGTATGTTTTATATTATTTTTATATATGGGGAATTAATTGGATGGAAATTTTAAACCTTGTACTTGCTACAATGACAATAACCCATAAAAACCTGTTGTAACACAAATGATACATTTAATTTCTAAACATTTTGCATCATTTTATAGTAAAAACTTTCTCAAAATTCTGTAGAACAAAATCAGATTTGTTTCTTCTGCTCCTTAATGGACACCAGAAAACTGAAGATTAAACAATAAGAATTATAACATATCACATAGTAATTAATGGTAAATATCTTTAAAAATGTTCTAAATTCTATCCTATTTTAGTTCTCGAAATGACTCTTTCTTTGGGAAGTCTCGGATGGAATGCACTCACAATGCAGCATTACATTGCATTATTAGTGCAAACAGTGCTTATCTCACAGCCAATCTTTTTCAGTCAGGTCTACCATCATCTTTCTACCTAATGGTGACTAAACAGGTGCCCTAACTTGTGTTAAAGTAGGTCTAAATTGCACATTGTATCTTTTAAGGTTTTCAACTACCAGCATCCATCAGGCGAGAGGCAGGGTACACCCTGGACAGTACGTCTTACAAGTTCCTCCAGACATATTTTCTTTTTTTTAATGTCTTTGATTGACTACATCAATGTTATGCTGAAAGTCCTCACCTGATCTCTGGCTTATTTTGTACATGAGAATGTGATATAGAATCTCTAGACAATGCACTTGCACCTATACACTCTCTTTTTTTTCCTTATCTAACTGGATTGTGTGTCACCCCTCTCTCTGTGACAGCTCATGTACCATATGCATCTTAATAAGGCTTCCATTGTAAAGCAACTGGTGTCAAGGAGTGGAGAGCTGCTTGTATGATGCTTTGAAAGGTGCCACAATGTATCTACTGAAATACGAAACAGTCATGTATTAGACAATTCAGTTGTGATATGTGATCGTATTACTCATTTTACTAACCACAGGAACAACAAACAGTTTCTACTTCCCGGGAACAAACATGGAAAGTACCTGGTTACATAAAAGCACAGTGTATCCAACTGACATAAAAAGAAAAAAAAAAATCCTAAAAAACGTGAAGATCATTGGTAGTGTCATTTTGTTTCTGGTTCGTAGCTTGATTGCAACATCACTGTTCACAGCAAGGAGGGGTAACTTACCTTACACCACAAATTACTGCCAACAATACAAATGCTATATTCCTTAGATCATTGGGGAAATAGATTCCCAGCTGCATATGTATCCACAGAAACAAATTAAACAGCTATTTACAAAACAAAGAACATGTGTTGAAGGGCTGCTAAAACCTTTAGTACAGTGGGTGTTGCATGAACCCTTCTAGCAACATATTTCAGTTCTTTGTTTGTCATACCCTAATTTCTAACAGTTAAATTAAGAATGGCACAGTTTGGTAAACAATACTTTGTCTACAACAAATTCTTCAATAATTTTGCATTTGTGGAAAGGCTTTTACAGTAACCATTAAGACAAATACTTTCTTTCTTGGCCTTAAATATGAAGGGAGACATAATTGTGAAAGTTTCAGTGAATAAATGTGTGATGCATTTGAATTGTTCCTTGAAAAAAAAACTCTGGATTGGAAACTACCATAAACTGCCATGTAAAAGTAAAGTTGCATTTTTTACATAAAAGTGAGTTTGCAACGTGCATGAACACATTGGGAATCTGGGTGTGCATGAGCTTAAAGGCAAACCATGCAAGCCCTAGTTTTTTAAATCAGCCAATGCCAAACTTGTGTTGTTATGCATCAGCCATCAAAGGAAAAATGTCCCTTTTAAATATTCTGTCAGAGTGATATATGAGTTTCAGTAATAAGAGCTTTGGGAAGGTCAGTGCATGATTTCCTTGTGAGAGCCATCTGTGAGAATTCTGTACAGATAGGATGATCTGTGATAGAAACATCTGTGTGTTGCTACTACACTGACCTAAAAGATGTTTGCATCTCTTTTGAAGGATGGGTGGACCATCCTATGAACTACAAGTGTAAAATAAATTGGAGCAGCATTTCAAAATGTCTGCTCACTATCTTATTTTAATCTTACTGTCATTGCTCTGTGATGGTTAGACCAAAATACACTCATTTCCATTTCTGCTTATAGATCCGCACTGTGACCCAGGCGGTGATATCAGTCCCCGAAAAAGGCTGTTTTACCAGGTCATTAAATCAGTGTTTGTTTACTGTAGTTTGTTCTTGCATATTCCACAGATGATCAATCTTCTCTTGGGATCAGTCCCAGAAAAATAGTTTTCATCAGTTTTTTTTTCTATTTGTCTTTCAAGTGATGTTGTGAAATTGGCACACATGCAGAATATAAGAAGATATGGAAACACTTTTAGTTACAGTCATACACGCTCACAGCCAACAGCTGCAGCTGCAAGTACAACCTGTAATCTTCCTGTCAATACGATTCAGTGAATTGAGGGAATACTCAGTCAGACTCCAAAGTTTAGTTTTTTTCATCTTCCTGAAAATTTATTACAGGAAATGAGAATTTATGAGCCAATCCGCTTAGATTCCAGGAGTTAAAAGTAATGCTCAACAAAAACATGTGGATAGATTTAGAAAGGAACATATGTAATTTTCCAATCCGGACTTGAATTTCTGAAGAGTTAAATCTCCCCAAATAACAAAATGATGGATAAAAGTTTCTATTCTAGGTTTTTGATAAATGCAACTTTTCTTTGATACAATTTGACCGAGCTTGTGTCCTACTCGATCCTTCAAAAAGTCATTTCTGTCCAGCAGAGGGAGCTGAAATTCAATAATAATAATAATATCTCATACAATTTTTTTTCTCTCATTACATTCCTACAAACTAATAGTTTGTCAGGCTTTGTCCACTGTTTGTAAATTGTTTAGATGTTAATAATAATTTGTTATTAATCATAAACATCAGAATTTATTTTCCCATCAAAATGCTATCACCACAACATGAAAAGAATTTTTTCTTGCTTTGTGTTCAGAATTGATGTGTTCAGCAGTCGAAGCTGAACAGTGGGAGGGCTAGCCATGGTGCAGCTGACACACACACACACACACACACACACACACACACACACATCAAGACAAAGGAGAGGTGAAAATTAACTGAGACGTGGGTGAATAAAACATGTCTCTGAGGATGTTTCCTTGTTTTACCCATCTGTAGGAGCAGAGGGGACCATGAGCTTTCCTGATGGTTAATCCTCTCTGTTTTAGGGGGGCAAACATATTCAGGCTCATTGGGAGTTACACACTTCCATACACACACACATATATGTTTACGCATACTCAAAATGCTGCTCTATGGAAATCACATCAATCTCAATATGTTGCCCTCCCAGTCCCACATTTCTATGAGTTTCCACACTTACACACCAGTGTAAGGATTCATTTTCTGACTGGATTACAATCTATGTAAGACTTTCACTTGTTGTCAAATCTCTGCGAGATGTGGTGTGGAAGTGATGCAAGGTTCAGCAAAATTCAAACTAAAAAATGGGGCGGGGAAAGCAAGCATCCACATTCACTTATTTGTATTTATTTATTTTGTTTTTGCTACAGAGTTTTGACCTTGTGAAACAGCACACAGGCTATTTAGACTTATTGAGCTCATACCGTTGAGGTCCAGTGCAATCTGTGGAACAAGTAATATGATCTTGACTCCACGCTCTACTCTACCTTGTCATCAAACTCTGCAAATGCTGATTAGATTTCTCCCCAACCTTCATAATTGTATTTACTCTATTGGATAACTGCGTGCAGGAAAAAGTTGTGTGGTCCATGCACACCAGCGATAAGTGCATTCAGCACAATTTCTGCCATCATAATCAAAACAGGGAAGTTGAGTCTGGCCTAGCAGACAATATGAAGTGCACTGCTGACAGTAAGATAAATTGTAACTGTGGCCTTGTGTGAGTAATGAGACTCACGATAGTTCAAAATGTACAACCTTTGTAGCAGTGACATCTTATTATTGATTTTCAATGCATTTCCAGGCTGAAATCCTTTGGTTGAAATACTGTAAGATATTTCTGATTTAAAATTCAACATATTGAGAACCAATTCAAATTAGGCAGATTGTAAAAGAATATCTGATAATTTAATGAACTTGTCCTAAATAAGTGAATGAATTATGGCTTATTATTGCTCCACTCCTGAATATATAAACATCTGCATTTGACACATCAGTTCATTTAAATGACAGAAAGCAGCATGCTGCTTACCTACAGATCTGTGGTTTTTGAAAGAAAACTCAGTAGAACCTATTTTTCTTTCATTGTCATTGAGCATAAGTGACAGCTGGGACTCTTCAATATTATTTTGATGGTAAGCTTAGCATGGTGTTGAAAGGTACAGTATGACTATCAAGTTTGCAGTAACTATACCGTTCAGAAGGAAATGTGATGGAATCCAGATAAGAACACTTTAAAAATAATCTATATAAATGGAAAAAATACATCAGTGTGGTTTATGATAGACAAACACATTTTAATTATGCATTCTAATACTTGTTTACATACACTCAATATATTTATTTATAGAGAAAAGTGTCATTTCCTTAGAAACTTCATTTCCGCATTTGTCTGTTTATTGATTGTTTCCTCTGTACATCAATATCGTCCCACATTTCAACCAAATAAATCTGGCTTCATATGGTACATCAAAGGAATGCTTTCCAGTGGCCAGCAAATGATAATAGAGCAGCATAAAAAAGAAACACCTGAAACCAGCACATCAAATCAAGAATGAATTGGAAACAGGTTATAGAAAAGTCATGAGCCACTGCCCAAACAGAACTTGATTAAAAAACAGACTATTGTGTTATTTTCTATCTTTCAATAAAATATCCACTGTTGCTCCAGTAAGAAAACTGGGCAGCCCACAGTCATAAGTGTCACTGGGTTATAGATTATAGTGGTTTCACCAAGTCCAGAACTTACCTTGGGGACCTCATAAAACTCCTGACTCCTGTCCAGACTCTCATTAGACTCACACATCCCTTTGCCCTGTATCTCACAGCACTTGGCAAGAGCTAATAAATGCAAGTATGTGCCAAATGTCTAGTTTTGTTAAACCAAAGCATATACTCTGCATCACAGCTCAGTCATGATGATGTAAACACACACAGTTGAACACTATGCTGTTACTGACATGATTTAGAGCAATGAGCACTGCCATTGTGTGAACCGTGTCAAGCTGAGATGATTTATCTTCCAAGTTTTGGAAAAAAAAGCGTTTATTTATTGCCACTCTTTGTCAGGGCTCCACAGACCACAGAATGTAGACCGCTTTGAGAAAAACTGACACAACTGGTGCCTCGTCATTACTTTCACAGCAATAGAAACAGAAGCTCTTCTGAAGTAAAACTTGTATGTTTTCAGTCATTTTTAAAGTATTTCTGAATGCTGTAAAACACCATGGAAACTGAAGCCACAGAATGAGTAAAACTATGTAATAAGTCTGAAGTTGGACTATGCTTACCGTCACATACTGGGAAAAAAGCAGAGTTTGGGAAACGTTTGTTTGCAGTGTGAATATCTCCTTTAAATTTTTTTTAATGAATTATCTTTATGACACTGGCTTTGTAAACCTGCAGCTATAATTAAATTGGCTTTAATGTCAAGAAATACTAATCTGCTATTTATATCTGCAAGCACTTAATAATCCACAATTTGTAAGTTGATCAAAGGTAAATTATTATACTGAAACTGCATTCAGTGTTCATACATCCCCATAAGGGATTTGCTTAAGTCTGTGTTAAATAAAATAAAATGAAATAATGAAATAAAATAAAAAATAAAATTTAACAGTCTGAGTGGGTGTTGAGGGGCAAAAACACAATACAGTCTCTCACAGTTACAAACTGCTACATAATTGCAAACATGTTTTATGACTTTTCTCACTCTCTGAATTTTCTCACATATATTGAACAAAAGTCTTGGCAATGTGGGATATTTACACTGAACATAAAGAAGAGGTCAAAATACATGCCAAATGAATGTTTCTCAATATGCCAATTATATTTGAATTTATACAGAAACCATTCCTCCCCATGCTTGTCAGAATGGCTGTCAGCGAGGAAGCAATGTCATTCACTCAATTTTCTTAACGCATCCCATTTTTCGGTGTCTGTGAACAGCCTCTTGTGTCGGTTTAAATGGAGTGTATTTAAAGGAGATACTGGAAATGACTGCTGACACTTTACAGACACAAACTCTGTGCTGTGAATGGAAGTGGAAAAAAAGGCTAATCATGAATAAATTTTCCCTCATCCACATGGCTAAGATATTCTATTTACAGCCCATTTCTTTGGCTCTTTATATCCAGTTAATGAGATTTCAAATAAATGTGAAGTGAACTGCATTTAAATTGGTATTCAGTCTGGAGGCATGGCACTGTTATAAGAAGGAGGGATTCCACCAGATGACTGAAGGGTTATTACTAATGTGTTCAGTGAATACGGCAGGTTGGGAAAATGTAAGAACAGTAAGCTTGTTTGACAATTTGAGATTTTTAATCTGGTGATGATGTGAAGTGAAAAGAGAATGAATAAATATATCAAAAACCTAAAAAGCAGATGTGTGAAAAGATGTAGGCAGCAAAGAAGAAGACGGGCTGTGCTGAGGCATGAAAATAAAGGTGTTTTAAAGATTAAGTTCAATAAAACAGATGTGAATATTTATTTTAAAAAAATGTCACCACTGATATTTCTTGAACTGCAAATGTGTAGTAGAAATATTTTGTCACATGGTAGCCTAAGCAGTGAAATACAGGACAATAATCCAACAACAAGACTAATTCAGCCAAACTGAAAATAAAATGTTACATTTACAATTTCACATAATGACAATAAAATAATGTAATATATAGTAATTATATAGTTTTTTCATTTCTTCCTCACCTGGTTTAACACCATAATATGAAGTTTGGCTGCGTAACTGTTCCCACGTGTAAAGATTTTTTTTTTGTCCTTTGAAATGAAAAAAAGGCAACATGTCGGTAAGGGTACCAACATGTATTAACCTTTCATATTGAACATATATAATGAATTTTACTAGCAATGACATAAACTACTCTAATTCTAAAATAACATTTACAATATTTTTCTTTTTGATGAGAATTTACAGCCTTAAACTAACATTTTAAATAGAGAGAAATTAACATTAATTTCATATTTTGTTAAAATGTAGAGCACAAGAACATGCACTCTCACATGCATACACACAGAGTTTCAGTTTGACATCTCTCTTAGCGGAGAAATGAGTAGTGATGAGCCCGAGAGAACATTAAGGTTTCTGGAGACGCAGCGTGAGTAGGATGTGTGTGAAAGACAGTGAAAGGCAAAGTAAGAAAGAGGGATCGAGTAAGTGAGATATGAAGGACCACAGTTTTCTCTTCACGTCTAGAGGGGACCTGCCAAATGCTGACAGCACCCTGTATGACACCCCATTAGATTTCAATAGGGACTGCAAGATGGGAAAAGCCAGAGTAGATTTTCAGATTCAGTGTCACAAGTAACAATTGTCTTTCCAGCTGAGACTCCACTGCTCAGAGGTTGTCCTCCTCCGAAGTATGAGCTCATGAGTATTTTTTTTGTCCATGCAGACCAAAACATACAGTGACATTCAAAGAATACAAATCCTTTAGTGGTCATGAGAGCAAGTCCATTGTGAAAATCATCTGTTTAATCGCCATAATTGCTTTCTTACTCTAACCAAACCAGATTGATTTCTTAAACTAAATAAATAATACAATGAGTCGTGTTTGCATATAACTAAGACAAACAGGATTCTTTTTACAGTAGTGAAAAGCATGTTGTCAACATAACACATTTTATCTGTTAACAGGATTTTGTTGCTGATGAAAAGGGACACATGCGGATAATGTGTGCTCGTAGGTGGGACTGTGAGCTTCAGTGAACATTCTTAGAGGAAACCATTATGGGTAAGCACATAGGAGACAAAATACTGGGCAAGACATTCAAACTCTTTATTGGTATCTCCTCTTTACCAGGACACTACCAATCCTCCAGAAGGAATGAAACTGATTGCTTAAACAGAGAAGTATCTGGATTGTACCATTCTCACAGGTTCCCCAAAGACATCCATGTACACAGAAATCAAGAAAATATCTTCAACAAAGTTTTACAATAACTATACAGATATTTATAAAACTCAATTTACTCAAATAATCATATTAAAATCATTAAACCAAAGATTTAGTCAAATATGCAAAAGTATTTAACCACAAAACTCCCCTTTTCTCAATCTGACCTGCCTGTCTCATCCCACTGGAACAATTAAAAGGTACCTGAACACCTGGGAACTTCTGCTGCTACACACATGCCCACTCCAATAAAACCAATTACTCAATTAACCTCAGTTTCACCATTCCACTTTATTTTATAACCTTAAAATATAAAGATCAATTCCCCACAATAAAGTCACAACAACACATTGTGACAGGGATGCTCATGTGCAGTGGATGTGCTCAAATCTAAAAAGAGCAGTACTGTTTAAGATGCTGCTATAAAGTTTAGGGTTATGAGCAAGTATTTGCTGTTTTCAATTGTACTGGCTAATAATCCAGTATATATGTAACAAGCTGTTGTGCTTTTATCATAATGTTAGTTCTATATATTTATTTTCTATTATAAGCAAACTGTAAAAACTTTAAATTCAGGATATTAGTAGGATATATCCAAACGTACTTAAAAAGTACTTTTTTAAAAATCAGAAACATCACAACTTTACCTGAAAGTTAATTATTACTTTTAGTTAAAATGAACTGGGAGAGTCTTACTTTGTGACAAGTTAACAAAGAGAAGCAAGAAGCTTCAGTGGTGACATTTTTTCCACTTTCAAGGAGAGAGAAAGGGCAGGAAGTTAAAACTGGAGGGACAAAGATCATCAGTGTGTTTTCTCTGTTTGAATGCAAACCCATCCTGCAAGTATTTTATATTCTCTTAAAATCTGACTGTTGATATCACAATATTTTTTTGTTGTTTCTTTCTTAAGGAACTGTATTAATTTACTTTACTTGTACTTTCCATAACATACCACCCTATAGAGTGGTTGACGAGATACGTCACTATTACATTTTCATGGATCTAGTTTCATGATGGTGGCAGAAGTAGCTACAAATCCGCCGCTGCCATAGAAGAGCGTAGCATCATCTGTTTTTACAGTTTGTAAACAAAGATTATGCCAAGTTCGTGTAGTGCAGTAGGTTGCACAAACAGAACATTAGGAACGTGTTGTCTTTACACTAAACATGTTTATGATCATTAGTAGAAGCAGTGGACATAATCGGATTTTTGCCAGATGTAATCCTGCAGGAAACGAGTTAATAGACTGGCGTTTTTTATTTTGATTGACTGGAATCACCTTCGGGATTGATAAGCCCCCTGTACCAGTCATTAATTCTTTAATTAATTACAGCCTTAAAAACTTCCCGTTCTCCTTATCAGCTGCGTGCACAAGCCGAATTGCTGTACAGATTGTCATAGCTTTGATATACAATAAACCTCCTTGCTCATAAAAGTCTGGTAGATCTCCATCAAAGCTGGAAAATAATGCGACAATTACTGTGAAATGGATGCACTAAAACATCCGCTCTGACTGATATGCAGCGTGTATGTTGTGAACGCGCAGCAGTCCGACACACACGCTGGTAGTCAGCTCGTTTCAGCCTCAAATGTCCATAGGCTACAGGCTTAGGATCAGTTCTCCAAAAAAGAACAAATATATAACATATGTTTTATATACACACACATTCTTTAAACTCATCCAAAGAGTGAAGCCTTTACTTCCATTTTGGTCCTTTAGCAGGAATTTAAGAGATGCGATCGGAAGAAGTAACTCCGTAGGAAGCATAGTGAGTCGTTTGCACTGTAGTATAAAACTTCATGAAGGAAAAAAATATATATCCATCCAGCGATTTGGAAACTTTCAATGCTTGGGCTGTGTCCAACCCAGGAATGTTTCTAAACAGTTCCAAATATCGCCATTCTGCACAAGCGGCCTCTTCGACATATTGTCTCACTGCTTTTAGTCCTTTTCAAACAGACCAGGCAACGAAACACCACGAACATGCAAGTTCTGTTCGTATCTTTCATGATCCCTGTCCGATAAATGGTCAAGATGTTTCTCTTTTGCTTTTAAGCGACTTCATTTTTTGCGTCTTTGCAAGTTCTATCGTGTAAACATTACGAGTTACGCCGGTTATGGCGTGTCTTCTGCCGACAGCTAGTGCGCATGACCGGGATTAACCAAATGAAAACAACAACAATCGATGTGCCTATAAGAACCCGGCTTGACATTTAAGATACATGTAGTTTCTCAGACATTTTGCATCATTTTATGGTAAAAACTTTCCTCAAAATTCTGTAGAAAACAATCAGATTTTTGTCTTCTGCTCTTTAATGGACACCAGAAAGCAGAAGATTCTACAATGAAAATTATGACATTATCACACAGTTAGAAATGGAACAAATAAATACCTCATATTAAAAAAAAATACTTTCCTTACTGCTTTTTCATGGGTTGGGTGTGTAAAAGTTCAAATAAATAATAATGTTGACATTACTTAGCAAATGACTTTATTAAAATAAATGTAATTTGTAAGTCATTTTCAAGTCTCATCACCTTCAATTCAATACTTCCATCTTGATTTGGTTGCTGTGTATGAGTAATTAAACGGATAAGTAAGGTCACTATCCAGGTGTTTTGGCTGGTTTCCTATAAAAGTTCAACATATTTAGAGAACAATAAGGGTGCATAAAAATGCTTAGCTAAAAGAATGACATGACTGACAGCTGAAGAGGGTCCATTTCAAGGCAACAAAAGGAATGTCATGAAATCATATCCTGTGATGGACTGGCGACTTTTCCGAGGTGTACCCGGCCTCTCGCCTGCTAATTGCCTCGATAGACTTTTCTACAACCCTGAATTGGATTAAGCGGTGTAGAAAATAAATTAATGAATGATCAAAACCAAACCAAGTTTTGAAGGTGTGACTCTCATTGAATGCCATATGTCTATAGTGGACCAAAGATTGAGCTAAACTAAAAGAACAGCAACACGTGTAATGCAAATTTTTCCTCATTACTATGTGGGATTGTGGTTCCAATATGAGCTACAGTGAAAGGATTTCCCCAAAAGACATCCAGTTCTGTCTGTCTTGGAAGAATAATGGCAATGGATGCTTAACCGTATGTTTTTTTAATAAAATCTGGGCGTGTGTGTGTGTCATATTTTGCAGTTATGACATGCTTATTCACCACACTATGCCAGCGGAGCTTAAGCCATTGGTCACACTGATCCTAGAGATGGATAAATTAAGAACTATAAAATTCCTGAACTGTTCTGTCTTAACAGTATTCCAATGGATTTGTAATGAATGTCAGAAAATATTAAATTGACGTCATAATACAACAGTCCATAGAGCATAAACTTGAATGATTGTGGCGATGTTAAAAAACAAACAACATAAAGTAAAAAAAGGTGTAATTTATCATGAGATATGATATGAGAGGTCAGCATCCCCACAGTACATAGATTTTTTGTCCTCTGGACATCTCGGCTCACACCCCATCCTGTCCTTGCCTATGTGGTCTGGTGTCATGTGGCTGTGTGGATTCTCTGACTCCGGTTGAAACCAATACCTGTGAATACCACACAAGAAAATGTATGCAGACATCAGCAGAAGACATCAAAATGACACAGCTGCCATAGTTATGCTTCTAAAATTTCCTGAATAGAACACATAAATACTCAATAGACATTTTGACTTTTGGACAGCTGTTTTTCTTATGTAGCTGCATTCTTCACCTTGTGGTTTTTAGGGATTTTGCGGTCAGTGTTGCTTTTCCTCACAGCTGACATCAGGAACCAGGTAGCAGTCTAATCCATCTTGTCAGGAATCCTGCTGAGTACCTCACTGCGGGACCCTTGCTCAAATGTTCAGATGGGACATTTATCAAGACCGTTGCTCTTAAGTTCTGCTCCTGCTGATTGGAAGCTAACAGGTCACAAGTTAAACTATACTGTAGTTCATAATAATGGATGCAAAAGGTGCTATCTTTCACAGTTTTTTTTATTTTATTTTATGTACGGTATTTTGTGGAAATCAATAGTAATAATAATAATAATAATAATAATAATAATAATAATAATAATAATAAAGGCTTTGAAACTTTAGTTTTTTAATGTTTTTAACTTTTAAATTAATTTTAAACTTTTAAAGTCATTTTGCTTGTTTATTGAGGTATTGCTACATTTTGGATCAGTATGTATGTATTACAGTTCAATTTGTGATACAATTCTGTTGTATGAAGACATAAAGTAAAATACTTTTTTAAATTTTTTTTACCTCCAGCTTAACAAATAAATTGCAAAATCAACAGAACAATGTAGAAACAAATTGTGATGTAACACAGTTTCCTGCATAAGTATGTTGTATTTGTGTTATGCCTCAGCAACTGCCTTGATCGACACATCGCTGCATTGTCTGATTTGATCATTTTGTGTTTAAAATGCTTACATTGTGTCATTTTCAGTATCATATTCCGATTATATCATCCATCTATCCATTTTCTACCGCTTATTCCTGAACGGGGTCACGGGGGGCTGGAGCCAATCCCAGGGCGAGAGGCAGGGCACACCCTGGACAGGTCGCCAGTCTGTCACAGGGCCAACATACACAAACATACAGAGACAAACAACCATGCACGCTCACACTCATACTTAAGGGCTATTTAGAGTCTCCAATCAGCCTATCCCCAAGGTGCATGTCTTTGGACTGTGGGAGGAAGCCGGAGTATCCGGTGAGAACCCACACTAACACGGGGAGAACATGCAAACTCCACACGGATAGGCCACCGTCCAACCCGGGGAGCGAACCAGCAACCTGCTTGCTGTGAGGCTGCAGTGCTAACCACCTCGCCACCGTGCAGCAGATTATATCATTAAGTTAAACTGACTCAAGCCCTAACTGTGAAAAAATTACACAAATGTTGTCCATTTAATAAAGAATAAAAAAATATATATATTTATTAGTTTGGGTTTTTTCCCATCTTCTAATTTTGCTGATCTCTATTGTCTTTTTCCTTCCTTCCCTCCGGTCTCCCCTCCTTATCTCTTCCTGTCTCCTGGGATTTCCTGACAGCTGGTTTCACTGACGTGTTTACCCTCAACAGACATCCTAACAGTGATCACTCAATCTGGGACTGTCCAAATATTTCGGACTGTTTCCCTCTAAGACCTGAATCTTTGGAAACTCCATGGCATTTCTTATTCATTATCACCATAAATTATTCTCCCTGATATGAGCTCCAGTCACGTAAGGCAAAACTGGGGAATGTGGCACATGACAAAATAAATATGGAATGAGACAGAGGAAAAGACAGAAAACAGCTATAGAAATGGTCAGAAAACAATTTAACTGAAGTTTATCAGAGATCAGAGAAATCAGAGAAAATCATGAGAAAATTGGAAAAAGAAAAAAATGACTGATATGTCCAGCATGCATACATAAAGTATAAGTGCCTGAGAATAACTTTGGCATTATTTATAGTATGGATAACATGAAGAAAGAGGCAAGTATATAAAATATGTGAATAAATGGACTCATAGCAGAAAATCCTTGAATGTTGAATAATTTAATCAGTAACAGAAAGTTTGACAAATGAATTGCTATTTTAATTTGTATTTAGTTTTATGTTTAGTTAGTCTTTCACTCATAGTAAAGTCAAAATAATTATTATTGTATTTATAATTATTGTCTTTTTTAATTTATTGTTAATTGTTACATTATTCATATTGACTCCCCAAAACACTACCATTTTTCAGATTCATCTCAAAATAGGGTGTTATTAAAAACAATGTTGAATTGCAACCCACATAATGTAACAAATGAAACCCTAACAAGTGGTGTAAATTCACATTTCCAGCTTCACACCTACCTCATCATTTTGTTAATATAAATACATATATGTTTAATTTTTTTAGAGGAGGGATTTTGTTAGGAAATTAATGGCAAAGAGGAATTAAAAGAAGCCACAGCTCTCACTTCCTCGTTTATCAGAATCATTACTTTGTGGAAAACGTCATTACTTTTCATTACCACTTTTACTCAAAGATCACACACACTCACACTTACTGTAAACACATTCAAGGTTGTGTTCTTACAAGCAGGGGTGCAGAATAGTCCCATAATAAATCAGCTTCCTGGTTGGTATTGGGTTGTGTGTTATTGTTGAACCTAGCATAGCAAGGCACTTAAAGCCTCTGATCCATGGAGATTGCTGATGTGTGTCACAGTGATGGATACAGTCATTACCATGCCCTCCTTGTCTCAGTATCGGTCCTTCTGCTCTAGCTTTTTCATTGCTTTATATTTTCCTTAAAATATTGCATTTGTAAAAAAAATATAATAATCCAGCATTAATTATTAAAATAAGACATAATACAATTAAATGCTTCTAAAATATAAACATATTAAAAAGTTTTGCAGTTTTTTATGATATATTATCATATGTTCTATTGCTCAACAGAATTTATTATGGACAAGGGTAGCATTTTTCACATTATGAGTTGCTAGTTCCCTCATTCTAAAGTTACTAACATTTACTATCATCCTTTGGTTGCTTTCATGTCTTTTAATTGTGTGATAAACCTCACATAATTCAGTCTACCATTTATTATTGACATCAGTCATAAATGTACTACCATTTATCTGATGCTTTGGAAGAATACCACATGAATAGTATATGTGGGTTTGACTTTATTGTTAACAATAATGCCCAGTTGAGGGACATGTCATCCAATGCTGTGGTTTTGCTTATCTTTAGCCTCTTTTTTTTACAACTACGCCCTATATTCTTTCATTCTTCTGCCATCTTCTTTACAATTTTGTTGGTTAAAGGTACAGAAATATGTCTAAAATAATCAGCAAGTGTGGAATTTACACATCTGTTGGTTTCTCTTACACATCTACACATATTGATCTATTTGCTTTTTTTTTATAATTTTCCAAAACTGGAATTCTTTTTAATACAACCGGAGCAGCCTAAGATCAGAATGACTGCCTATAGGCATTCACCATACGTTTTCGTTCCAGAGTTGCTCTGTGGGATCAAACTGAGTCATTACAATCACAAGTGATGATATCAGCTTTCACATTTCTTTCACAGTCTCATGTGTCTGTAGATTTCTGCCTCTAACCCTACACTCAACTGCCTATTTGAACTTTCACACCCACCTGAGTAGAAATACCACATTAAAAGGTGTAAAATCACCTTTGTTCACCCTCTGAAAGCCTTCAAGTGATCTTCCATTTTGTGAGTATTGTGGTACACTTCTTGTCTAACACGTTTGCGTGCCCTGTAAATTGGTTTCTTTCTTTTACACAGAGGAGAGTGGTCAGTGTGCTGAGGAGTGGTATTGACCAAGAGGTGCTCCAACTGCTAATGATCTCTCCAGGGAAAAAGAGGCCACACAAAGGCATCTGTGTACACAACTTCCATCTCTACTAGAGAAAAATTCAGAGAGCGAAATATAATAAATAATTTTGAAAGCTTTACTATCACGTCTCAAAGCTCCATTTGAGTAACTATATTTATAGGAAAGCAAGTAAAATGTTACACTAGCTCACAGAGGTTCTCCAATGAGCTGTGGTGCATCACCCCAAAACCCAACTACATTCATAAAACAAAGGTTGAGAAGTAGAGTTGTGATCTATTGCTCAAAAAGCCTATTTTTTAATATATATATATATATATATTATCTTTATTCAGAAGTACAGAGCATACTTTTCTGGGTTTCCTCAGTAATACCCAGTTAACTAATGCCCTCAGTCAGCATAGCACCCACACCTGCCCACTGTTTGCCCACCCTTGTGGCATCATGGTGATAATATA
>JBAMHX010000014.1:19123779-19133857 GCA_037177515.1 Pseudomugil tenellus | reverse complement strand
AACCGAAGGTCTAATAAAAGCATGTAGAAGAATCAAGAAAATTATTTATATATACATATATATATATATATATATATAAGAACAACATTATTTAAGCCCATTTCCTTGTGACTGTAACTATATGCATCTATAAATATTAATAACACTTGGGCAATTCACCTTGCTTACTGTAATACATTACAAATGTATCATAACCGCTCTACTGAATCAATGGCTCCTTAGCCGATCTGTAAAGAATAACTGTGGGATATTTTTTATATGTTCCTGATTTATGTAATCTGACAGAAGGAAAACCAGGGGACTGTTTGTGTTGCTGTGTATAGAGGACTAATTAGCCTGTTTGTTTTACATGCTTTATGGGTCCTGAGGGAACACTAGAAGATGGGCATATACACACCTTGTTCCCTACAGAGGCCATCTGTTATACAAACATTCAAACGTATACACATTTTTGCATAACCTCAGAAAGGTAGAATAGATAAAACTGCTGATGCAAGAACAAAGTATTGATGGGATCACTAATTTCAGCCATCTGCTCAGAAATATATATTCTGCTGTCTGCTAAACTAGCACAGGGCTGCCAAAAAATCAGACACAAAGACAGCAGCTCAGAACAAATCTAACAGATTGAAATTATCATATGTATATTTAATGTAACAGTTTAAGCAAATTCCTTGTAAAAAAAATAGTTGTATTTGACTGGAACAAGCATCTCAGACATAACCTAGGTATCATCCAGTTAAAAAAAAACTGAATAAACCTAAAAGCATCATGTACCATACACGTTCATATAGAAAGACATATAAACTGTTTTTACATAAGATTAGAAATAACCTAATTTAAAAAAAAAAAAAAAAAAAAATGTTTTGTTTGGATTACTGTGACATTTTCCACTTGTCAAACACTGAGAAACCCCTTTAACGTATCATTGAGTACATTTGATTTCCTGGTTCCACAGAAATATGTTCCTATATACTGTGTTCCTCAGTAATGCGGGAGATTAATGTCCTACTAGTATGTCTTTTGATCAGTTGAAAGAGTTTCTAACAGTATGATAAGGCTTCCACCTACTTGTCTTGTATTTCTGTTCAATGTTAATGGATTTAAAGCCTTTTGAGGTCAAAGCAGGAAAACAAATAACCTTTTTTTTATAATAATTCTCAGTCCCTCCTATGCAGAATTGGAATATGACTCAAAACTTGTTTTAATCTGTTTTATTAATAAGTTAAACATTTAGGTGTGTGATACATCACTCAGTTTGTTAATAAAAAGCTGCTCATGTATAGTATCTACTGCTGTAAGTTTCCAAAGCACAGTAAAGGGATTTGCGAATATACCTTTTCTGAATCAAAAGGCTCCAACCCCCACTCCAAGGCTTTAGGCTGCATACATCCTGGGGAAGTTTCTTTGATTATACTACTCCACTAAGACTGCGCACACAAACTGAACACATAACAACTCCAAAAACAAGGATCCCCTGCTGCACGCCATCAAAACCTCCCCTAGCAAAACAAAGAAAAATTGAGGCGGCAAAATTCCACCTTTCCTGGAGACATATAACTGTGAGTCTGAGCCATAAGACACTGTGTGGTAAGTTCTTTCTCACTTGGCTGACCTTGAATGAAGCCTCAGATGAGAAGAAAATACTATTTTCACCTCACTTCTGGGCCAGAAGTGACTCTGCTACAGGCTATGTGTGTGTTTCCGTGTGTGTATGTGCTATATGGTATCATTTCTTTGTTCTATTTTCACCTACACTACCATCGTAAACACAAAGACTATCTAATTACTGAAGTTTTCTAATATTATTTCTATGCTTCTTCTGTCACTAAACCTTATGAAGATGACACAGAATCTTCCTTCAACATAATGCAACCACAATATCACAGCACACATGATACAAATCTAAGTATGATGCTGGAATATCTATTGGATAGTACTATACTTGTTTCACTAATAAAGACCCATTTGTGTATTCATTTAAAGGAGAAAATCTAGCAAGCAAAACCACAGTAACTAAATGGCTTCATGAAATGAGTTACTAAATGTTTTTTTTTTTCCTTTTAATAGCTAGAGATGTGCCTTCAGAGGCTATCAGTGGTGTTGCATTTTGAGGCTTTTCTTAATCAGCTTTGCCTCAAATGGCAGATTAATTATATTATTTGTACCACCTACGGCTGCAGGCACTTCTCACTGAAAATATATCAAACACATCTGTACATAGAGGTTGTTGCAAAGTACAGTGAAAACCACGACTTCAGAATTTCTAAGTGTTTTGTTTGTCATAGCCGTTTTACAGAGCTGTGTGTAAATAAACAGCTACTTCTGACTTCTTTTAGGTTGATCTTATCAGCAGTAAATATGAGATAAGAATGTAAATGTAGTGGAAAAGAGCTTTGTGCTGCTAATCTAACCTGCTTTATTTAAATCCTTCATATTAAAGGTGGTCTACACTCGTAGTTGGTTATGATTTGGAAATAACATGAACTGTGCAATGAAAACCTGTTATCTATCCCCAATTGAAAAGAAAAACTACAATCTGTAGTAAGATAAAGCTGATAATACAAATACACTGGGCTCCCTTAGGATCTTGCCAAAGGAATAAAACTAACAATATTCACTAGGTATGCAAGACTGCATTTACAATGTTGGAAACCTTTAGTCAGCTTTCTTTTATGGTTTTGGATGCAGCCTGGACTTCACACCTTTGTAGGTAGTTTGTATTAACATCCAAAAACAGATTCCACTAGAAGAGTAGATGATTCATTAAATTCACACAATTAGCTATATGTTTTAAACCATATTTCATTGTGATGGAAGAAAAATGGCAAATGTTTTGGAGGAGATGGTGATCATTTTTATTCATGAGCTGCTCAGCCTGTGAATGATACGATGGCCGGGAAGTGCAAAGCAATATTACATCCAATGAAACACTTTTACATTTCTGCTATGCAAATTTACATTTAGTGGAACACTTTTACATTTTACATACACTACCAGTCGAAAGTTTGGACACACTTTCCTATTGGATTTAATGGAAGTGTGTACAAAACTGGTATGGTATTTACTTATTTAAATATATATACATATATGTGTGTGTGTGTGTGTATGTATGTATAAATCCAAACCACACTTGTGATTGAGACTGAGAAACATTAAAGATAAAATTGAGTATTTATGGTTGTTTATCAAGTAAATAAACCATTACAAAGGCCCTGAATTAGGACACATGACTGAATGAGCTGACTGTATCAAGATGGCTGCCCAGTAAGCCCATTCGTCTCCATTGGCAAACAGTGCGGGTGAGGCATCTAGCCTTTGTATATGTCTATGCTCTAAACGTAATCCCTCACAATATCACTTCGGGGTCATATCTTTATAAACGTTTTTCGGCAAACTTGTAAATGGGTTTCACTAGATGTGAATTTGCATTGTGAAAATTTAAAAGTTTGGATGTTATATTGTTACGCACTTCTCGGCCACCATAGAAAAGATGCTTATGGTCAGATGCTTTTTTCTACTGTTTTCTATTAAAATGTTCATTCATGGAGTTTTGCTTTTAGCGGCTTGAGTTGAATAACATGAAGAGTGTGCCACATAACAAAATGTGGATCTGAACAATGTCAACTGGTAATGTCACATTAAAGTTTATAGGACAGTGTCCACATGTGGACATGATTCAACAGAGAAGATTCCAAATGCAATATTGTAAAAATGCATATATTTGTTGTTTTTAACTGTGAGCTGATGGAAGTGAAAGTAAAAACAGCATTTTTCTACCAGTGTTAAAGATTAGTTTCATTCTACTCACCAACAACTACCCCTAGCTTTTGTATTTTCCTTCCATATATTAGATCTCCATCACTTGTTTTCCCCGCTCCCTCGTTTCCTCCTTCTCTCTCAGCGGGATTCTGAGTCTTAAACTACTTTCTCTACCACCTGTGACCCCTTAGGTCACATCCTCCCTGTCCCTGACCCTCTGAGTGAGAACAGCCTTGGGAAAGCACCAGTAGACTGATTTACTGATTCACAGGATAGCGAAGCATTAGTAAGGTCATCAGGGCTTTGCATTGGTTCATTATCCCATGAACTGGACCCATACCCTGAGCTAGTGGTGATTTAAGGATCCTGGGTTGTGCATCTGAAGGGCAATGTCAAAGGACATGTGGAAAACATGCAGAAATATGAGAAGTGTGTTTCAATAAAGTTATGTCACTGTTTGCAACTACATCATTTTAGACAAGGAAAATGAACTCTTAGTCACAGCCATGTAGAGCACATTCTCCATTCTGCTTATATAAAAATTTAATCTACTAACTCTTCAAATAGCAAAATATATGTAATATAAATCTGATATCATTGGTGATGTTTAATGTGGTGTTTCCTCCATGTAGGTTATAAAGAAATGTCCTTTGGCTATGGTAAAAAAATAATGGGAAAAATGAAGAAAGTACTTTGTACAGTTTTACAGCAAACTTCAAAGTGAAATGAGCAGTGGTGGAAACAGTTTTGAAACTAGAAAGACATTTATACTAAAACAAATTAATCCTATATCATTAAAGTACAACTCCACAGAGGGACTCATACCTAGAATGTAGGTTTTTCTTTATTATCACGATAGCAAGCTTCTTAATTGAATAAAATCCCTGAATCCCTGCAAAGAATATGTTTCCATAGCAACATTAGTTACATTTTGTCTCAAAGACACCAGCTCAATCATCATAGTAGGGAGCTGTATGTTAGCTATCTTCTGACAAGACAGAGCCAGTGGTCTCAGGCCTACGGAGCGACAACCCTGCAAGTGTTGGGAGTTTACCTGCCGCACAGGTGGCACACATCAGAATTAATTATCAAACTTCAACTCTTGACTTCCAAGTATACAGACCCTGAATTGAGACACAGTCGATTTCAAGCTCTGCGAAAATCTGCTAATTAATTCTGATGTGTGTCACCTGTGCTGTGGCAGAGAAAATCCCAACACATGCAGGAGTGCAGCTCCATAGGACCGGAGTTGCCGACCCCTGACCTAAACCTATTAAAATAGTCAGTTACCAAAACATTTAATTTTTTTTAACTAAAGGTGCAATGCAAGATACCAGTTAATGTCAGCAGGTGACTTTAAAGGAGTTTAACCTGAACTTAAAGGCCATGTGCGCCTTTATAAAAAGATGCAAGTCTTTACTGAGACACCTAAATCAACAAAAGGCCTATGCCATCAGAAGCGATGGCTGGGAGTACATCCTAGCCCCCAATCCTCCTATTCCCTAATCCTTGAACAGACACACTACAATAATTTAGAGTCACACATATTCAGTCCCAAAGCTCAACCTGGTCTTGAAACTTTAAAACAGCCCAGTATGACATCAGGATAGAATGACCTTTTATTTACACTTGATTTAAAGTCAATGAGACAATTAGTTCCAGAGATGTAGACAAAAATCTGATTTTTTTTCATGCATAAAGTGCCACCTAGTGAGTAAACCATAAATCCCAAAATGAGGAAATTCGATGCAGATCGTCCCCTTGGGGACCTAAAAAGGTATACTGAGTATCAAAATCCAATTGTCAAAATTGTTTGTCTTATCCCGGAAGGATATCCTCTGGCAGCGGTGGTTGTGATGAAACCATATTATCCGGACTACAGTTTTTGGCATCTGGGTCATTCCAGCATACAGTAGCCAACACAACAGGTATCTCTCAGTCACGTTTTTCACGTATGTTGACCAAATTCCTAAATGAAATGTCGCACGGGATGGCGAGGTTTACTAGGTTTCCACGCACTCAAGATTCTTTGAATAAGACAAAACAAATTTTCTTTTAGGTAACTGGATTCCCCGGTATTATAGGAGCAATTGACTGCACTCATGTGCAGCTTATGCCACCCGCAAACTCTGAGCATTTATACAGAAACCGAAAACACACATTCGCTGAATGCGCAGTGCGCATGTGATGCATTTGGCATCATAACCAACGTTCCTTTGACCTGCTGTCAGATTTACTTGCTGTAGCTTTTTGGACATTCTATTGGCTTCTTCCACCAACACCTCTAATTCCATCGGATCAAACTTGTATTTTCGCTTGCGATTTTGTAAAGTTGTCAACATGAAAACCATGATACACGCTAAATCCTCATTTAAATAGGCGTGTCTCCAACACTTTGCACCCACTGTCATTTGCGTGAGCAATCTTAGTAGATCACATACTAATCACGGCCCCACCTCACACGCTAATTTGTACGCACAAAATGAGATCTTAGTAAATTCTGCCCTAAGATGTTTATTATATAAATGCAATAAACAACATGCAGGTCTGTGTTTGAACTGTGTGGATATTGTCAACATTAACTAAACATCTCACATAAAGAACATTTAAAGCTGCATTTTTCTTTGTTAATATAATTTTGTTCAAATAGATCAGGTTATTTTTAAAAGCTAAGTAGTAAACAAATGTTTCTAATACTAAAGAATGCTAGATGCAGAGAAAAATGGATATTAATGAACTGAGGAGTGGGAATGTTTGTATATAACATGGTTCTGATAGGTGTAATGTACAACAGAATACTGGGAACACTGAAGAAACATATTAGGAAACAATACAGGCCGTTTTTCTGACTGGTGCTAGTTGGGACTGGTGTGATCTGACAATAACCTGAACAGAAAAGTACATGCCAATATTATGTCAGAGTTTTATTGAATACAACGCTGAGTTACAAAGTCATCTTTAACTTGTCTACTAAAATTGTGACTATGAGACGGTGTGATGGCATGTCCTTGAAATGCTTTGCTTTGCATCTAATATCCCAGTGGCAGATGGTTAATGCTAATCGGCTCATCATCATCCATTCATTCATTTTGGATGGACGTGAATAAAACCTTAGTTCATACTTTTTTTTGGATTTGTACATTCTCTAATGGAATTTTCATGTAAAGCTGAAATGTACCAGATGAAATGGAAAATATAAATACACAAATAAATAAATAAAACAAACAGATATGGAATTATGTCACTGTGGCATATCTACAGATGTTTATGTGACATGTGACTTCAACACAGAGATGCCTAGTAGACATTAATACACCAGAGAACAGAAAGAGGAAATGTAGGATTTAGATAAAACCCAATCTGAATGGATTAGCTTGACATTTTGCATTCTTACTGTACATTATCAGAATTCAGTTTTAATCGTTTGTGCGTGTTTGTTTGTCTGGCTGAGGGGATTAAATACATTGTGTTTCAACAGTGTTATGTGTCCATTCCATCAATCCTATCCTCTTAGATATTCGGAGAGCCTATTAGCATCATCCATCTGTCATTGAATTTTCAGATGCACATTGAAAAATCTCATGGATATGCAGACGCATCCACACATTTATTTGAGCCTCATTTTTACTAACTTTTGGACATGTCAGCTGCAAAATGCATATTAAAAAAATCCTACAAACATGTTTGCTGTCTTTTTCCAGTGAGGGATCAACATACTGTTCAGCTTCTGGTCAAGTTAGTCAGTTTAAAGACTTTTGGTATTCTTCAATTTCTTGTAATAGTTGTCATTATGCAAAGAAACACAATCCTACATGTATGTAAATGAGATATAACAAACGTCCACAGCTATGGCATACAGCTTTCTGAAAACTGCTTCAGGTTTTATTCCATGTGGTTAACATCTTTTAACAATTTAGTCATAAACAGTTGCAAATCAACTTATTAAAGTCTGGAATAAAACAGTGTTCAATGAAAAAAATCTCCCCTTATTCCTCTGATGTACAGGACTTTCTTGAATAATTTCCCTGTCAGCAAGCAAGGATGAAGTATTCAACATTAAAATTGTTGATTTAGTAAAGACCCTGTCTTGAGTGTCACCATCACGGTGGTCCTTTCTTTCTGTCGATTAATCATATGGTTTTCATTAATCTGTCATGGTCAACATCCTGAAGACTTACCCCATAGCAAATATGAGCCATTTATGATCTGTTTGGTAACAGCCACATCAGCCTAATGACAGCTCACACTAAGCAGGCAGCCAAGATCATTACATGTTTCGAGTTTTGCTTGTGTTTAAGATTTAGTCAAACAAACATGATCAGTTGTATTTTATGCAAACTTTAACTTCACATATGCACCACACAAGGACTTTTCAACATTTTATGTACATTATTAATACAAAACAGCACAAACATAAGTGGAACATTACACACAATTTGGAAAAATTATAAACACTTACAGAAAGCTATTGAGTGAAAGCAGCACTGGGTTCTATTTGTTTTAATATTTATGTACTTACCAGGTTGTCTGCTATGGTCTGAGGGTACAGGGTGACAGATGTCTCATCACTGAGAAACTTGGCCGTTCTAAGCAGTTCTAAGCCATCTGCAAACTCTCTCATCTTCATGTCAAACCTTTATTGGAAGTTGTGTTTCCCAACGATTTTATTAAATAGTGTGTACTCTTCCTCTCTATCTCATGTTCTTTACTCATCCTGAAAAGTGTGATTGAAACTAATACACTTACCACTGCATTTCATCTGCAACTTAAAGTGCTGTATTTTCCTTGTTTTTGCTGTTATTTTTTAGAGAGGTTAATCACATGACCTCTGCATTTTTCAGAGTAAAATCCTGACATGTCTAATTAGTTTTGGCTGAGGTGATTTATTGGTTTATTTTCGGGCAAATATTTTGATAATGTTTAATCTCATCATTAAAAGACGACTTTTCGGGGGTTTTGGATATTATTACTGCTATAGAAGTTTGTGCATTTATAGCAGTTTCGTTTTAAATAAGTTCTTCTCTTTCCCAGTGCTGATCACAGCCAGGTTCAGTAGCAAAGGCACAACATTGCCCCACATATTTTTGTTATTGGTGACTTGGCTTTACTGCTAGTTGATCAAATATTCCAGGAATCAAATGTATATTCTCCTTAGACCATGTCTAAGTCCTCTGTTTGCTCTCTTTCCTAGTCCTGTTATGTTTGTAATCATAGTAATTGAGAGTAATTTTGCAAGATTTCTCCTGTCAAAGAAGAGTGATGCTCCGAATGTATTCACATGATAGTATGCATCCAATGTTCTGCATATCCTGTTTGGAAAGACAGCTAATGGTGCATTTCACTCAGTGGGTGGAATCAGGTATGCAGTTCTGTTATGGAGATTCTACAATAAGGAGCTAAAAAATCTGGATCTGTAAATATATCAAGAAATAAATGATGTTATGATAAATTTATGATGTAATTAGTCAACATGCTTAACTTTGCCTTTCTTTTTCCAATTTGCACATGTATATGCATTGTTTGGACATACAGGAAATAACATCAGGCACTATACAGCTTACCTCAAATTAGAAATTTACCAACACCACCTTAGTAAGTGGTGGAGCTTTCATAAGCCAGTTACATGTCTATTAAACAGTTGATAGACTGAGATGCAGATTGTTCCAGAATAAGCACAACAAACCATGTTCCAAGGTTAAAGGACATTTTAGAAAAATAAGATGTCCCTTTTCTATAATTAAGACTAAAGTGAAGCCAAGTGTCAGGGAAACTCATCATAAACACCTCTGTGAGGTTCCAAATGTTGGTAAAGGAATTTGTTTGTATGTTTGTTTTCATACTACTTTTCTCAACAGCTGTTCATTTAGTCTAATCCAAGGAATGTGAATTTATTGCTGCTATAAGCTGTGGGAGGTCTATTTCTGCTCGGTAGATTAGAGTTAGGGAACACTCAAAATCAGTCGTGTTCTTTTGCAACATGCCAGGCAGATACAGGAAGTCATTCTTAAATGCACAGTCACACTGTCATTGAAGGATGGACAGCGGGCACTGCACAACTTCAGATAATATTGGAAGATGAAAATCAGCTAGAAATGGTAAATTCAATGTGCAACCACAACATGAATTTTGGAGGGTTATGCCCCCTAGCCATTTCTCAGTGGAAATAGAAATTAGGCCTCTGTATGCTCATGGAACTATTAGCCTGAAGCTCATGCAGTTTTATCATATATTATAAATAGCTGGTGTAGAGGAAATTCATGTATTAGCTTAATTACCTTGCTCTTAATGTCTAGCTGAAAGGTTTGACTATAAGGCT
>JBAMHX010000014.1:19071719-19092360 GCA_037177515.1 Pseudomugil tenellus | reverse complement strand
GCTCCATCCTTCCATCACTCGTGAACAAGACCCCGAGATACTTGAACTCCTCCACTTGGGGCAGGACCTCGCCCCCAGCCCGTAAAGGGCACTCCACCCTTTTCATTGTCTCTGATTTGTACTTTTACTAATTCTTTTTCAAAGTTAAAATTCCATGTAAAAGATAAACAATATCCTTAATCAGTATGGACATTCATCGTACAACTTTAACTTCATCCTAAGTACTGCTCAATCCAAAACCACTTTGTTGATCTACATTGTAAATGTGCACATTTTTAAGGTCCAGTTTTTATGACCTGTCTGTTTGTCTTTTAACTTTTCCATTCATGTCTAATTTTTGTCAATGTAAGTTTTGGTCTATTCTTTTTTAGCCCTACTTGAAGTTAGAATGTCTCCTTGTATGTTGGATTAAATATGGGTTCATTTATGCTCATAACTATATTTTAGCCTCACAAGTCTAACCCTCAGGCCATATCTGTGCCATTTACAGCAAAACATCTTCAAGCACAACTGAATTTTGTCAGATTTGTTTTTTGCTTTAGTACCCGCAAACAAAAATCTTGTCTTATTTCTTGCTCTGAAAATTTATGTCTTTTTTTCTGTTGCTTCATACAAGACCGCTCTTTTGGGTTATTTTGCTTAATCAGTCAGTGTGAGAATCCAAAACAGATGGTATTTTGAAATCTACTTGCTATGCGGATGACACGATGCTGCTCACACGATGCTCTAAACTAAAAAAACAAAACTTAAAAAATATTGCAAAAATAGATTTTTTTCAATGTCCTGGGATCCTGCCAGGGATCGGTGGCTCTAGTAATCTTATGTGCAAAGTCAAAAGCATGATATTTTAAATTTAAACATTTAAGTAATTTGTTTAAAATAAAGCAAATCATGTTATTGTCTTCTTAAAGATGGTTAAAAATTTTGTGAAAGGAATTAAATTCAGATTTTGTCTTTTTTATGTATTTTTGCCTTTTAGTAAGCACACTAAAATGTACAATTCTAAGTTATCATCATTTGATCATTACTATACTGCCAACGGATTGGCTTGAACTTGAGATCACTTATTGTATTTCAACCAGATGGCAAAAAGTGAAGCCTATGTGGAAGTGCCAGAAAGTGCAGTTCTTCCCTCATCCACCAGGGGCTCCAAAACAGAGCAAATCCCTATAGATTCCCATATTAAAAAGTCCAACTTCACAGAAGAAATGAACATGTTTACAGCCTTGTACAAAAACTATTGTAGATTTAATAGGTCGAGTTTAGGCTGCACGGTGGAGCTGTGGGTAGTGCTGTGGCCTGGTTTCAACTCTGCCTTTTGCCTGGTAACTGCTGGGACAGGCTCCAGCTACCAACAACTCTGAATTTAATGAAGTGGTAAAGAAAATGAATGGATAGATGGATTGATGGATGGATGGATAAGTCCAGTTTACCTTCACTTTTTTCTTCGTGAATTTTTTTTTAACCCATCCTTTTAGACATTATTCAACTTAGAAATTCAGGAGGATTGTGGGTGTGTACTTTTGATTGATAGGTTTATATTATCTGAGTTTGAAGTCAGACTGTAGCACAAATCCAGTTTTTAGCCAACTAACAGTCTGCCTTAGCTTTAGCACACCTACCTCCGTTTCACCAGTTAGCACCCCTTTGATCTGAGTTAGCTTTGAAATACATCAATTATCCTTTCTCACACTCACACTTGATAATTTATGTATTTTGCGGGAGCAACAGCATATGTGACCTTACCAAGGAAGCAATGCTAGGAGCAGCACAGCAAGCTTCACTTCAGACACCGTTCAGACACCTAGGAGGCTCCATCCATCTTTTATATTAAGTCTATGGTTACAACACAAGCAAGGAAAACTGTGACCATGGCCACAGTTTGCAGTTTCATGTTTTAGATACCTTGAAAGCCAATTCAGACAGTGACCCTCAACTCTGATTGGACTCCTGTTGGCCATAATTAGTCTCTGACAGCCAACCTTGACCCAACGACCCCAGTCTCACTCCGTCCTCATGCAGGGACAGTAAACTCTGACCAGGTCCCCCCTCTAAAGTCTCCAGATGCTCTGCGCTGGTCCCAGGCTTTGGTCAGGGCTTTGTGAAGGAGGGGGTAGTGCATTAGCCAGCCAGGACAGCCCTAAGACAAACGAGGTGTGTTGAGCCGAGCACAGCTGCTCCCGCTGTGCAACTGCCGCTGCCACTACACACTCGCACGCACACACATCCCCACACGGAGTTCTAATAAATCACCACACGGGCCTCTGTCGACCAGGCTGTGCTCACCCAGTGTTAAAAGCCAATCAAGAAAATTACATGCAAACTCCAAGGGACCTATTTTCACTTTCTTAAGAAATCATTAGTCAATGTTATGAGCTCTGACATCTCCATAATACCATTGCCGTCTGCTGCAGACTCAACGCCCGCTTCCCTCCCTGCCCAGAACTGACAAGTGTACATGGGCTGCCCTGCTTCCCCACAGCCCCCTGGGAGAATGGTGGTCACAACAAAGAAGACAAGCACAAGGGAAAATATGGGGGAAGAAGCATGATGACAGGGGACAGAAAATGGCAATGGTTTGCTATTACTTTCTACCTTGATAGAAATGAAAGAAAAACTTAATTTGATACATTTAACCAGACATTTTCTTATGATTATGAGTAATTTCCTAAGTAGGGGAACTGTTTATATTGAGGTTCTGCTTTATAAAGACTCAAACTGAAACAGATATATCGTGTAAGACCAATGAAGTAAGAAACATAACCCCGACCCTCCACCAACTGTATCAAATTACATCATCTTTGACATTCATTCACAGACAATAATATGATGACTGCTGTTAATACATATAACACAAACAGTATTCATGAGTTTCTCTCATCTACCTGGATGTGGTGTTGGCTGTGATTTTGAGACTTCCAGGGTTACGGATGAGTTTATCCAAGATGCTGACAATCTGTTCAAACTTAGGACGATTGTTCCGCTCTTTCTGCCAACAGTCCAACATCAGCTGATAGAGGGTGGCAGGACAGTCCATGGGGGGAGGCAGGCGGTAACCCTCATCTACAGCTTTTATTACCTTTATTCAAGAACACACAATACAATATTTTGAAATTGAGATTCTACATTTGATAATTTGCTGTTCCTTTGGGGAAAAAAGGAATTGGTTCAAATTATATCTAACCGATTGATTCTCTGCATAAAAAAATGAAAAATCTTCATGTGAACATTTTAGTGTGTTTGCACTGTATTTTACATGTTAAAAATGAAGATCTGCAAATGTGGAAATGCCATTCTTTCAATGTCCTTTCTGAGTGTTATATAAAAGGTTTATCAGCTAAAGCTGATGCATTCATGTATATCCTACCCATGAAACATATAAAAGTTGCCAGCACCGCATCAGTATTGTGTGCATTGGCTTCCCTTTACTGAAAGCATGGCAGATTGACAGAACTTACATCCTGATTGGACATCTCCCAGTATGGTCGTTCCCCATATGACATCACCTCCCAGAGTACAATGCCATAACTCCAGGCATCACTGGATGATGTAAACTTCCTGTATGCGATAGCCTCTGGGGCGGTCCACCGGATAGGAATCTTGCCTCCCTGAAAAATAGTAAATAAAAGCTCATTCAGTTTCCAGCAACTTATCATTTTAGCTGAAAAATAAACAAATAAAAACAGTATTCAAATCATGATCTAAATATTTGTAACTTTTCACTGTGTAGATCCGTTTGCTACATGAATAAAACAGATGCAAGAGAGGAAGGCTGACAGCGGTCAAAGTTAGGGTAAATTCTGGCCAGGTCAATGACCTTTGAATTGTTCTGAATAGTCAGATACACTGCTATTTGAAAAACACAACATTATGATGCTTAATGCTGAAGGAAACATTGAGGCATATAAAAAGCATTAAAGCACACAAAAACCAACGTTTAAATAAACACAATATGAAAACAAAGCGATTCCTTTACTTTTACAATATGCATCAAATGAACTCAAAAAGAGTGAAAAAGTGTCAGAAAAGAATTCACACATGGAGCATCCACTGAATTAATAACGCAGACACAAGTCATCAGGGCAGAGGAAGTTAAAACAAATCCCCACCAAGGGCTGGATTTGACTGAGATAGCATGTGTGAGAAGGAGTTGTCAGTTACTGGAATATTGTTGAGTTTATTTTTCTCTCTTACAAGTTCATTTTATGTATTTCTGGGAGAAAGGCAAATGCCACACAGACTGTTTATTTGACAAGCAATTTTCAGCCAGCAAATTATACTGTGTTTGAAGGGGCTGCGTGCATAGTGCACACACAAAGGCACATTAAAAAAGACAGATGACTGTCTGGACTATAGCACAACTCCTGTTATATTTCACATTATGAATGTATAAGTACAAATAGAAGAAAACAAAAATGCTAATAGAGTGGAATCTGAAGTCCTTGTCTTTTCCTCTGAAATGTTCATATCTTCTTCTTAAACTTTGAATTTTTTAACCTTTTCACATGAGAAAATTACTTATCTGAAGTTAAAAACACTGGAAGGTTTCCCACAGTGCAGGAGAAGGTAAGAAAATAAAGAAAGTGGTGCTCGGAGGGGTCCTGTTCATGACCTTTGAGTTGTTGTGTATGGATTTCTATCTGTCTTATCATAGCTCAGTTTTTTTTATTTATGTATTCTTCTCTCTTGATAACGTAGGCAATTGGGAGAGGTATGCAGTTTGTGTGTTTTCTGAGATTGCTTCAGTACACGATAGAAAGATAGGACAGTAAAGTAGAGGTTAGTTTTTGGATAGAATAGTTGTGCATATAGCTGCATTCAAACACTTTTCTAAAAATTAAAAAAAAATGTCTAAAAATGAATGATGTGCCTCAGATGTTTGCTGCATGCATTCATTTTGGTTACCATTTTATGTTCTTGACTTGTGTTGTCACACCAGCTTACCCTGGTGGTGTAAGCAGCCTCCGGGTCGTCTTCCAATACTCTGGACAGACCAAAATCTGATACTTTGCACACCAGATTGCTGTTGACCAGGATATTTCGGGCTGCCAGGTCCCGGTGAACGTAACCCATGTCTGACAAATACTTCATGCCTGAAGCGATGCCACGCAGCATGCCGACCAGCTGAATTCCCGTAAACTGAGCATCGTGCTTCTTTAAAAAAAAAAAAAGAAGTAAGAAAAATTATAGACAGAAAGTGAGAATGACAAAGAAAAGAAAGACGCTGAAAATCCAATACTTTTAATATACAATATAAATAACACAGAAGTCTGACCTTTCAGGCTATTTGAACATAATAAAACCTTTTGTTATTAGTAAACACACATTTTCATTAACCTTTAAAAACCACCTTTGAAATTCTGTACCCCATCTTCAGCTCAACTGTGAAATCTCACGGCTAGAGGAGAAGTAATGTATGGAAATGAACAATATAGGATAATTAAGTTTGAGTTAATTGTTTAAAGTGCACAGTTATTGACTCTTGATTCTTCATCATTTGCTAATGTATATGGGGCTTAAGCTTATTTCTTTTTCAAGGCCTATTCTTTTATACCAGATTGAAAGTATTTTAAGGTAAACATCTCATGTCCTAAAATAAACAAATAAAGCACGATACATAGACATATTCAGGGAGCTCTAAGACATCAAATAACTACATGCATGATATTTTGTGGCTGCATACCTAATTGTTAAGAAATTAGGTGAGTGAATCTAAGAGATTTCATCTGGATTATCAACTAGATTTTAGGACATGTTTCCAAAATGGATCGATGTAGGATTCGAATAGATGAATGAGATAGTGTATGAGCACAAAGGATTTTTTTCTCTGCTTGTATTGGCAAGCTGGAGTGTTTACACTGTATGAAGAGACATGTGTTTATGTGTAAGCCTATAGTTTATGTTCTGTAATCTCTGCAAAGGAAAGAAACATAAACCGAGGGAGTATGAGAGAAGCAAAAGTATGTCAAAGTACTGGGAGAAAGCTGACAATTCTAAGCAAAGCATGGCTTTTTTTCTCCCTTACAGTATCTGTGGTACTTTTTCAGTCATAGGTGAGTACAGTTTGTCTCTAGCGATCTGTTTTCTAACCGTGGTCATAACTTGGTCTCCACTTGTGCTTACTTTCAAGTTTTTTCTTAAAACCACACAAATAAACCCATCTGCCTCTCCTTCCATTTTACCTGGAGCCTTTGCTGTCCAGATCACCTGAATTAGTGGCTTTAAAGCTTTTACAGATTCAGGACACCGATATAAGCTTGAATGCACAAGCCATGGAGCATGAATGCATGTGTATTTGTACATGTGACACATATTCAGTGATGAAAAACAGGCCTCTAGGAGACCATAGGAATAACAGCTAAACCACCTTCGCTAAGTCTGGATATAGTGCAGAGACGTGGAAAAATTGCTAAAACAGGCATGGGTGCATATGCTTTCATGCCAATAATGTAGCTTGGCTGTTGTGCTTTAGCTAATTTCAGTGAGCAGGATAATTCCTCTTTAAGCTAGAGGCATGGCAACAATCAAATTTATTGTAGACTAAAGAGCAGCAGCAGTACAACTGTACAAACATCATTTCATAGCAACAGTAAGTTTTTTTTTGTTTGGATTTTGTCAAGAAGGTATCTGACATTAAAAGTGTGCAATTTTAGAGCATTTTTTTAAAGGTTTATGTCAATGTGTAAGTAAGTCCACCTATAAAATAGTAACTTTTGATAAATGTTGCTGAGCCATTCTTTCCTAGTGGAAAATTTCCCCCATGTAGCGCTCTGGACTTATTTTGTCTCCACAGAGCTGACACAAGCTTTACTTTTCAAAGAAAATACATTTTTATTTAAACACTGCTTCATATTTCAGGGTATGAACAAACAACCAATGTCCCATTGAGATTAATGGACTTCTGAAATTGCACAGGATGTTTGGTAGACACAGGAAAATGATTAAAATTTAAGTACAAATCAGCAATTCATATGAATGTTTTATAGATTCATTCATATTGTGAAAATATTTTTTTTTAAAAAAATGTTTCCATAATTCTTAGTGATTCATTATTATCACAACAACACAGTGACACATTTATTAGGTACTGAAATTGATAACTCATGTATAAATATCTTTATACATGAGTACCTTTAATATTTAAATAAATGTGTATTTGTTAGACATGTCTCCCCTGTCAAATAAATGAGTGTCTTCCTGTCTGTAATTTGGATTCTTAACAAGTGTCCCTTTAGACCTATGAGATGCAGAACTGAATTTAAGCCAGTCCCATGAGCTGTGGTTTCTTTTTTTTCCGATAATTCCAAAATAAGAGTTGTGTATTCTCTTAATTCCAAGTCAAGACTACGGAACTATATCTTAAGGCCAATTAAACATTTCAGATTACATGCAGGATCATTGAAATTTATGTTTTAGTATATCCCATTTAGCAGCTTTGGGTAATAATTAGATTTGTGTTCTGTTTTAACTTTAAAGTCTGAAATAAGAACAAGTGCTTTTTTTATCCTTTTTTTTTTCTTTTGACATTTTTACCATTTATTATCATGTGACAGGTCAAAATAATGTAACACATAGTCCTTTTTGGTATTTACCAGGGGACAAGAGACCAGTACCATGGGGTGTCCAATTGGGTTTTGAACAAAGTTTCTACCATAAAGTGATGCAAAATGTCCTGAAAACTGCATGTATCAAATACGACGCACTGGAATTAAAATGTTTATCTTAAGCAATCATGTTCAAAGATGCACAAATATAACAAAAAAAAATTGTTTGAATAAGCCGTATAGTATCTACAGAGGGTATAGGTAGAGGCTGTGCTGCTTGTGGTTATAATTCAGATGAGAAGGTAATCTAGAAAAAAAAAGAACTGCCTAAGAAAAACAAGGAGGGTAGTGGACATCCACCAGAAGTGTGAATCCCAGTTTTCTGAAGCTTTTGGTTTTATCACCTGTTCTTATTGAGTATTTAAAGAAAGTATGAAAACACATGGAAGGCAGATGCTCTCAGAGTCGGTTTCTCAATCATTAGCATATGTTCCACAAGGAGTATTTGATTTGTATCTCTGTGATGTATTATAATTCATCCTAGACTCTAAGGGTGCATGTGTTTATATAATTACTTACTCTTAAGAAGCTGTCAAGGGAACCATTTTCCATGTATTCCGTGACAATCATCACTGGTTTACCTGCAAAGAGAAAATTCATCCAAAGGTCAAGTTATTCACAAATAAGACACATCTCTGGTGGTTTCATTTCATGTTGAGTTCTGATTTACTCTCTGAAGGAGACACAGTCATGTGGAGTCAACAGGGAATGCTGGGATTTGACTAAAGGCAGGAATACAAGGATCCTGATCGGGATCAGTTGAATTTAGCCCTTCCCTGTCTGTTATGCACACACACACATGCCCACACATACACACACCACAGAATGAAATGATCCTTGTCATAGTTTTAGGGTCCCAGCAGGTCAACTGTCAAAGCGTGACATCTTTATGTCTGTGAAGGAACTGACTGTAAAATAAAACAGCTTTTATTATCTGTGCTTGATCATGGGACCGCCATATCAAGGTTTATTGCAAGGCAAGAAACAAAGAAAGAGACTGGAGGAACATTGAAAGAGAAAACTTTAAATCTTTCACTGTTGAATGAAGAGAGTGTGAATCAGGATGTTTGTGCCTTTTTACATCCGCCAAGGAGGTTATGTTGTCGCCGGCGTTTATCTGTCTGTTCGTCTGTGTAGAACATAACTCAAAAAGTTATGGACAGATTCTCATGAAAATACCAGGCTACATCCAGAATGGGGAGATGAACAAGTGATTAAATTTTGGAGGTGATCCGGATCACCGTCTGGATTCATGAAGATTTTGAAGGATTCTTTAACATTGCGAGGCAGTCATGTAGGCACTCATGTGATGGCAGCTGAAGCTTCTTGTAGGCCGTTTCTGTCTGCTGTGTTTTGCTTTGACAAAGATCATGTGTGGCTGAGCTCTGAGAGATGTATCACTCTAAACACGCCCAAATGCCTTTTTAGTCATTTCCAAGAAACAGACAAAAAAATGAGGAGTGAGGAGAATGTCATTTCATTACAATCTTTGATACGTGCGATGACACAAAGCCATTCAATTGAATGTGACAACAGCATGTGGCAGCACAAGACTTTCTCATAGGACGTGGACTTGTCTTAGAAGTGTCTTTACAACAAAATAAGTAAGAAATCATAAGATATGTCCTGCTTTACAATGCTTGTCCCGTGTGGACATGCAAGTGTTAACATGTTTATATAACTATACTGTATCACATAACTGGCCTCTAGTCTTTTTGCATGTATTAAAGATGTATATACTTAAACAGTTTTTCTTTCAGTAAAACTATAAATCGATCTGAAAGAAAAAAGTAATTAAATTACTTTTTGAAATTACCCCATCTTGAAAAATTAAATAGTTTAAATAAATTAAAACTAACTTTATAAACTATAGTTGACTCGATTAATTCCAGTCTGATCAACCAAAAATTGTTGGGTTTTTTTTTTTTTTTTTGTTTGCATTGATTTATATCTAACATGGCTCTTAGAAGCATTTTTTTAAACAACTTGACATAGTGCATAAAGTTCTTGTGTGTTTATTTTTTTCTTTGCTTGTTTTCCTTTTGGCAAGGTGTTCACTGAATAGTTTGGTCTGTCTAAAAAAACCCCTGCAACATGTCTAAATTTATAATGCGCGATTATCTTCTGGGCAGATTTTCTCCACAGACCTAGTTGCATTTGCACAATCACATCATTTCCTATTAACTCCTGATGTTTGACCCCCACATTCACTAATCTGCCCTGTGTTGTTTTTGTGTTGATGCCATTTCTGTCATTGGGATTTATCATTTTTTCAGCTTGTCTGTTTTGTTAGAGGTGCTTCTGATGAATCATCCACCAGATATCAATGTAAAACTTGAAAATACTGTAACATGCGATGGACTAAAAAGCAGCTGGAGCGCTTAGTAGTACTTAAAATGACTCGTCAACTTGTAGTCTGCAGTTTTGGCCAGAGATATTTTTAAATGCTTTTTTGAATTGAAATACAATTAAATGTATCTGTCTAGATTAAAAGAGCTTGAACTTACTATATTTATGTATGTGTGTATTATTTTATTGAGTTGTCCACTGAAATCTATGACAATAAAAAAAAAGGGTTTTCGGAACAAATATTGTTATCAAAATGTGATTAATTGTGATGTATTATTTATTTAATTAATTAATTGTTTTCAAGTATTACCCCCATTGAAATATATAAGAATAGAATAATCAAATCTTACTGACTGACACCTTAGTCCAGGATGTACTCTGCCTATGCACAGCAAATATGAAAGTAAAAATCTACTAAAATTGACTACAACTCCTGAAATCTTATATTTTGCATTAGTTGGATAGTATCCTGTTGCAAAAATCCATCAAACAATATCACCACTTTCAAAGATAGTTTAAATAAATAGGAAAGGTGATAGAACACAAAGGTTCTGTTACATTTTCTCAATACAGTGATGTTGATTACTGCAAAAATAAACATACAAAAATTAACTAATTGCATTTAAAAATATTCAAATAACTAATGCAACATTTACATTTTGTTGCACTTGACAAAACTTCCCAAAATTTCTAGACGTTAAGTCCGTAGTTCCTTTTAAATACCCTCCATGTAAACCCAATTCCTTAAATTCTCTGATGGATTGTTCCATTTACCACCAAATGGGTTTTACATTTGCTGACAGGAACACACACCCTGTCTTCCTGCTTGTCCTCTTTCCTCTTCCCTTCCCTCTTTCTCTTCATTCTCAACTTGGCAGTAAGGATGAAGGCCCCCAAGCCCCTTTTGTTCTGTCAACCCAGGTGCGAGTGAATGTGTGCAAGTGTAGATGTGTGTGGACTTGAATGAGAAGAGACCATGTGCGGGTAAGTGAGTGTGCGTTCCTACAAATATGCAGCCTGCGGATCAGCCAAAAGTAGCAGCAAGGTAAATGGGGTGTGAAAGTCTCAGGATTATTAAGAATTAACAGGAGCAGCTTAATAAATCACCCTTCAGCTGTGTGTGTTTGCATGTGGAGGTATGTGTCTATGTGTAGGCACATATCAAATGGACCCTTTAAAACTATGCCCTGCACTTGTGCTGCTCTAAGTTCTGCACATGTGTTTGGGGCATCCCCTCCAAAAGTCAACGCACACGTGCGTGCACACACACACACACACACACATGAATCAGAAGAGCTTATAGGCATCATTCCCAAGCAGCAAATGAAACCAAAGTCCTGTGGCATTGCAGCATTTCTCACAGGCCGGACATCAACAGAAACAGTGGTTTAAGATGTATTTGGCAACCACCTCTAGTGTTGAGAGATCACACACACACTCATTCACAGTCTCATTCACATTTATGATGCCTAAGGCTGAACGATTGGAACAAAGGTGGATGTGAGTCAAAGTGCTCTCCTTAGAGGAGTTTCATTTTCAGCATCCTTAATCATGTATCCTTAACATAACATTTATTCCAAAATTTTGGCTTAGAAACAATATTAATTTTTAATGGAAATATGTCTACTTGACAATTTTAACATTTCCAGACCTATTTCTCATAAAAATCTGAGACATGATTTCTGCCATGAAAAAAAAAGAAAAAAAAAAGAATCAGTTTGTGGTTTCCTATAATGGGAATACCGATCTCAGTCAGAGGTGAAGTTCAAACAACACAAACTGTAAGAGAGCAATTACGGTGCTGAGTTTATGTAAAGGAGAAGCAGAAGAGACAAAAAAAAAATAAAAAATCATAAAAGCATAAAAATCATAAAAACCCAAAAAAACAAAGAAGGTACATTCTTCAGGTATTTTATTCTGCTCTTTAGAATGAGCATGGTGGTAGAACTACTTAAGAAGTCAACTGCCGTGGGGAGATGGAGGCCAGGCCCGTTTCTCAGCGACAAAGTTCAGACTCATTATTTCCCTTTTTCTGCAGTCATTCCCTTTTAAAGAGGCCTTCTGTGTGCTAATGATAGTCTTATAAAGAGGCCCATAGGGGTGCGAGTCAGAGATATAGATTTATGGATTTATGCCTGCTTTGGACACAGGCTTTGATCATAGCACATTGATCTGCAGAGATTTACACCACAGCAACTCAATAAAACTTGTCGCCCTTTTTCAGAAGTGTCCGCCATTTTAGAGCCATTTGTCAAAGACAATCACAGGTCCAAAATCTCTACAAAGTCTCCACACAGAAGCTTCACCTGCGATGTACGTGAATGCAAAAGTTCTAGTCTGTTACTAACAATAAACAGAATAGCATCTAAAATCCTCTCTATGACGTATTCATAAAGCTCCTCTTTGAGTTCAATTGTATTTTTGTAACAGTAATTGATTAAACTGTTTTTTTCAATGTACTTTTGAAACATGCATAATAAAAGAACTTACTGCGTGTTACAACTCCTTCCAGTCTGATGATATTAGGATGATCAAACTGCCCCATGATTGATGCTTCAGCAAGGAAGTCTCGTCTCTGTTTGTCAGTATAACCTCCTTTTAGAGTCTTGATGGCCACACATATCTCCTTTTTACTTGGCAGCTTCAGACGACCACTGCAAACCTCACCAAATTCACCTGGGAGTAAAGCAAAGACGAATAAATAAACATGTTTGTTTTGCTGATAATAAGTGTGCCAATTGACAGCATAATCCTATGAAGGTGCTTTACATCAACAGATTAAAACAATTCATTGCCATGTAATGGAAATAAAATCACATTTGGCAAGTTTGTAATTATTGTTTTCACTCAAGCCAATGAGAAAGAAAGATTGCGAGAAAGAGAGAGACTAAAAACCTCAGGCCGAGCCCAGTTCAGGGAAGACACCCATCTGCCTCAACCAATTGTTGATTACTTCTGAGTTAGGGACGTTTGGTTTTGCAGAAGTGACTAAATGTTTTTAGTTAAATGAACGATTTGCAACTTGTTGACATTGCAAAACAACAATTAGGCATTCATGGTTTTGCTAGCAGACTTTGTATATTACAATCTGTGTCTCAGAATCCAATATCATCACACAAAAGCCCATCATCAGCATCTTAAGTCAAAACAAGAGTGTCAGCAAGTACGTTTCCTATATCAATGATGAATTAGGTTTCTATATCACTTTTTAAGGCACTGCTACCCTTCAGACTGACTGAAATGTAGCAGACAAGCAGAAAAAAAGAGCTCTGACCACCACCAAGGATTCATACACACCAGTAATCCCAAAACGGCGAGGAAGGTGTCTTGCAATCAAATTGAATGAGGAGCAGAACTGAAATTGCCAACATTCTACTCAATGGACAACATACTCTGGCACCTGAGCCAATGTGTGGATTACAGACTACAGAAGCAAAAGCAGCTGAGCTTTCTGGATTAGCTGTTGTAGTTAACACTTCTGTTTAGAAAAGATAACTGACTAACAAGCAGCCTTTTCTGGTAACATCAAACTGAGGGTTCTTTGTGTACTAAGCTCACTACAAAAGCCAACAGGAAAACCTTTTTCCCGTTGACATCTATTAAAGGATACTTGTTGTCTCTTCAAATGTAATTCGTTCAGTTTAGCCCTTATGAGGTTGCATACATGATAAGACAGTTCTACATAGTATTTACACTAGAGGCAGTGAGTGATTCCAAAAGGAGAGTTTGCTGGTAATTCCATTTGCCTTTTTCATTACTTTAGTCAGTAAAATCATTGTAAAACGTCAATCCTTTCTAACATTAAGAACATCTACTCTAAGAGAGACCACTTGAGAGGATGCCTTATGCTTAGTTCTGACACTGTGTATGCTTGCTTCTTTGTGAGGGACTGCAAGCTTTGTAGGTAATCTTTGACACTTTGAGAGCACCTCTTGTCACAGGCAGAACTTTAGAAGATGAGTAAAGCCTGTATATCTGTGTTTCTATTGTTGTATGTGAGGGTGGGCTCAGCCGTAATGCATACAAATACTGAATGAGTTCATTTAAAATGATGTCAGAGCCAAGATGTGAAGATCTCCTCCTCCATCTACAATCACATCCCACTGCAAGGCTGGATCAGAGAGCACGGGTCAAACCTTGGACACGAAGCAACAGTATCTGGAAGAACTTAAGCCACAATAATTACAACCTGTGTAAATAGCAAAAGCATGCCTGTTCGTCCCTGGTCTGCTTCATTCTTCCGGCCCTCAACAGTGGACAGACGAGCAAGGCCAAGGCACCTTTTTCATGTGGTCACTCTGAGAAAGAAGATCTTGCGGTAATAATGCTTGATTAGCGGGACACATTTCTTTCCTATTATGAACAGAGCTAGGTATCCTGCTTTGATGTTGTAGACTGACCCACGTAAGCTAAAGGGAGCATGTGTTTTATTTCTTTTAACGCACAATCACCAACTGGCAAGAAGATCAAAGTCCTGTTAGCGTGTTTAATGATGACAGATGGGAACTGAGGCAGGGATGGAGAAAGAGGACACAAGTTGTATTGTTTGGAGCGCTTATGTGGCTTCATAAAAATCACACAGTTGGGTGGTATGTAGCATTGAAGTTGATGGACAATAGTGTTTACATGACAGCTCAAGCTTAAACGTTCTTGTTTTCTAAAGTTAGAATAGATGAAAAGAAAAGAGCTCCTCCTCTCTTTTTTCCTTCTGTTGCAACTGGATCTGCACATCTATGGTTTTCTCATATGCGTTTCTTGTGATCATGCTGCAACAATGTCCAGGTCATGATTTGACAGTTGTACAAAACAGACTTATTAAACAATGTTGGACTTCTAACCAGAATAAAGAAAGGCTGAAGTTCTGTAAATACACACTTTGTCTCAGCTGTACTGGAAACATAAAAAATGTATAGTCTACTGCAGCATGGCCCTTTGGAATGTACCCAACTATGTCTGAGGTATGATTTTAGTTTAGATGATTGATGAAGATGGATATTAAATACAAGATATATCACTCTTAAATTTGTTTTGTTTTGACAGCAACAGTAAGATAAAACTGCATTACAACTTGTGCTTACTTCTTGTACCTGGCATTTTTTTCTTTTGCAATTTTAAAGCAAAATTTAAACCATGCCTGACATGAACAGGAACTTACAAATTTAGCTGATTAAATGTATAATAAATTGAATTTAACACTTGTTTATAGAAAGGAAACACAAGACTTTTTCCTAATTTGATTTAGTTGAAAAGCAAATACCTGCCTATGTACCATTCTAACCCTGCAAGAAGAAGAAATAAGATTTCTGTCTGGTTTTAAAATGAAAAATGTATCCTGGATTGCACTGGTCCAGTTTGTAGTCAGTTCTAGACTCTCAGGCCATTCTGACAGTTTTACAGTGTGAAGGGTTGGTGGGACTCAGGAGACCAGTCTGCTGTTATGTACTATACGCTTTGGTCTCCATCTATTCTGACTGAACTCGACATGAATCATAATGCATTACCCTCTAGTCTGCACTCCTGCTCAAGTTATCATGAAGTACACGAAGAGCGGAGAGGAGAAGAAAAGGAAGTTGGTTTATTTCAGAACCAGAGCATAGGGAAGTTACCCACAGGAAATGTGAAGAAAGTAATGGACAAGAAGAAATGGAGGCATGAAGCAGCTGAAGGTTTTCTCATTCCTCTGTCTCTTTCCCTCCATCTAAAGTAAGGAGTGGAAAGAACGGACATCAAGCTGCGGCATTAAATGCCTTCTTATTCCCAGCTGTGTGGTATATGAAGCACAGACAACCAGCCTTCTGCTATGAAAATGTCGATGTATAGGGGCCCTATGTGCACTCATATTTTTTCTTTGTGAGGTTTAACATGTGGTGTGTCTTTGTCATTTAAATAGAGTGTGAAGAGTAACAAAAGTAGAAGGCTGTGACGATGATATCAGAGGTGGAAAAATGACATTCACCCACCTCACTACATTTTTATATACATACAGGATATATATTATTTCCTTTGAACTGGAATGACTGGGGCCTGTTTTTTGCATTACTGCTTTTTTCCTGTAATAACTTTACCAAGTTGATTGCTTTTCTCTGATATAATACGTCATGGGAAAAGCATGTCAGATAAATCACAAAAGACGTAGAATTAACAAAAGTCCTGTTGCATGTCATGAATATGCCTTATCACCTGCAAAACCTTCAACTATTGTTAATTTTTTGCCTAAAATAGCAGATACTGTATTTGTGGCAGGAAGCAATATTAGGTCATGCAGTCTTTCATTGTCTCACCTGCTCCCACGACTTTGTCAATGGCAATGCAGGACGCGTCTAACTCTTTGGCAAATTCATGAACAGCCTGGCTCGGGTCTTCATACGTGTGGGGGTCCACATAAGTCCTGATGCCTGGCAAACGCACTAAAAGATTAGAAAGAAACATCAGTAAAGAACACAACTGAAAATTGGGTATGCTTACGTCAGAGATGGTGAGTTGAGTCTGGCACTGGGACTGAGTCATATCATACTTAAGTTCCATTTGCAGTGACTTGACACTCAACTTGGACTCACACTCAAAGGACTTAAGATTCAACTCCAACTTGCAATTTGATACTTATGATCAAACTTTTGTTTTTATGATTTTTTTAATAATATTCTCTCTGTCTGATTTCTTATTTTCTTTTTTTGTCTTTTTTTGTGTTCTGCCATTTCCCCAGATGCATCTTCACATCCAATCAGTCAAAACAATGGTGGTACTCTACCGGGTCTACTTATAAAAAATAAAAGACACTGATAGATTAATCGTCAGTTCAAGCTAAATATCAGGACTGTTGGAAGAACAGGTACACTGGTCTTCTAAACAGACCAGACAGCAAATGTAACTTGTCAGATTAATCATTACAACTAAAAGAAACTTGCAATTTGACTTGGAGTCGAGCATGAGACCTGCAGCTTGAATTACAAAAGAGGATTCGGAACATACATACTTATTGATTTCTAACTGTGTAGGCATGGATGTTGTTGTTATGTGTGTTACACAAATGGGCTTTAATAGACACAGCACAGAGTTATTCCAAACCAATTAAATTCACCCACTTGAAAACGATTTGTTTTGCAAATCTCATGAGAAATTGTTCTCAAATCTATCATTTATAAAACTATAAACATGCACACCTAATGTGTGTGTGTTTATTTTTTTGTTTATGAACTATGAGTCATGAAAGTTTGGCACTTGGAGCTCGATTTAGAAAAAAAAGTTTATTTTAAGTACTTATGGTTAAATCACTCAGTATTTATTCGTTTTAAATGGGCTCCCAAGAACTAACTACATAGCAACACAGTAAGACTGTCTTATTCATTTCTTTATTTCAAAGGTGGCAACAAAAGCTAATAACAAATTAACATTTAGTCCTATTTTATGTAGGATTAAAGGAAATCACACTCATCTTTGGTCCCAAAGTTTTGTCAACAATTCAGATTCTAATTTGGGCCAAAATGCATTTAAAATTTGTTATTTGGGTTATTGATGACGTTGGTGGAGATTCAGTACAAATGTGCATGTTTACCAGGGACTGGCATAGAATGTGAAGACATCCTTTCAGATGTGAGTTAGTAGTCTTGTCACACCAAAATTTATGCTCTGTATGTGACCCATCCTAATAATTCACAGGCAGTGAATGTTCAGTGCCTGTGGACGTACCACACTAATGCCTGGGTAAAGGTTAGAGGTAGGACAATGGAAAATAAATAATATATTGCATGAGAATAATGAGAACAAGGAACAAAAAGTAAGGAAACTGCATATTAAAAAAGTATAAGCGATGCCTAACCACTATTTCAGCTGAAAAACATTATAAATCCATGTAAATGGGTTTGACTTGCCAAAAAGAAAGAAAGAAAAGAAATCACTAAGACTCCTGACTATAAAACAGGAAACTAAGGCGATTTCCTTTTTCCAACTATGAAAACAGTCTGAACCTGTTCCTTTTTAAATGAAATGCTCAGGACTGCTTTTAAAATGGGCTCAGAAACCTCCATTTCAACACAGCTTCATTTTTATTACAGTCTTTTCATAAAGACAAACAGAGCAAAGTAGAAGGAGAAACCACCCCGAGCCCAGATACACAATATGTGCTCTTAAACCACGGCTGGTCGAACTGTGTGAAAGCGGTCTTCACAAAAAGGCACATGGAAATCAAACAATCAAATTTAGCTTCTCTGTGATGACCTAATTTTCTTTCTTCTGCAAAGAATGAAAACGTGCAAGAGGACAGAATACACACACCAGTATACTTACAGTGGCCATTGCCAAAGTGCAGTCTTTTCTCATCTGGGTGTTTGGATTTGCTGCGGCAGCAAAACCTACCAGGTCAGACAGAAAAAAAAGCAGAACTAGAGCCGCATTCCACATTAAGTCTTCACTGACTGGCCCAGCCTGGAGACCAGTAAGAGCTCTATGTGTTTGTATGTGTGTTTGTGTGTAATCCCAGCTCCTTTGAGCCAAATGAGGATCAGAAAAACTTGTAGTGTGCATCATCTCGACTACCAACTTAAGTCATACATCAACTCCTGATACACACATGTTCACAACAGCTAATAGATGCAAATACATGCAAGTATTACAAACTATAAATGACATTTTCTACATGAAAATTTGTAATGTGTGACCACATTTAATTTACAATTTATGCTGAAAAATGCACATTCATTTAACAGTGAGCTTCAGCTGAAGGCAAACAGTTAAAGGATAGCTGTGACAGAGATGGAAAATGACGGTGGACAGACCTGCCAATCAGGACATAGAGCAGCACAGTGAGCAGGATGATGGCCACAGCAGAGGAAATGGCAATCAAAACAACCTGGCTGCTCTCACTGGAGATCGAGAAAGCTGCTGAGAGACGGACAGTAACAGCTGTGTTAACCTTGTTTGGTAACCATCATTTAAACACGAGGATCATTTTACCTCCAGCAACCTCCAATATGCATGCAAAAGTTTAGTCAGCTCATTTTTAAGCCAGTATAAGGTGATTCAGGTGCTGTTTGGTGCTGAAATAATCCTGAGATTGACACGTTGCACATCTTCTCTGTTTAACTTATAACATATGTCAACACTTGTTCCCACTGTTTGCCCTTAAAAACTTCATATGAAAATTACTTTTCAGTCTTATTTTAGCCTAATAAATACTTCCTAAGAAAAAAAAAAAACGTGGCAATGTCTTTTGTAACAGCTGTATAACCACTTGTCATTAAGACATTTTTTTCCTTAAAAAAATGGTAAAAATTTGCAGTTTTGCATTCAAAGACTGTACTGAACTTACAATCAGGGCTGGTTTCGAACTGGAAACTCGGGCTGCTGGCTCCATATCCGGCGGCTGTGCGAGCTCTGATCTGAAGCAGGTAAGCCGTGTTGGGCTTCAAACCGTTCAACGTCACATTACAACCCCGAGCACGGAGGATGGTGTAACTGGTCTCCTGCTCTTCCTGTAAGACATGGAGGAAATGAAACATTTGTGGAGGATTTGTTGTTATTTATTTACACAATGTACTATTATGTAATGCAATATAATGTAGTCGTGTTTGAGACTCTTATGAAAACAGCATACAGTTAAAGTATTTACCACACTGTATACATGATACACATGGCCACTTTATCACATATACACAAGCATTCACACAGATACTCCAGACAGTTTGACATCTTTCTTCTCAATCTGATGAATTATTCTCTTTATATTTTATGACTTCTGTCCAGCAGATCTCTGCTGATAGAACAACAGGAGGATATACACACTGGGCTCTGCACATTGTTTCCAGATGTGAAGGTAGGACAACAGAAAAGCTATGGGAGGATCAAAAAGAAAGGATGTAGAAAGCAGCCATATACAAGCCTGATTTAGTGTTTTCTGGAGGACAAAATGAGACCTAATGATACTGTAAAAGGATGAAAATACAAAGAGAAAAATAAACAATGATATCCCCATACTTCACTTTTCAATTCAGCTTCACACAGAAAAAATAAACACTTAAGCAGAAATAAATTTGCTCCACATGTTGAAAATCTCCATCTTGGCTTCATAGACAATCTGAATTGCTTAGAAAAAAAAGAACACTAAGAAAATTCACCACACATGACCAAACACACTTTTTCTAACATGATTCAAAGCTGTTTAACAACTGTTAACTAAAGAGTGAGTAAAAAGGCAGAAAGAAGATCTTAAATCTGAACAAAAGACCCATTAGAGAAGACTTCAACAATCCTGAAAATGAGCTGCATGTCTTGCAATGTATGCAAATAAAAATCATAAAAATAATTCAAAACCATACCGTGTCCAGCCTTTGTCAAATGATTGTTTTACAGACTCCAGATTTTAACAGACGTTCATTTGTAAAGGAAAAGGAATCGGGACTGGACACATACGCACAAGAGCACATACTCACATTCAAACACACAATCAGTCTTCAATGGAAACTTCACGCTCATTAATGGGGTGGATCAGAGTTTTTATGGTCACAAAGCTTTTTAACTGGCATGTGTGTGTGGATGAAACTGATACACCAGACCTGCGCTGGAACAACTTTTCATCACAACTATAAATCTTATGCAACTTGTCACTGTTCAGTGATCAGGACAACATGTGATCCCCTGAAAATTACACACAGGTGCAGCACAAGATTCTCCTCATGGAAAAAGAATACATATAT
>JBAMHX010000014.1:19059627-19071582 GCA_037177515.1 Pseudomugil tenellus | reverse complement strand
TGTATGTATAACTAGATAAGACTCTTTACTAGCAAATCTGGAGATTAACAGGGCCTTTTTGCAGCACTCTGCCTTCATAAATTAAACAAAGCTGCATCAAATTATAGCTTCTGTAAGTAATGCATACTGTAAGTACATGCACAACAGAATATCTACAACAGAAGTCTTAAAAATACAGTTTCAGTAAGCATTCCTTTTATCAAAGACAAAATAAACTGTTTAAATGAAAGTAGTTTTGGAGTTCTTTCAGCTCTCTGATTAGAGTGATAAAACATTCAAAAACAATCAGCAAAATGTATTCCCACAAATGCCATTTTCGCAAAGTGCACTTTAAAAATCCTTATCAGTTGCAGAGCACCATTTTAGCCAGTTTAAGCGACAGGAAGATAATACAACTCGTGCAGGTTTCCAAGTGATGAAACACCTCTCCCCGTCTGCGAAGCTTTCTGGTTGGGAATTTCCCAAGAATATCACCAAACCTTTTGTAACTTTTCCCGTATAAAGGATAGGAAATTAACAGCCCCATGTCCCTGACACTTTACACATTCAAGCCTCTTGTGACAAGAGTGGAAAACATGAAAGTACAGTTTGCGTTACTGGGAGCAGTATCTTGTATTTAAGTAAAACATGTTACAGAGTGGTGCTTGGACAAGGGCCAGAAGGTCATAGCTTTAAAGTGTGATGCTTTAAATTCCTGAGGATGGACAAACATGATGAAGAAGTAACACTTTTCATGCTTTTTCATTCATGTTTTCATTATCCTGCATCTGATATATTTTGTCCTTTTAGTAATTCACTTGAAGTGAAGAAATGAGGATTTTGAAAATGTTCTGCTTTCATTTGAGAGAGAAGCAAAAAACCGCTATAAAACAGCTGAACTATAATTGAAAAACACAGTTGTGTCTACTTTGTGAATGTCTGATAAAATCTGAATAATAATAACATTTCTAAATCAAATCCCTGTACTTTTTTTCTGGCATCTCTTTTTTGTGAACTGTTTCACCAACTTGTTTAAACACAGCCTACATACAATCAAGTAAGTGAGTCATCAGGAACCCGTAGCATGCGTTCCCCATGCAATGAGAGCTGAGGAATTTAGCTGGCGACTGTATGCATCACTAAGAGTCTCTTTCTTTCATAAGTGAGTCATGGGGTGGTCCTGGTGTGGCGTTTATACTCCAAAACTATGCTATTTAGCCTTGGAATGCTTAGGGGCCTTGGCGTGTTTCTGCCTGCTGCTTCAAAACACCTCTGTTATGCATTTAATTTTTCAAGCTTAAAATGCCTCTTTTTTAACTCAACGCCTATATTTTCCATCCTTTCATTATCAATATGAGTTTGTAATGAGTGAGCATGTGTGTGCATTAGGTGGACCACAGATGACTATTAGAACTGCATTGAGCTCTGACCCAGTATCACTCATTAACTTTTCCTCTCAGTTTTTCCCAGCCTTGTTTTAACGTCTTAGTTACGGATGGCTGAGCAGACACCCTGAGTTTAGAGAGGAAACGTCTGTCAGCCAACTAATCAAGAGATTAAAGGCCAATGTTGGCGTTCAGGCAAACTGATCTAGGGCACTTATATTCACACATATGCACGCATATGGAGCTTGTGAATCAGCTAGAGGGATTAAACTTGCGTCCATGGCTAATTTCACCATCAAATGTCAGCCATAGCACCTCACTGGTGCTGAAATTCATTCTACACTAATTAATCTTCACAGCGGAATGAAGGAACCGACAGATACATTTATATTATCCATAGACCTTTTCTCTATTAAAGAGCAAAATGCAGAGATGCACTGTGTCAGAGGTAGGAAAGATGGACGTGGGAGGAATGGGAAGGTTTAAAGATAGAAGAATGCCGGGGAAATTTATTTGCATGGCACATTTTCAACAAAAGGCAAGGAGAAACACACATGAGGAAAAAAATAGGATATAAAGTGGTTAAAAGTGAAGAAAGATTAAAAAAGGTGGTTTCATGTCACTTTTGTCCATTGAGGAATGCTGTGCCTTATGATGCTGTATCAAACACATATGCAGTTTTCCATACGGTCCACAAAAATGTGGCAGTATGCAACGCATTCCCACCCCCAGTTGGTGACAGATTGCAGGTGGGTACTCCTTTCAACAAGCAGAAAAGTGAACATTTTCCTGGATGTTAATGCATTAAAGTTTAGTTTTATTGCACTAAAGGTCAGAAGGGAATAGAGAAAGAAAGGGAAAAAATACTTTCATCACCGTGTTGACATTCAATGTTAAACCCACATTTCTTACTGCTAGAAAGTGTTAACATTAGAAGGAAGGTTTATTTTCTGTTATGATTATAAAAGAATATGGGGAAAATTAAAACATTAAAAAAATGATATAATAATAATAATCCCACATGATTCTGTGGCAAAAATGTGTCTTTGGGTTTGACATCAAGTGACTTTTGTAAAACCAATCAGGCATTTTGGACAATTGCATTTAGTCAAACATAGGATAATATATGTGTTGAAAAATTATGCCAGAAGAAAAAAAAAATTCTAAAAAAGGAATAAAAGATGATGACACAGATAAAAGTTCATTTCTAATATGTTGTGACAGTACGTGTCAGTGTTAAGCATAAATCTCACATCTATACTTATTTTCATTTTAGTATTTCCTAATAAATCAAGTGGTCAGCCCTTACGTCTGTTAGCAGTTCTTAACTTAGAGCTTCTGACTTTGTAAATCTTACAACTCCATTAGATTATAAAACAGTTGGCAAAAAAATCCTATAACACCATTGCAGCTCCATCTCATATTAAATGCAAAACACATTCTTGTTAAAATAATATTTTTATATGAGAATAATTTTAACTGACAGCCACCACAAATAGGCAATATCAACAGTCTGGAAAATGCTTTGCTGAGTTTGAAATTCTGATACTTTTAGCTATTTTTCTGATGGAACATTTTATTTATTATTTATCTATTTAATGTATCTTGTTAGTAAATGTGGAGGCAGTTGGCTTAGGTTGCAACTACATTTGTATTGCTTTCCCTGGCAGCAGACTGCACTCAACAGATTTCTTTGACCATACATAATAATTTAAAAAAAGAGGCAATGCCAAGCAGCAAATTATTTTTTTCAGAGCATCATAACTAATTAAAAGAATTACATTTATTTCTATTAAATTCCATGATTGTAAAAAACAAAACAAAACAAAAAGTTCTGTAAACCTTTAAAGGCACTTTCCACTTCTCTCCATTACATTATTGTAAAAAACCACAATGCTTAAAAAAATAATAACAGGATATTAACAACTTTAAACTACCTATATGCTTGTTATTGTACAGCTTGGAAGCTTAACTGACTAATGATGGAAATGTTCAGGCAAAGTATTTCCAAAGATCTTTTATAATTTCTTTAAAAGGTTTTGCTCATGATACAACTTAACTGAACCGACCTTTTCATAGTACTTGATCTCGTAGTCAAGGATGATACCGTTTGGTCTCTCTGGTTGCTGCCAGGAAAGGGAAACACTATTTCGAGAAGTCTTCTCCTTTTGGATAACTGCTACAGGAGAAGGAGCTGGACAGAATACACAGAGTGAAGGACAGAGACAGACAGTTTTGTTAAAATAAGGTTCAGTGGAAGTTCAGTCCCAAGTGCTGAATTCTGGCAATTGTCTATAGTTCCTGTTAGCTTAATTCAGTTTGGTGTTTGGTGGGGCCATGCCACGGGCTGTGGGAGACCATGAGGGAAATAAGACATCAAGCTGTAATACAACACACTTGCACTTACAATAACAAAAGAACACAAACACAAATAATACTCGCACATCCTCTGAAACACTGATAAAAGAAAACTGTGTGGAAGGAATTGAACTTAATGTATCATCTCATAAATATTAATCAATTTAACTATTTTCATGAAACTACCATAATTAGCAAGGCAGTAAGTGTTTTAAGTGTTTCGATTTGTTCATTCATTTGTTCAATTTGTTGCTGCATCCTGCAAAAAATAGTTTTATTCAGAATTTTAAAAGCTTTGGACTATTTCTTGATTTTTATTTATTTATTAGCATCAATTCAAAATGCCTTTATCCTTTATATGTCTGTTATACTGAGTCAGTACTGGAAAGAATGGTATTCTTCTAACATGTTTATTTGTGGTTCAAAGGCATTGTTCTCTTAGGAATAGAGAAGTGTCAAGTCTTGGTAGGCAGTATTGTTATAGACACCTTTTCATTCTTTTGATGCACCGGTCCCTTTTAAGATTTGAGGCTTCTTTGCTGTCTTATTTTCTTTGAGACTCAAACAGCATCAATGAGATGTTTCATTTTAATTAATTGATGCATAATTTGGTTGAGCATACACTTCCAGAAAACGTGTAAGATAAAAGCAATAATAGTTATAAAATAGGCCAATAACTGTGGAGATGCCTTATTGTTTTTATCTATAAGCAGAATGTATTACCCGAAAAAGCTGACTCCCAATCAGAATACATTCAAAGGCTTTTCTCACACTCTCAGGCAAAATTCTACACAGTAAAAAAACAGTGTAAATATCCCTTTTCCTTCATCCCTGGTGGTATTTTCACATTTATGAGGTTTTAAAAACAGGTAGTAAAATTATCTTGGTAAATAATCCCATTCCATATATTGAAAAATTTAACTATAAACTTTACCATTGTGTTTTTTGCTTTTTAAATGGATGTAACTTCATGCATTTAATATTAGACTGTAAGACTGAAACTATATAATGGAAGTAACTGATTTGTCATGGTGAAATAATTAAATGTTATACTAAATATTTTAACTTATAATTGGGAATAATAACTTGTCCACTGCATAAAGCCGCACTGCCAAAAAAAGAAAAGAAAAGAAAAGAAAAGAAAACAAAAATACCATCCTAAACTGCAGAGCTGGACATATTACATGTTGTACTGGGTATTTCAACCACTTTTGTTGTTTTCAACTAAATCATCAATTAAAAAAACATATTTGGTTACCATGTGATGACATTCTGATAATAAGAAACTCAATTTTGCTCTACATACAGAAAATATATAAAAAAAAGTGCAAATTCTCATAACAATACAATAATACACTATTTTTCTTTTCCAGCAAAAATTTAAATCAGTCATTTTAATCAAGTCATTTAAAACCCTATAAACCTTTTATTTCCTTGTCTCCATCTTCTTTCCCATCCTTTTTGGTTTCCCCGTTGCCAATCTTCCTCACCAATCCTTCACCCATGCTTGGCCTTGCCTCAGGGAGTTCACATGGTCCCAATCTAGTAATTCAGCACATCTCTCTCTCCATGAAGCTCTGTTCCCCTCCTTCGTTCTGTGACTCTCCCTTTCTCTTCACTCCCTTTCTCATTTCCCTTCTTTACTGCTCTCTAATTGCCAGGCAGCTCCGGGGCCAACTCAGCATCTGAGGCATCGACTTTTAATTTTATTAGACCACAGGAAAAAACATGTTTGTCTTTGAAATGTTCAAGCTTTTCTTGATGATGATTATATGGCTGCAGAATGCGTCTGAGTGTGTACACATACTAGCGTGTATTTCCGCGGGAAGTTATTTTTTCTCTTGTAATGAATCCAGATGGGTAGAATCTGTTTCTTTACCCCCTGCTTCTCCTCCTCCTCCTCTGGCTCTGGCAGTGGGGTGAGGCTGTGCTTTTTATTGGCTCTGTGGTTTATGGTGGTAATGATTTACTGAGTCTGGGTCGCTTGGAGGCAGCTTCAAGTTCCTCTCCTCCCTGTTTACTTCTCCACGCTTCCCCTTCTATCTTTCTCTTCAAGTCTATCGCCAAGCACTTAATTTGCTGTCAATCTCTGTTTCTGTCTGAAGCATAACTGTAAAACTGACACAGTATACCAGGCCTATAATGGCCTTAAAAACTGGCCCAATGCGTTTTTCCCTCTGTGTTTTGAGGAATATGACGCAGCTGTTGGAAATCCTCCAAAAACAACTATTTCCCAGAACAGCAGCAGGTTGCTACTAGTGATAGCTGGTTATTGGTGTTTAAATTAACCTTGCAACAAATCTATCATTGCATGAATAGGATAGTTCAAGTTTGATCTTTACATGTGTGTATTTATACATACCATTTATTGGTCTTCTCCTACCAAACCCAATTGACAAAGTTTAATTGCAGTTGCATATAAGACAACTCTTGATAATAGTTACTGTGTTGTGGCACAGTAACTATTATCAGGAGGAGGGCAAAGGAGGCGAGAGGAGGAGAACTATCTGACAGCACCTTGACAGCACAGCCAGGACATACTGCTCCTTCCCAGGGAAACACTTAATCCAGCTTTTAACAGCTTTGGCATCTATACATGTGTGTATCTGTGTGTGTATGTGTTTGAGAAAAAAGTGTCGACGGGTGGGGCTGGTGCACTGACAAACCTAATCCTTGTAAACTCTGATGGCTGATGGAGGGTGTGCAGCTGCAGGCTGAGATATTCGTTAGAGAACAGGAGGGTTGTGAGTGTGTCTGCTGAGGAAAGCGAGTACAGTGTTGAGGTGTCTTTTTCTGTGTATATTTGCATGTAGATCTGTGTGTTTAATCTTTGAAATCAAAGACCAGGATCTATCCTTTCTGATCACTAAAACATTGAGATGCTTTTCAATATTCTGAGCACACAAAGGCCTTTCGGTGTTGATAAGCCTTCTTTAAATCTAATATATATTCAGATAGTGGAGAGAATCCCCCCGACTAACAACACAGATTATAAAGCTTACCAAGAGAAGACTTCGAAGCTTTGCTAAACTGGCTTATCTTTTTCATTTGGATTGGCTTTCTGTTTGGTTTTAATCTTTGCTGACCTTTATCTTCATAGCAATAAATTCTTGATCCTTTCTTCCCTTTAGTGGTAATGCATGTGCACTTTCCATCCTCATAAATGACCTAAAGAGGTCATGTCTTTAACCTGTTACATAACAGTCAAACTATTACAACATGAAGTAAACAATGAATATGTGGCTATAATTAATGCATTCTGTTATTTTTACACATATCAATCGCATGAAAAAATCTCAAAGTATTTCACCTCATCATCAAGCACAGTATGAGACTTATCAAAGATACACCTAACACCACATTTATAAAATGTTTCTGTGAATCAACAGGTGCTATGGATATCTCAGCATGAGTGAAGTAAGAAAAATGATATCTTTATAGCTCTCAGAAGAATGTAAGACTCTGGCTTTACAGACATTTTTGGTTTTCACTGTGTAAATCCTTTTACTTGTAATTCAAGTGCAGCAAAACACAGAATTCAGGTCAACATATCCGTGCATTTAAGTCCATTTTTTTTTCCTTTTAAGCTTCTGAGTACAGAGAGGTGTGAGATTGCGCTCAAGGCCCAAAAGAACCAACTGCCTTGTATTTGAATTGCATCACTCATGGAGCTGCATGCACTCGCACAGATTGTTTTTTGTGAATTTGCAGTACTGCAACCACTTTTTTCCCTGAGATAACGTAGGGACATTAAGCAGTGCACTTGAAACTCTTTAAGTCTTAATACGCTAAGCTTCAAGGCACTTACTGACCAGTCAGTGTAAATTTACATCTCTTGCTATCTGAGTATCATCTTCACTATTATAGGGTCCGACCTTGCTGTATGGCAACTTAAGGGAGAAAATCCCATCTGTTCACTCTGACCAAAATCAACTAATCAAGTGTCAAAACAAGCTTTGAGACTTGGAAGACTAAAGCCATCATGGCAAAGAAAATATACAATTATAAGGAGAATAAGTGAATGTGGTTTGGATGTTAAAAAAAGAACAGGTAAGCAGAAAAGGCTGTGTGTGAAGGCAAAGAGAGCGACCAGAGAAAACCAGAAGTACTGAGATGAAAAATGTTTAACTACTGACGCCGAATACAAAGGCAAACTGTGCAAGGGGAAGAGTGAAGGAGTAGGAAAAGGAAATTTAAGTTGATGAACCAGAGCTAGACCTTTGTGCGTTCCTAGCTTCAGTCAGAGATTTCTGAGGTTTGGCACTTTATGCTGTAGCTAGATTTATTTTACCCTTGGAGTTTCTCAACACTACTTGCCTTTACCTCCTTATTCTTCTAAGAACTAGATGTGGGGAGAGATATTTGTTTAAAAAAGGATTGATGGGAGTTTTAGGAGGCCATCTTCACATTAAGAGGGTCTGTTAAAACGAGGAGATATTTCTTTTGCAAAGGAGGAGGTCATTCGATCTTGGTAGTTAAACAAGAGAGCAGCGGCCCAGAATCGGCCTGTAAATGTCCAGAGCTGATGGGTTGGACTGCAAATGTTTGTAGCAAGAATGAAGTGTGATAACACTTATGGACACAAACATGGAGAAATAAAGTAAGAGGTTCCCATGTAATCTACGTGTTAACGAGATTTTACACAGCCTTACTTCTTTTAAAACTTGACAATGACTTGAGTGACCCATATAATTGCAGGGTAGATCAGTTACCACATGTTATCTTAACCCTTAAGATTTCTTTTAGAATTATAAGCTAAAACTATTCACCGAATTGTTGGAATTGAAGGATAATTCAAGATTAGGGGTGACACATTTTAAAAACTAAGAAAAGTAACAACATTTGCCTTGATTTAAACTCTTTGGATTACCACAACCCGATTGGCTAATAATCTACATAGGAAGACATTTAGCTGAATTAATGACTTGCAAAAAGACAAAAACAGTCATTAGGTTTATATGTTCAGCTAAACATGTGAGAACTGGCAACGTGTTCAAATAAAAAAAAGTAATGGGAGTTTTAAAATACTTGGTTTTCACTTTTGGAGCAGATCTGAGTCATTGTATGACAACAAACACTGTATAAAATACTGAGTAAAAGGTGAAACCAAGTTCCTAAATCATATTTCAGCTGAAGGTATTCTTGTTCTTGCTTGACATATTAACACGTCTTTGTCCACATCTGACATAACTCCAAGACATATTTTTATTTGTTTTTTTCACTATATATTTTGATAATTAAGTTGTGCATTGACTTATAGGTTCAGCAGTAAGAGGTGAATATGTGCTTAACTCTTTGGAAGACTGCAGAGAAAATTACGACAGTGAGTTGACAGAAAGTAGCATGTTTTTTTCTTCTTTTCTACTTCAACCATATACATTATTACCTCTGCCAAGGAGGTTATGTTTTCTTCTGCGTTTGTCTGTGTATATCATAACTCAAAAAGTTATGGAGGGATTCGCATTAAATTTTCAGAATATATCCAGAACGGGAAGATGAATAAGTGATTACATTTTGGTCGTGACCCGGATCACTGTCTGGAACCAGGAAGGATTTTATGGTTTCTTTAACATTGTAAGTTATGCCAATTAGATTGACAAATCTTTGTATCTCATTATATGAGTGAAAGAGTGGAGCTAATTGCAAAAGTGTTCCTTGCTCCACTTGACATGGCAGACCTGGTGCTCCCAGTATAAACCAGTAAATAAATAATCAAATAAAATAAATTAAATTAAATCATAAGTGAAATATTACACATTCTCTAAGTGATTATTCCATTAACTTATGATCTGTGACAAGATACCTGCTTGGTTGGTAGTGATGGTAACTGCAGCATACTGTCTCATTTTGGGTGCCAACAATGACACCCCGTTCTGTGCTTCGATCTCAAACGTGTAGTTGGTGTGGGCTAACAAATCAGCCACTGTGACTGTGGTGTTGTGTAGGCCAGTGGCTCTTGGCAGAAAGCGCACATTGCTTCGACAAGGCTCACAACGCTGGGTCCCACTGTTGTTGCCAGTGGCAACAACAACACGGCAGCGCTTGCACAGGACGGTAAAGGTGATATCCTTCCGACCTCCAGTGTCCTCTGGCCAACTCCAGTCCAGGATAACTGAGGTCTCGTTGATGGAAGAGATCACGTTACGGGGAGCTGACGGAGGTCCTAGTGGGCAGAGAATGGAAAATAAATAAGTGTGGAGCAGAAGGAAGTCATCCCAGAATGGGAGATACTACAGTACTGAGAGCAGATAATATGAACCTAAAAGTTATAATGGATCATGAAATGTATTATTTTCTTGCCTGCTTCAATGCATTTCTATTTGAGATAGAATGTTGTAGCTACACAAGTAAATATTACTCTAATTTTTAAATAATGCAAATTTATTTGTATAATTATGTCTGAGAAGGAATCAGAGATGGACAATATTTTTACATGGTGGGAATTTGTGTTTATTTATTGTATTTTTTCACTTATCGACGTCCAGGAAAAGTTGTAAATTTGTGACTTTTTAGTTGACGTAACATCAATATCACAATAATAATAATACTATTTCCCTTCAGCAGATGTATTAGTTGCAAACTCCTCACAAGTTTCTAAGAGAGATGTTTTTCCAAACCTGAAGGTAAATAGGCTCTTCCACTTCAGTCCAGGTTGGTCAACAGCAAGTTTTCATTCATATCATAGTTTTTTGGGAGTTTTTGTGTATTGAGGTTTTGGTTAACGATATCATTCCAAAACATTTAATTGTATCCCGTAAAACCACATTTTATTGTTGGTTTAACAGTATGTTTTGTGTAATTGTCATGCTGGACGGTAACCATCTGCCCTGGTCTCAATTCCCTTAAAGACTTGAACAGGGTTTCCTCAAGAATCTGCTTGTATTTACCATCATTCATCAATTCTTCAATTCTAACCAAACTCCCAATCCCTGCCAAAGAAAAAGAAAAAACACCCCAAAAAGGAAACATCCCAAAGTATATGACGGATATGATCTTGCTCCACTTGGGGATTGTCCTCTTGAACTAATGAGTGGTGCTGGGTTTGGGCCACACACAACATTTCACTTAATGGAAAAAAAATAAATTTTATTACTTTTACCATATGTGTTTGGAACCTTACAGGTGTGTTTTAGAGAATTCTAGATGCATTTTTTAATACTTGTTTTTGGCCATTCTTATATAAACTAAAGCATTGTGGAGGTAAAAATCTCTGGTCCTTAAGTTTAGCCTCTCGAGTCATTTTCATGAGTTGCATCACAGCCTTCATCAAACCATCAAAGGAGTTCAATTACTTGGAGATCGGCGTTAATGTTCTCCACTCTCACAATAGACATTGTTGTGGAAGTAACAGACATTCAAGACACACCTGCCATAGATTGAACAGTTTATGCATCTAGGAGTCACAGTTTTTTCAAAACAACATTTTAATTCCTTTACCACTTGATACTAGTGTTACAAGAAAATGGTGGTTTTGTAGGACATAACTGTTGAGCTACATATGGATGAGTCAGTGTTATGCCTTTAAGGGCTTTATTTTAGCACAACCACCATCACTCTTTCTCTAAAGTGATGTTACAGGCTCAGGAGTTACAATATCATCTATTTATAAAAATCCCTTTCAAGCTGACAAACATGTAACACTGCCCTCATAACTGACTGAAGGAGACGTTAAAATTACTGTTATGGTCAGAAATTAGCAGCTTTAGTTTACCCCTACATGATGTTTCTCATTTTATTTATTTTTTTTGTTCAAGATGACCTTAAAGAAAAATCAAATGAACTGGGTAACATTTAAAAGTTTGGACAGCACTGTTATATATTTATTTAATAATTTGATCTGTCAAATTCCTCTGAACAGCTGATCACAGGCTAAATTAACTCACAGCTGTTATGTGTCTGTCTGCTAATGTGCCTGCAGGTCTTGTGGCTTGTGCCTTGTTGAACGTGATATGTGCCCTATATGTTAATGGATATGACTCAGTCATACCAATGCTGTGAAACGTTGTGGAACAGCACCAGGAAGTCATTCACAGATAAAACTGACATGTTTAGTCATCACCAGTGAAGTGGAAAGTGATAGCTGTCAAAAATAACTTTTGTAATTTTTTTTTTAATAAATGCAGTTCATACTGGGTTTAACAAACATGTCCCTTGTGGAGGCCTGATGAGGGACTCTTTTATTTCTTTCTATTACTTAATAATACACGTAATGCTCTAAGTTTATATATATATA
>JBAMHX010000014.1:19007443-19019297 GCA_037177515.1 Pseudomugil tenellus | reverse complement strand
CCAAAGTCAGCAAGTTATCATAATAATCAACACTTGGTAATAGATCCAGATTTTAGAGAAAATACTGTGGTGGAGTTGCGGCAAAAGGTTATTTCCTTAAAAGACATTCTGCTTGCATGAGGACAATAAATTTCAGTGAAAGTTTTCATTTTTAACCGAAATAGTTTCCTGTTCTGTATATTGTTGAAGAAGAACACCACTCATCTGATTGTAGAGATCAAACACTTTTTGTCAAATGAATGAAAGAAAAAAGAAATCTGTACACTCGAAACTATGCAACGGGAAAGTTGAACGGTCTATGACCAAGAGCTGGATTAACTTCACGTAGCATATGTTTGAGGGTGCGGATATTTTTCCCTCCTGTTCTGTACATTGCAGAAAATAAAAACTGCATCTGGATGACACTTAGTAAAAATCCGGCTTCCTTCAAAGATGGAACATGGAAAATAGTGAAAATAAATACACAAAGTTACTAGTTTAATTTTTATGAAGTCACAATCAGCATCATTGACTGTTTTAAAGAGATTTTTTTTTTTTTTTTGTCAATAGAGCAAAGCTGACTAACTGACTAACATTATGCCTCACAAACCGATCTAACCCTCAGATAGTATAATCATATTTTCCCTTCAAGGTGAAAAAAGGGGAGCAACAAAGTTTGATAATTACATCTTTATATTTTTATAGTTTTATTTCCAGGAAAAAATTTATTAAAAAAAAATAAAGGAATTGTTAAGTCAGAGACTGGTCGTATAATTGAAGAACAATATAGCTAAATAGGCAAATTCCCAAAATGGTTTTAAATGGTTGTAAAAAATATAGTCATTCATTTTTCTAACTGCTTAATCCAGTTAAGGGTTGCAGGGAAGCTGGAACCTATTCCAGTAATCATTGGGCGAGAGGCAGGGTACACCCTGACGCGTCGTCAGTCCATCATAGACCAACACAGTCCAACACAGAGAGACAAACAATCAGTCACACACATTCATTCCTGGGGAAAATTTAGAATGACCAAATAACCTAGCACACATGTCTTTGGACAATGGGAGAACCCTGGAGTACCTGGATGGAACCCATGTGTACAAGGGAAAACATGCAAACTCTACACAGAAAAGTTACTGTTGGGACCTCCCCCACCCGAGGCTAAAATCAGCAGCAAAAAGACAAATAAAAAATAAAAAGACAAACTTGAATATTCTGAGAAAATTCTAAATAGGTTGTGACTTTTATCCAGAAGGTGTTGCTTCAAATTCTCAAATGTAAGGCCGAACTAAGCTTGATCTTTAACCTTTGACACTACTGGAGATTTTATCTCAAACAGGATAATAAAACTTCCCACTGGGCCTTGTTTACTTCCTGTTTGTTTTTGTTTTATTTGATGAGAGAATTATACAGGAACAATCCAAACAGAATAAAGAAGAAAACTATTTTATCCCAAAACAAACTCAAAACAACAAAAAACTGGTTCTTTTAACACAAATGTGACGATTAAGTAACAAACAAAAAGAGCACTTAAACTGATTTTAAAAAAAAAATGAAAGCCAAAAGCTTTTGTAGCCATCTCAAATAACAACCTACTCTTTCACCAGCACCCACATCCATCACCACAACTATTTCATTATTCACCAAGCACGTCGGCCCACTCCTTTCTTCTGTGTTATCAGACCCTTCTTTGCAGCTCTGGTTAAGCTCATCCCTAAGCTAATGATGTGTCAAAGAGGAGATTACTTCTGAATCACTGTATGCTTCATCCTGTTGCAGAAAGACCTGGAGATCTCAGATCCACAGACACTGTGTGGACACGGAGGGGCGGAATTGTTTGAATGAAGACTGGGCATTAGACATTAAAGCTTCAGGACTAAAAGATATGACCATCTTTGAGTCTTCACATCAAATAGTGTACTTTTGCTGCTTGTAAAAAACATTTAATTTGTTCAGGCCACAGATTCCAAAACAGATAGTTAGAGAATAGACATGAGTTATAAAAGAAACAGAGAAAAGACCTTGAAAAAAATGAGTGACAAACCTGAAGTAAAAAATGTTTCTTACTTTGGCAGGTGCTGCTTCTCTCCTCATATCCTGGGTTACATAGACACTTCCCAATAGGCACAAGCCACTCCCCCTCAGTGCTGCAGTACATCCGTGGAGGTTCTTCTTCTTTGGAGTGATTGACACATGAGCCTTTAACCTCCACCAGTGACTGAGAGTCCATGGGCACTGTATCAGGGAAGGAGGCCAGGTTCCTCACAGTGTATGGGCACTTCTTGAAGTAAACCCTCACTGAAACTAAAGCTACACAAGCACCCACATCCTGGAATGCAAGGTAGAAGCCTTTCTTAGACATTGGGCCCACCTCGCGCACCTCAGTATTGAGCTTGAGGATGCGATCTCCAAGGTCTGTTTGAGTAAAACTCTCATCAGCGGCAATTGTGTCAATTTTGAGGAACTGATGCTCTCTGAAATGGCTCCCCTCATCGTCTTCTGTCTCCAGGTAGAGGAGGTTGAAGGTTTCTTTGCAGGTCCCGAGAACCAACGGGATGGAATTGCAGTCTCTCAAGGTGAACTTCAGCTCCACGTAGATCTTCTGTGCTGATCGGCGAGGGATCCAGTTGGTACGGAGCCAGTTGTTCTGGCTGTACTCCATCACATTGCAGACCTGGAAGGTCCTGATGGGAGTGTAGTGCTCATCCACCCCACTGATCTCCTCCCACTGGAAAAGATGAAGAGAAGGAGAGGTCGAAAGGAGAAATGGAGAGAGACAAGAAGGAACAACAGACCAGAGGGGCATAGAACCAGTGGGGAAAAACACAAGCAGATATAAAGGAGTACAGACAAGGTGGAAGAGGGATAGTTATAAGTAAAGATAGAGTGAATAAAGTGAAAAATGATACAATAGAGATGAAAATTGAATGGGAACAAATGTAAAAATGGTGTAAAGAGAGCAAAAAGTTAACAAAGAGGATCATAGAAAATTGAAGAAAAGTGAAAATAGAAGGACAAATAAGAGGAAAGGAAGGAGGGATAGCAGAGAAAAAGATAAAGTTATCTCCACCCTTTAATCACTTAGAAATAAATTATTTAGATCCAGATTCAGTCTTGTTGAATACTAAGCATCTAATAAACACTTAAGGGGGAAAATCACACTACCAGATATTGTGTAAATTACTCATATTAATTAAAAGCAAACTTGCTGCCATAGCCATTTTTTTCAATTAAGATGCTGTGAAAATATCTCAGAGAAAAAGAAACCCAAGAAGTGTGATCTCCCATTTCAATCGCACCAAATCTGCTAGAAGCTGCTTAATTAATGGTAAATATTAACAAAATCTCATAGCGTTCTTTTCCACCCTTGTACTAACATTTTCTCTCTAAAAGTGAAGACTTTCAAGCTGCAGTCTTGGTTATTTGCATCACAGTACTACTTCTACTAAAAGGAAACGTGCTGAATCCACTATAGAACAGAAAAAGCTACGACGTATAGACAGATGTGAGTGTATACCAGGAACGTTCGTGTCTATCTTACATTTTCCCTCCACTGGGAGAAAGCAAAAAGAGGGGAGAGGAGAAAAAGAGAGCGGGGTCATTTCTTTTGATTTCAGCACAGTGGGAAAACTCATTGATCATGCGTTTCGGTTTTGTTGTCCAGGCAAATCAAAACTGAATCACAGCGGGGATGAATGGAAAAACACTTGAAACAGTGTTGTTAAAATGACACGATGGGCGTTATGGTGTAAAGGGATGGTTTGTCTATACTTTGTGTCTTAATGAATGTGTGCTGGATGAGCAGTGTTTTCTTTAACGGAAGACATATTTTCAGGATTTTTTTTTTTTTTCTGTTTGTAATTAGAAAAAAAAATCTAACGTTTGTCCCACAAACAATAATAGGTATAAAGATTCACACAATGCTCATGTTGTGCTTAAATTCAGGAACAAACACAGCAGGTGGCTTTATCACAAATAGACATTAAGTCAAGCTAAGAAAGAATCGTGTGCCTGTGTGTGTGTGAGTGTGTGTATGTGTGTGTTTATAGGTACAAAACATGAGTGTGTGGTGTTGAAAGCGTGCTCCGATTGAAGGATGGATGATTTCTTTTCATCTCATGGCAAAGTTAATGAAACACTCTTGAGAGTGCGAAAAATGCAGGAATTGAAAAGAAACAGCACAAAAATAAAGCTAAAAGAAAGGCTCGGATAGATAAAGTGAAAAGAAAACTTAGGAGGAGAGATTCCATCAGTGTTTAGTCTCCACCGTCAAGCTTTTTTTAGCATCACTTCATTTATCAGAGAACAGTCAGGGCTCCCCATAGCACTAACAATAACAGGGACATGAAGGGAGAATTTCAGTAAGGCTAAATACAGAGAGGGGAAGTTAAAGTGAACATTTCACCTGACTGCACTCAAGTTTTAATGCTTCTCTCCTTGAAACGGAGTATAAAATCATGTGATGACACATACAAAAAAGCTTGCTGACAGAGTTTAACACAACAGAAAGCAAAGGGAGGACTAGATCTGCTGCATTGATTAGTGACTCTGTTGACAGTGTGTTTGATGAGAGTCTATTTAGCTGTGAATAATGAGAAGACTATGTGGGTTTTTTTTCTTTTTTTTTGTCTTCATAGTTGGAATAGTCAATACGTCCCGGTTTAAGAAAAAAAAAAAAAAAACATAGACACTTTAAATTTCTCTGCCCCTGTGCTGCTGCCTCCTGTGCTTATCCATCAATGCAATGTTCCCTGCATGTTTCATTACGACCAATGTTGCAACATTTTTGCTATTTCATTGTGGACATAAGAATGTTCCACCACACATCGCCCGTGCGGCTTCCTGTATCTTCTCCTTCCTGATGATGAAATTCAAGATAAAGATTTACTGTCTCGATCCAGTGTGGAAGATCCAGACAAATGCACTTGGTCAGGAGTTCAGCGAGTTCCTAGCGATGACAGAAATGGAGTGCTGCATATGGTGATACTTCAAATGGGAATAGTTGCTACGTTTAATTTAATTGCAGTCTCAAATATTCTTACCTGTACAGTTATGTTTGGTACAAAGATAAGCGTTCTGTATAAAAAAATGCTAAATGAGCAGGTTGCATGTTGTGTATTTAGTTTCTTCATGCAGATTTCTGTGTAAGCTGGAGGTTTATTGCTTTGCATCTATGTGTACTTCCGTACTCATCAGTATGATGCAAGCTGGGCCTAAGCTATAGCAACTGTGAAGCCTGTCAGCTTTTACTGTAAGTCTTCTTTGCACAACTCTGCCAGAGACCAAATGGGAGAAGGTTTTAAAATCAAACTTTGTGCGTCTGTGTTTTTGTTAAGTATGTCACAGCCTTTTCCGGAGAGGATCACTCAATTTGAGCAAGTTTCTGCCAAAGCAAATAAAAGTGATAATTCCTTCTCATCATCTCTATATCCAAAGATGACATCTCCATAATAAAATATATATATCTTAGGGAATTAAATTATTTGTCCATTGGACAAAATGGATGAGGCGGACATAAACAGATTCAGTTTTAATGACACTTTCTATGGCCAGACGTTTAGTAGCAGAACAAAATCTTTAGTCCCATTTGGATGTGCAGGAACACTTGTCACTTTTACCTTATAAAAATAAGCCACTAACTTACTGACACAAGAACATGACTTTAAACACTGTGTAGTATAGAATATACATTTACTTTGTCTTATTTTGTCATTTATCAAGCTAGCTTTGGCCAGTATTTCCAATATGCTATTATTTCTCAGTTATGTATATGGAAATTCTGCCATTTGCTAAGGCCCCTGGACACTGGGCACTGTGTGTCAACTAAGATAAATAAAGGTCTAAAATGAGTATTGTCCCTCTTGTTTGTCTCCAGAGGGGTGTAGCCTCCCTCCCCTTCTACTCTAATTGATATACAACAAGACTGGGACCCTATATCAGTCCATGTGACCTCTGACCCTGACCCTTGATGGTCACAGCTGGAGCGCAGGTTGGTGTGATAGTGCCCCTGGTTTCTCTGATCTGTGCTGTAGGTGAAGCAGCTAAAAGGACAGTAAAATGAAGTGTGGTAACTTGAGCCTCTCAAGACATAACTACGGCAACAGGCATGTCTCAGAGTCACTGAGTCAGCATACTATTTCACTGACTTCAAAGACGTTCAGGTCAATAGTTGTCAATGGACCAGTATATAGGCTGGTATTGGGTAACAATGCACTTAGATGTAACTGAGAATTTTAGGAAGAAAGATTGATCATCCTTTTTTAAAGTTGACTTTTTTCCTGTTCTGTGTTTCAAATCCTTAAAATAGTGTACAAACATTCAGAATTAACTCTGTTTTTGACAAGCATAGTTTTAGCATGTGCACCTCACACATCAATTACATCATCACTTTTCTGTGGAACTTTGGGTTTTCTGATTAAAATTTGTGTTGTTGTCGGTTAGGGTACTTTGACAGCATGAATCATCCGGATTGCACCATCAAAGCCATTATGCAAGCTCAACAGACTGATTTACGATGTCACTGATTGGGTAAAGCACATTTCTGTTAAAGTCACATACAAACTTCAACATAAAGTGAAAATTAGCCACCGTTGCTGATTGGCACTACATCTAAAAGCCACTTCTATTTACTTGTGGATGCTGATTACTCTGAACATTTTTACTGATTTGTTTATTTACTAATTCAATAAATATTTATTCACCTCAGATGGATAACTTGATCTGGCAACCAATGGATTCTCATGTAGTCTTACAAGAATGCAACTGCTTTGCGAAGTAATAGACAATATACAAGAAGTCATAAACATATATAAATTTCATTACTAGGGGTGTAACAGTATGCCAAAATTAAGGATTGGTAAGTGCCTTAGTATTAAGATCATGATTCGGTTATTTTTTGTTACAGTAAGGGAGCAAATAGGGGGGGATACAGAGCAATATCGTGGAACAAATCAGCTCAGCAAAAGATAGACAGACTGCTTTTGTCTTATCCACTTTTCTTTGTTCATTTACTTCACTAGGGAGCCAAACAGCTCCCAAGTGATTTGATTTCTGAACTGGTTTCTGCTTGAAACTACTGCTATCTGTGATGTCGTCTAACCAGAAACTAGACTCCACTCAATGTTGTTGTTCATGGAAGAAGTGTGTGCATGCCAGTTACTACTCCAACTAGAAAACCAAGCTTGTATCGAAGCTTCCGTTCAATACAAAATGCTCCATACCAAAAAATTTATGATAAATGGAGCCTATTCATTAAAAAAATATTATTGTCATTTTAATCTATTCAAAGTCATGACAACATTTAGCTTGATGCTAAATGAATCATTCAATTTGATGTAAAAGGGAAGATAAAAATAACCAACTATCTACTGCGTAGGAGGTTTGTAAAAGTATAGATTTAAAAACTGGATCAGTCATCACAAATACGGGAAAAATCGTACATTTTAACATCCAAGAATGTAACAGACACATCTACTGCAGCATTTTATATAGAGGACATCTCATGAGCAGGGCTGGCAAAAGGAAAATCTAAATTCATGCTCCTTCATTCTCATCCAGCCTGTGGAGTCTGCTGAAGTTTTCATTACTAATCCATGTTTTATGTTTTACTGCAGGTTGCTGTGAAAACACGATCCTGACTTTTTAAGTTTTTAATATTTGGGTACATTTCCTACAAGAAAAAAAAGCATGGTAGAATGATTTTCAACATGCTTGCATAATTCTTTTATCTAACCAAGAACAAAGCAATTATGACAGTTTAGACATTCTTCTATTCCTCTTCATTTCTGGTCCCCGGTGTTTCCTCGCTAATCCTCATTTATGGATGGGCTTTTCCCTCAACTCGCTCTGTGGGGAGAGAGGCAGCAGTTTATGTTGGCCATGCTCATTTCACTTGTGGTGTGGACGCAATGGAAGACGGGCTTTAAAAGCCCCTGGGTAGCTCAAGAAAGAGAATCAGCAGTCTTTGCTCTGAAGACAACGAAAGAAAGACAGCAAGAATGAGGGGAAAGTAAGCAGGAAAGAAATAAAATTATACTGGTCCAAATGTTGCTTATTGAGCCTTAAAAATGTTGCTGCCACATGGTTTCCATCTCTCTTTGAAACCCGGTGTTTACATTAAATGTCCATCCATGTTGACTATGTAACCTTTGACAAAAACATGTATGACCTTGTTCACCTGCAATAATGAAGACAGAAGGTTACACATCACTAATCTGGTTACTAACATGGAAGTGAAGGTGTTCTAACTGGGCGCTGACTATCATCCAAGGCAACAGAATATCAAGAGCAGTTCTACTTAATCTTAACAACTTTCTACTTTTTGTTGACTTACATCAGGTTAGAATAGTGAGAATCAATGTGTTTGAACAGTTTGTAAGTATTTATAAATGATTATCGTTAACATATAGTTAACATATATATACTGTGATTTCATACCTATCAGTGTGCTACACTCAATGGATGGGGAGACTGTTCATTTAGGGGTTAAACATTCAGCCTGCACTTTCTCAAACCAACCAAACCTTCTGAATAACATACTCACATCCTCACTGCATCAAAAATCCTTCAAGGGTAACACAAGACAAACAACAGATAAAATCTCCCTTAACTATTAGTTAATGTCGATCAGCTTCTTTTTCCACTTCAAATAACTCAAATACATGGAGCAGTATCAATCCTATCAGTCTTGTTTTCAAGGATCAAGATTCTTGATTCTTGTTTTGATCCTATTTCTAACAGAACTTTTACCACTTTCTTCCAAGGACGTTTGTGAGCTATTTTCTCAGCCATTGAACCAAAATCTGCATTGCTTTGTAGACCTCTTGCTACATTTGATTCCCCTAAAACTATTATGATTATGTTTTGCTGTGAAATTTTTAGTTTTGGTAGTCTTTAGTGCAGTTTTCCTCCCTTGTGTATTCTGTTTAGTTTCCTATTTTCTTTTCATTATCTTATCTGGTTTCAGTGAGCTCATTTACTCAACCTGTGTTTAGCTGGTGTTTTCTGTGGCTGTGTCACTACAGTGCCCTGTATACTGATCAAGCCATTTAGGGGTATATGCATCTGGAGAGATTGTGCCAATAGTAATGTCACACAAACTCTTTAGGACATAAAAGTTTTTGGATCCTTTGGATATGATTTTATTTAACCACCCCTTTAACCCCCACCCCCCTCCCCCCCATTTTGAATATGTCTTGGCTAAATGATTCTTCTTACTATTGTCAGAAAGGGGAGCATCCACATGACATTACTGATTGCTTTTGTCCAACAAATGTTAAGCTTTTTCAACATGACGCAGAAGTTCAGAGATGCACTCTAAAGTCTGGAAATACCGTAGAAAGGCACATGGACAGGGCTGTTGGGAAGCAGGACACAAAGTGCAGAAGCGTAAGAATTTTGTCTAATCTATGTAAAGCTACAATACATGTGTTACCAGAACTCCAGATTTCATGTCGTAATAATGACAAAAACTCACTTTGTAATTAACAAGAAGAGAATTCTAAGCAGTTCTTCATGTATTTAGAGTTTGGTTGCTACTAGAAGTAAAAATCAAGACTCAGATTTTGGTTAATATGAAAAGTTGCTGGCAGGGACAGCAATGCTTCATCCCCCTGTCACTATAGATAACTAACTTCACTTTGTATGTACCCACTAATTCTATTCTGCATGCACAGCTGGCGTCTGGGGTGTTGGTTTGTTGCTGAAGAATGCTTTCAAAGCATGCGAGAATGTAATCTTTAACAGTCTTTAGTGATGGGCTAAGCCCCCTGGACACTGCAAAGCAATCAGCCTGCCTCCCAGACAGATAACAGTATATCTGGATCACACGCACTCAAACACACAGACGCACGCCCATCAGTCCATTCGGCGGCTCCGGAGTGAACATCCTGGGGAGGCTAAGCTCTTAATTTGTTCTGACCGGAGCACGTTGTGTCTCGGTAGGCCGATAGCCACGGCCTCTCCATCAATGTGAAGGAGTGTTTGTCCGCATGTGTGTGTAGGTGTGTGTGTGTTTGGGAGAGAGAGAAAGGGCTCAGTGCCACTGCCACATTATGAGAAATCATTTGTGAGCAGCGGTCTCCCAGGGCACACTGCTTATCGGAGCGCAGTCAGTGGATGACGTGAGTAATTACAGATGATTCACCTTGAGGACTTGATCATCAGCAATATCTCTATGTATGTGTCTCTCAGACTCTTTCCTGTCCTCTCCTTTCTCCTCTTTCCTTGCTTTCTTCCACTTTTTCTCTGTCTTGCCTTTTAATTCATCCTTTTGATCCTTCTCCCATTCCCTTTTCTTGCGCTCAGGAATGACATTGGATCCCATCCCTGCAGCATTTTTATGAACTGGATAATCACACACTTTTCATCCAAATTATAGTTCAAAGAAGAAGAGGAAAAAAACTTGAAGTAAAACAGACATCAATAAGCAAACTGCATAACCTCTGCCGCACATTCCAAGGTCCGGTGCTGGATCAAGTACGCAATATCGGTGCACATTTTCCTATTTGCTCACATGTGAAGAACTTCAATCGGCCTATCAATCTCATCCTTCAATTTGTCACGCGATTGTTGGGTAGCCCAATTGTCTTTGGACTGAATGGGTTTTAAAATGCAGGATTTTTTTTTTTCCTTTTGGTCTTTCTTTCTGCGTCGTGGTTCAGCCTCATGAAGAAAGTCAGTGTGTTCTGACGGGGCCAGGGCTATATACGGTCGAGGGAAACGAGGTTTGGCAGCTCCATGGAACAAATGACTGGATTACCTTAAGCCACTGCCAAGGAGTAATTCTAACACTTAATAAAGGAAAAACAGCATAGCGTGTATATGAGAATTTGTGTAAGTGCGTGTGTGTGTGTGTTTGAGGGAGAAAAGGGAAGAGTGTGGGCCAGCCCTGAGGCACAGACGTCTAACTAGTTAGACAAATAAACACTGAACAAGAGCCCACCGGAGGTTTTGGTAGCAAAAGGAGACTGATAGATGAAGCTGCAGGAATTTCTTTTTGTTTTTTGTTAACTTTGTAATCAAAATGTGAAACTGCGGCAACATTTCTGACTGGCTTTAAAAGATTTGCACAAAACAAAAAAATTGCAGAATGCGTAATGACCATTTTTCTTTTTATTTTTAATTAACACGACACACAAACTGTATTCTGGTCAAGCAGAAAAAGTAACTGAAGCATAGCTGCATAAAAATGTGTTCCAGTTGAAGATTAATTTTGTGAACCACTACTTCATGTAATACCTTTTCTTTACTTTTACGTATGTATATGCAAATATAAAGTTATTATTGATCTGAACATCCGTCTAATAACATAAATTTATATTTTTTTCATAAAAGTTCTATTCTATTTGACAATCAACACATTTATGATCAAAAGGTTTCTGTTTCTGCTTGGACTATGAAAATTCTCTTGATTGAAATTACTTTTACATAAATAAATTCTAACCAAATAAAAAACATATCCAAGAAATATCTTCAAATAATCAGGCTTGTAATTCAGAATTATTAGTTCTAATAATTTTCTCTCAAAATTGTTTTCTCTCACGACTTTTATGTGATGTTTTATGTCAGACGAAACTTTGATTTGCATGTTCACAAAACCAGCTTCAGTAAAATAAACACTAAATGTGTTTTTGCTTTGTAGATTATGTTTTAGAACAGGGGTGATGTACCCTGGTCCAAGACGACCAGAACCTTGCAGTTTTTCCATCCATGTATACCTGGTCCAGATACCAATCAAATGGCTCCAACAGCTTTTTGAGCTCTGCACAATGATTCATTCATTTGAATCATGGGTTGGAGAATATGGAGACCCGTATGATTCATAATTAAATAAATGAATACAACATTTTGAAATAAATATATGACCATGAAATAG
>JBAMHX010000014.1:18987618-19000781 GCA_037177515.1 Pseudomugil tenellus | reverse complement strand
TATATACAGTAGCCAATATAACTCCCACACATCAACATTGACTCTGAAGCTTTATGACAGATTGTCAAACTGAGGGCAGCACGTTTTCATCCGTTGCTCACTGTCTGGTCAACATGTAGGGTACATATGCTTATAGGCGAGAAGAAACTGAGATTATTTGACGTACGCGCACATTTCCAGCACCTCTGAGAGGTACCATAGCTCACAGAGTCTGCGATGCCCCAGCGGGACTGCTGCACTGCGCACTCCGGGCCGACAATCTGCTAAATATACCCAGGACCTGTATGGCGTCCCGCAGCGGGCCAACGTTACTAAAAGAAAAAAGCTGCACAGGCGCACACCTCAGGATGTTCTGGAGACTTCTACTTATATGTTTGTGTCACAGTGAAAATGTGTCCGTGCTACTAAATAACATCGCCCCCAATGCTCTCCGTTCACTTAAACTTTTTCAAAGAACTTTAAACAAGAACATAACGACCCAATGAAATGATCCAATTTGGTTTTTTGTTTGTTTGTTTTGTTTTGTTTTTGTTTTTTTTAAGAAGTTGAGTCATGAACTCGACCTGGAAGATGAAACGAAAAATAATACAGCTAAACCTCCGGTTTCTTTTAGGAAATGGGGAGGAAAATTTTGTCATTATCCTATTAGAGGTCAGCATGAAGCACAAATGCTCCTTTGTTGATAATTAATGTAAAGGCACAAATGCAAAAGCATCATGCTTAGATAACTAATCTGTAAACAAACTCCTTATTTTTTTTTTATCACTTTAACTTTAATACCAACAGCTTTTCAGGGTCAGACTCACTGCGCGCTGGTACACTTCATTACGAGCTGCCTGAACAGACGAATAAATAACTCGATCAATGAACCAATAAACTGTATTAGGTAAAAAATTATGGACACGGTCACAAAGTAAATGTACTATCAGCATTTGTGATTTTGTGACCTTGACTTATTAAAACGGGATTTTAAGGAAAAGGGAGGAAGGCCCATAAGGGTGTTTGTATGTGCGCGTTCTACTGCTTTTATTCCAATTGGTTTTTGCAAAACACCCCATAAAAACTATTTGAAAGAATTGTGGGGTCGAATAAGTCACAAACATGCAAAAACAAAAAATAAAATAAAAAAATGAGGTTCTTTCATACCTGGTCCATGACTGTGCGCGTGAGACATTAATTAATAGCTTCAATGACCTCGTGTTGTCTTTGCCTGCTTTATAAGGTCAACAATACATGTAACAGTTAAATACAAATCAGGATATATTGAATTGGTTTCTTGTCTTTGAACTGCAGCCAAATCCAACTATTCATTTGCATCAACACTTCTTGTGGTGAATCAACAACGGAAGCTCTGCTCACTTCAAACTGGGTTTTGTCCTCGTGTTGATCCACATCAAACTTGTGCTGCAGAACCTGCAGGGTGGATTTCTATAAAATAACTTATAGAGACGGAGCAGCTCGATACTGACACTCTCTGGTAGATTTATGAGCTGTCTAATCTTCTGATTTTTATTTTGATACTTGAAAAAAGTTCCGCACCTTAATTTCTAACGACTCGGTGGACTTATCTTCCCCTCTGTGTGTGTGCGGGTGTGTGAGTTTGTGTTGTAACTCCCACACATATGCAAGAGAGTTTTCTAACATTGGGGCTGAAAACCTTTTTTCTTCTCTCTTTGAGTTATTTATTTATTTTTGTTATATTGGCGTAAACTTTGAATGGTCTTGTATTCACTTCAGTATTTAGCAAGCATTTGGTTCTTATTTATTTTATTTATCTTTATATCTTACACATATTTAAGTCGTGGCTGTTGGATGTTCAATAAAGTTTCATATTTGAGTTGAGAGCCTCGATTTGCAGCAGGCCAGGTCAGTTTTTATACCGTTTTGTCACGCAGTATTTCCGACTCACGCCGTCAGTTCAAGCACCATAAATTAAACCTATTTCTCTCTTGGATCGCATTACCAAATTAGTATTTCTTTTTTGCCCGACTCCAGTGTTCATGAACAAAAACAGAACACTTTAAAGTTAGTTTTTTGCTTGCCTTTTCACTTTTGATTTATTTATTTGCTAAATTAATTGTAAACAATAAATTAAACCCGTATTTGGCAATATGAGCAGGAAAAACAAGTTGTCAACTTCTGTTTCTGACACATTTTTAAGTTCAAGAGAAATCCATTTATGCTACACGGTCGAAAACGCACTAAGCTTCAGCACTTTTTTTCTTTTTATGTGGTTGCTTCTCTCAAACATTCAGCTCAAAGGCTCAAAAGCAGTCACAGTTAATGCCCGGTATTTATCGTGCCACAACCTAAACTTTCTAAAACTACTTCAGTGATATCGTAGCTTGTTTGTGACAGAATGATCAAGAATATGATTTTATAAGTTTTGAGCATGTTTTTTCCTTTCAAATATTGTGTCTAATAACGACACACTAAAACGAAATGAAACCTTTGTATTGCAGGTTTGATAATCCACCTTAAATTGGGACTTTTTTTGTTTATGCGAAATCATACTATTGTTTATTTGCTAACTCTATGGCGATTAACTCTTTTTTTTATTTCTAAATAATATGATTTCTTATGAACTCCACATTATTATCCTCTGCAATGAAGTTTTTTTTTGGAGAGGAAAGGGTTACATGCTCGAACATCTTCAACACGTAAAAATCTTTAACCTTAATCTTCAAGTTAAAAAAGGAGAAAAAAACACAACTTTGTAGTTACCTTAAACCGTAATACAACTTGTCTGTATAATGCAATTTTTTATCACCACCATTATTCATGTTTTATCCAGTCTAAACCCAGGTTTGAAGTGACTGTGCCGAAACTGGACCCTCACGCAGTGATTCAATGCAAAGCAAAATAACAATGTAGGAAGTCTTTATTTGCACCATAATTACAAATAGTATATTTTATTTCCCATAATTTGAGATCAAGGATATTATAAGTCGAAAATTATTCAGCAACTTCTTCATATAACCAGTTCATCATATCCACATTAGCATACATGCTTTTCTTACGGGCAAAACCATCAATAGCCACACGCGTTTTTACGCACTCCTGCAACTGTTCCTGCCCTGCGTTCATCCTCTTTTAACCGAGTTGGTCCAAGTCAACCCTGGTGCGTCTACTAAAAAATATTCTTGCTTGTAACATATAACTAGAAATTAACCTTCCATACAAACAGTTCACTCACATCTTCGTAACAACTCCCAAGAGACCTTTCTAAAGCTGCTTTGGCATCGATCACTTACATTATCCCGATTTAAATAACTATCACCCCTTATTAGCGAGACAGTTCGAAATTAGGCTACCATGTCTGAGGTTCTGTCTTCAAGTTGAATATCTACTTATGTGAGCCGTTGATCTGCTCTCGCGTCTCCATGCTGCCACATTGTCACCTCCGTGCGCTTTTGGGTCATATTCTTATTGTTGTCACAGTAATTTGAACAATAAGTCAGCGGCGAGCGCATGGCAAGCTGCGACGAAGTGCTATAACGCACCATTCATGCACACACACACACACACACTCACACACACACACACATAGGCAGAAAAGCGAGTGCACACGCATAAACAAATGTCCGCAGCCCGAGAGTTCGCTTACCTTCATTAGGGGGGTAAATGATGGCAAAGGCAGGAATGACGATTGACAGTAAAAGGTGAAAAATGAAAAGGAGTGATCGCGAATTGCAATCCATGGCGGCGGATCAGAGGTACATAACTCCATGAAGCCACTGACTGGTCTGGGAACGTCTTCTCTCCACTCAGCTTTCCCCCTCTCTCTTGCGCCGTCTCCCTCCGGTTAGAGCAGTTTTCCGCTGGGTCCTACAGAGTCTGACAGCCAGAAAAGCGGCGCTCGAGTTCATCACAGGTCAACCAGCCATTTGTACCACACCAGGTCTTTTTTGACCTCGGTTGCAGTTGTTGGGATTTCACTGTAATTTAGAGCTTGAGTCAAAGTTTGTGTGAAACGGTTAAAAAAAAAAAAAAGAGCAGGGACACATTTGGATCAAAAGAAGGCAACACAATTTTTTTGTCTAATTGTTTCAATAATTCAGCCATATTTTGGTTCAAAGCTATGTCTTTCTGAAAACATTAGTAACAAAGTGTTATTTATTTGACCCATTTACTGATTTAAGGCTTTAAACTGAAAGGAAATACAGTGTTAGCTGCTTATAAATCACTGCTTCCATCTTTTTTTTTATTGGTTTTTAATGTTGGCTCCAGACCACCATGTTATGCCCTCCAACTTTACAGATAAAATTGAAACAACATGTTTTTAATCCTATTTCACAGAGCCTACATGGAAAATGAATACTGTTGAAGCAATATGTTTAGAGCAAAATCCGCATAGGAGGAATGGATTCATGCACACAAACATTTATGTTTTGTTCATATTAATGTGGCTGCTTTGCCATTTGTAGCACGCAAACTGAATTCAATCAAGCCTTTGTTTAAACTCGAACTTTTTACAAGATGAAAAGTTTACATTAATGTAGCAAAGACTTCTGAGAATAGAAAAAACTGTTTATGCTGTTTTCCATGTTACACTAATCACCTATTGAAGGACAAAGTTTTATTTATTGTTGTGCTGAAAGACATGTGATGTTCTTGTGTTCGGTTTTGTCGTGGCTATTTTTCTGAGCGAGCCATTAGGGGCCCCCCAACACCACAATGCTCGATGTATACTAAATGTGTGGGGTGGCAGTGTAACGTCAGGGCCCTCGCTGAGACACCAGCTGTTGTGGTGGGGGGTTGGACGTTGTCGGTTTGGAAGGCATGTGATGTATGGGAAAAGTTAAAGGACACGGTGCACACTGAGTCCAACAATGCAGATCGACTTGGACTTGGAGGACACGGCTCCTGAATGTAAATTTCTTTTATCAATTAATACATGTAATAATAGAAAGTGGGAGAAGGAACATTTAAGCATTTTACTGACCAGTGTTGCATAAAATAGGACAAATTATTAGACCTATTTCTAGTTTTCTTTTGCATATCTCAGTAGCTGACATACTGATAATGACCAATGCTAATGTTAAGCTGCAAATGGATTACTTAAATTAATGAGTAATCAAAGCATCTCACTAGAAATGTTTGCTAAATTTGATTTACATAAGATTATGAAATTAACAAAAGTAATAGATTATGTCTTGCAGATTGTTACTAACACCGATTGTATTTTAAAAACAACAAATATATTTTCTTTCTTTGACGATGTCATGATTTGTTATGCTCTGTACACTTTGTGAAGGTTTGCATGTTCAGAAAAAGAACCTTTTAATGAATTAAGACTTAGAGTTAAACCTCTTCTAACAAATAATTCACAAGTTGGCTAAGAGCACCGACTGTAAGAGATATACGAGTCTTGGGTCGTCGTTGGATACGGAGAAGAATGATGCCAGGAGGTCTCTGGCTGCGTTATTAAGTGACTGTGTGGCATGTGGATTTACAGCAGGTTTTAGACATGCCAACCACTGTCATACATCATCTTCTACTTCTCACTAATTCACTTATTACACACTGAGAAAGATTAATATGAGATGCCCTACAGTGAACAATCAATTTAGTGGATGGTCATTGTGGGTTTGCAATTTACAGGCTTTAATTCTATTTTGTTTCAATCAAATATTAGTAAAAAAAAATCTAAAGCTAAATGAATTAGTTCAGGAAGTAAAGAAAGAGTGTGAGGAACTCAAGCTGATCACAAGCATTCTTGACATGAATAACAAGTTATAATGACATTATGACAGTATACTGACAGTTAAACATAATAAGATGATATTACCATCTTTTAGTTGTCTGGCAAGCTCTGTCACTGTGTTTTAAACTGATAAACCTGTAAGCAAGTTCCAACTAATTGCTGAAAATCTGTTTCTGATTGTGGTGAATTGGAAGAATGTGATGGGGTCCCTCCCATCTCGATCCACTCCAACATTTTTCCTCTCTTCTCAGTGAGAGTTTGTCCATCTTGATCTCCTGCCAGTGGAACAATCTCGTATGAGAAGGAGGAAAATATTGATTTACGGCCGCAATTTGAAGTCATGGTGTGTTCTGACAAGGCTGAATAGCGCTCCAAACTCATGGAACAGATGTTGTTTAGGAGCAGCTTTGAAGTTGCCAAGACCTGGCGCTCTTACACAGTAACGCACAAACAAACAAACACATAGGCTGCCTGTGTTTACTGCTCGCTGTCAGTACCCTCTTCCTCCCTGCGGTTCTCAGGCGGCACATTCCTCCATACTCACAGTGTAGAGAAGGAGGAGAAGGAGGAGAAGCCAGCGGGCTGCTGGCATGTAACACTATCCCCCCCACACCAAACATCATACCACGGGCGCTTTCATACATTTGCCAGCACCACAGTTCTTCACCCATTCTGCAGTCCTTATATTTTGGAAGGACTACATGAGAATTTAAAACAAACAAAAAAAAGGAATCAAAGTTGTTACCACTAAAGTTAAATTGAGATATCATCACAAGGTCATGTCTATGGAATATGTCTTTGCTAATTGGTGGAACTAGTATCATGTAATGAGAGTACATTCTTATGTTATGAAGAATGTGTCCAGCTAAGTGTGTGGAACTATTTACCCCCCAAAAAGTCAAATGCTTCACAGTTTGCACCAATGATTAATTAGGTCATGGTTCATGAGGCAAATCCTCCCTCTCACCCACTGAGATGGTTGCAATCGTACTGACTGACCAGCCATAACAGGGTGAGACAGAGCTGGGCCTCCTTCCACAAGACTTCTCTTTCCAAATCTACATCATATTGTTTTAGTTCTGTGGGAAAGGAGCTGGCAGGGATCAAAGTGTAAAGCTTGTAGGGAGTATCTGGGGGTTATGGGATTATTTTTTCATGTAAATAGGAAAAAGATAGGATAGAAAATATGATAATTGCCAGTTGTTGAGAGGACAGGCTGTCTCCTTTGATAAAAGCTAGAAAAAACAATGAGTTGTCATTTTCAACAATGTTTCTCATGACAAGCTATATGAACTCAGTAGTTAATATAACAGTAGTATTACACATTTATCTGAGGAAAAAAACAAACACAAAGCAGAGCAACAATGTGTAAAGATAACAAGAATTACTAACAACACAATAGTTAAGTTTGTCTGTAGAGAATTTGCAATGATCACATATTATTCCTTAAAAAGAAATTGTATGTCTTTGATCACATCTTGATAATTTACGTCAGTTTTTACGTCTAATTTTTCACTACGTGCAGATTGGAAGAGAGGAAAAAAAATATAAAATAAGGGACTTTTCATGTTGCAGACCATGTGCTCATATGAACTGACCATTTCCCAGACCCTTTTTTAAGATTATTATTTTTAATCAAAGCATGAAATGCTCGTCTACCTTCTTATAGAACAAAGAAAAAGACCTTTCATGCATGCCTTATTTCAGTATGATTTGTGTTGCATACTGTAAAACTAACAAGTTAACTTCATAGTCAAGGTGTGTTTTCTTGGTTTCAGCACATTAGATTTCTTTTGGTGCCACCTGGGGTGGGCAGTCACTTTCATTTATAATCATTACACTGTCCCAGTTAGTCGCATTTGTCTCATTTGGTTACAACCTATTTTAGAAATGCTCCTCTTTTCCTAAATGAATAAATGCATGAATGAATGAATAAAAAGACACATTAATTACATTACTGCACTGCAGGTGACAGGGAGCACTGGGATGCATATACCAAACACAGTGCATCGTTCTCATTCAGTGCATTTGCATAAAACTTTACGTTTAGCAACTAAAACACTGCAAACAGAAAAATAATGAAGTAAACAGATTACTTTTAGTGATATCTTTTAATGATAAACTTATTGCAGTTACTCAATGTTTATGTTATTGTACACATTAAAAAAAGCTTAATATTAAAACAATGACAGTTTAAATAAATTAAGATGAACTTCTTATTTCAATGCAATGTTCTAAAAACTTCTATGGTAACCAATGTTCTTACATGATACTTTGAGGTTTGCCTGTCTAACAGTTGTTGCGCTCTCCTTCCCATTGACAAGAAAGCGTAGAACAGCCCCCTAACGCACCACAAAAACTGGCCAAGAATGTCTTGGGAGGACTATGAACAGCAAGAACTGTTGACCATCCCACAATCCACAGGACTAAAAAGCCCCTGTGTGAGTGGCACCATAAGACAGCCCTGGTGGTCCCATATCAAACTTCAACAGTTTAGGTGGGTTGAATGGAGGACCTACACAATCTCACACAGAATGTTATGATTCTTCAAAAAGAAAAGAGATGGAAACAGATTTGTATTGTTGTTGGAGGCTAACTAGTTCATTACACACAACTTCCTTCTTTACAGAGGGGTCATTTCCATGGGGGAAAAAAAAACACATCATGAATCAGCTAAATGTTTATCCTCTTAGTGTATATAACAGTGACAGAGAACAGAGGGGTGGGTTGTAAGTCATTTTTCTTCTAAAAGAATATACAGAAAACACCATCGTACCTGGGAATCTATTAAGTCAGCAAAACCCATAAACAGAGAAATGGTTGAAACAAAACAGTGAGACATAAGGGTTCATTTACTGAGGAAACCAAACCAAACATGGCTAAACCATAAGGACTGCTAATTAGAGGCAGGAGACAGCATTTGGTCTCCTTGATGGCACTGAGGTTTTGTCAAAAGGAGACTTGCAAAAAATGCAAACAAGCTGACAGGAACTCTGTATTTTCTCTTTCACAAACGCACACAAATCCATTCACACAAGACCTTGCCTGTCCATTGCTAAATCCACTCTGATGATCTTTTTATTAGATCTTTAAAAAAAAGGTCTTCAAAGTGAACCCATAACTTATCTGTCCATCATTATTAATAAACAAAGTAGTGTGTATTGTCTCCATATCTACTAAAATTAAAACAAGATGCATTTTGTGTCTTCAATGTTGAAAATTAATCATTTTAACTGAAAGAAAACAATTCTTGGAGACAAATGACTAAGACACCAGTTTTACTGTAATTATAAGCTAATTTCATGGTGTTGCGACATAACAGTCATGGCCAAGTGCTGCCTGGGATAATTAGCAAACGTGTGCTGGAGGCATTATGTTTTCTGGGAGTTCTACCCTCATACAAAAACATGTAATAAAATCAACTCTAATCAATCTTTAAAGAACGGCCTCTTAACTTCTATCTCACCCCCTCTGCATTTCCTCCTGCCTGTATTCTGTTGGATACTGTTCCTCCTCCATCTGCTATAGGATCAAAGTCATCCACTCTGCCCAGCCATGCACACAAACACACACACACACACACACACACATACACACACACACAGGTTTCCAAACAATGTCTGCCAAATAAGACCTTGGCAGAGATGATCCTGACTACCAATATAAATTCAACTTTAGTCATTTTTAAATATATTTTTGTGTATTAGGATCAGATACAGTATGTTAAATCTTACCAGTACAAGCAATACTTTGCTAAGAATGGTAAAAACATTAAGAGCAGATCAATTTAACAGCTTTAAAAGCACACAAGTTGTTGCAATAATGCCTGTTTTCTAATGAATTGGCTCATGGGAGCATTCTTCATTGGGACGCTAGTAAGATCTGTTGATGCACTGTTGCAGAATTTGACTAAAATATTCAAGAGAAAAGCATCGTAATTATACAGATGATGGAGTAAAAGCCCTAAAGTTGTGTGTTCATGTGTGAGTGTGTGTCAGCATGGCACGGCTTCCACAATAGCAGCTAATTGGCCAATGGCTCTCAAGAGCGCAGACTCTCATTGGGTGCATCTGTGGTGTCTAGACGCTGCTGCACTTCTTCATGTGGAATCTTGTTGGCAAGCACAGATGTGCACACATGTTTATTAACACATCATACATATATGAATGCAATGCACACATACACAGCAGGCAAACACAATCAGTCGCTAGTCAAATCCACAAAAACAAAGAAACAGACTTCTGTGTTTACTCCTGGTGAAGCGGGAAAGGAAGAGGAGACAAAATGGAAGACGTTGTGAGGTCAGGAAGCACAAATGTTCACACACTCATCCGCACACACACTTTTATTCTCCTTGCCAAATCTAAAAAATGAGGGGTTTCTCTCTCATTCATTTTCCCTGTTGTTAAATGTACCAAAGCCACAAGTTTTTTTCCTTTCTTCCTTTTTTTAAAGGCAACTGGCCCAGTGAGTGACACTGAGAAGTCTCAAGTACATATCAATAACATAACATTAATTTAATGTCATTGTTTCAGCACCTGCTCATTAAATCACAGCCTTTTAGACAGAACACTTTCACTCAAAGTAAATGGATCATTTATTTGTGAAGGAAAATGTTTCACGATTTGGACAGAGAAGCATACTCGGGACACATAACTCCATGAAGATTAATGTGCACTTAGATGGATGATGTAAAACAAGTGTTACTTGTAGGGTGACTAGTTGCAAGTAAAAGTGCTACAGAACTTGTAAAACAAAATCCTTAATAGTAATGTCTTTGTCTTACAAGGTAAACTATTCTTGTGTGGATTTCTGTGTTTCCATCATCTGCTTCAATTTTCTCTCTTGACTGTGGAGTTTCGGGCCTGTTGGCAGGCACGCTGGCTGAAAAGCGTGTCTATGGGTGTGGTGCACTGCTACAAATTTAATCCCAAGCGCATTAGTAAGACCTTGTGTTGAAACTTTGTGAGTGTCCGGGATGAATCCATGGTTGAAGTCTCTTAGGAATGTTGTTTTGTTTGTGGCGACACTCTTTGAGTGCACTGCTATGCAAATTATGAAAATTACAAGCCAAGTGGAAGCATAGCTAAATATTTCCTACAATGCAGTTATTCATTAGTCACATCTAGAGTCAGACCTTTCAACCACTGGGAAATTTAAGTATGTTAAATCTTAAAGTAGTCTTAAGAAAGATTTTCCTTGATATTTGTATTTATAGAAATGAAAACGCAGATTTGAACTTTTTCATTATCACGAATCATCAAACATCAGTATGAGCTACATTGCATTCATTGTTGCCTTTAACTACACCATTGCATTAAGGTTTTAAGCCAATACGTCTTACGTATCGGGTAGTGCTTTGAGTGCAGTAATAAACACATATTTACAAGAAGCTTATGGATCATTAAATGCTTTATAGAAACAGTCGCTGTTCACGGGTAAGCAAGCTAAACTCTGTCAGAGAACTCACTTGTAAAACATTTGAGCACAGTGATACTGAGCTGCTGATTCAAGTAAGTGAGCTATTGTATGCTGCTTGTACTGGGAATGATTGTATTTGTTCAGTTGAAAATAATCACATCAACTCATAATAACGGGCTGTCATGTTAATGATTATACATTACTGGAGGTGTTCGAATTGCTTGCTCATCAAATAAACTTGCACACTTGGACCAAAATCGTCATGTATGAAAAATAAGACACTGTGTTATTTTCCCACACTCTGTGTGCGCCTTTAGCTTTACAAATGGCTACAATAACACCTGATATGAGCAGCTGAAACACTAGAAGACACATGAACGCTTCGTTGTTCCATTCCAGGAATTCATTATTTTGTTTGTCTCAATTTATGAACACAGTGAGAAACATATGAGAATAACCGTCCAGATCCAAATTAGGCGAAGGTACTCGGTCATTGCTCATCATTACCAATCCTGTTCCTGTAAAATCCACGTGGCACTCCATCATAGAGCAGGTATGTTGGCAGCCATTAGCTCATTATTTGTCAGCACAGTCTAAGTCTGGACATCCTCTGGAACACATGGTTACAATCAGCTTGGCTCTGACCACAAAACCACTGTGTTAGTCTAATCTCTAAATACCATGTGTAATAGGCCCTGTGTCATTATGTTGCTTCGCTTTATGACACACACATCATCCACAAACAGCAGCGTGATGGGTTGTGTGTTTGTATCACATCCAACCAAAACACTGAATGTTAAAACCCTCATCAGCCGTCATATGGGCTGCCTTTCATGTGAAGAGCGTCAGATGCTCTTCCCGTCTTGTTTAAGACACTTTTAATGTACCCTTGGGAGGGATTTACACGCTTTTACAAACAAGCATGAGTGGCCCTGAAAAGTGTCTCCTCATACTCTTATGTCTGCCTTTTATCTGTCTCAGTTGTGAAAACTACTAAAAAGTAGACATTCGGATAAACTTTTATTACGCTCTCAATTTCTTTCGCTGTCACCATCTCTCCTTTTAAGTCCCACCAGCTCACTTTTTCTGCTACAAAGACATCCTAAGAACAGAGGGATTACCTCCATTTGTCTTCATTAGCATATTAGCTAACAGGCTCTTTGCTGGAGCCCGTGGGAAACTGCTGTAATTGCTAAGATAGCTACAAACTAAACCACTGAGCTTGTTTCAGTAATAGAGAGATCTTAGCGATGAACTTCACCTTGACACTTACGCTCCCCTTTTCTGCCTTTTATCTGTGTGTGCGCTCACTGTGTGTGTGAATGTGCAGAAACTATCAAGTAGACAACAGCCCAGAAAATTACTCTGAGCAGCCAGCTGTTTCTGAATCTCATCATGCGAATTCTTCAATGAGCATAATTCTGTCTATAACCTCTTATGGAGCTACAAACGTTTCCAAAAGAATCATCATTTCCCATCCAGACTTATAAGAGCTTGTTGCTCAGGAGGAGGCGTTTTTGAGTTTCATTTCATTCGGATGAATGCAGAAATGGATTTTCACATCAGACCTGCTTGCATAGGTTGGTTGTTTGATCAATTGTGACACATGCAAGATTTCAATACGCTGTGATTCAAATTATGGGGCCTGCGCTCATCTTCAAAAAGCATCTCAGACAGTTGAACCGACTGCTGAAATGTTTTAATTTCAAGGAAAAAACAAACATGGAAATTACAGCAACTGTGCCCAATTAGAGGATATGGCTTTCTACAATTCTTTGGGTGATAAGCTGCCTGTTTAGGGAAGGAGATGTTAGTTTGCATTAAAGTTCAGATCAAAAGGTTTAAAAAAAGAGTTTTATCTGTTTTAATTCTAAACAAAGAAAATAGCATGGCAGTCGTGAACAGTCCAACCAGTTTTTTTAAAATCAAAATGACAACAAAAGTAAATTATTATTACCACTACTACTACTACTACTACTACTACTACTACTACTACTACTAATAATAATAATAATAATAATAATAATAATAATAA
>JBAMHX010000014.1:18964999-18987553 GCA_037177515.1 Pseudomugil tenellus | reverse complement strand
CTACTACTACTACTACTACTACTAATAATAATAATAATAATAATAATAATAATAATAATAATAATAATAATAATAATGACAATTAATTTATAAACCAAAAGAAAGTTACAATCTTGTATCTTTTCTTACTTTTTTGCCCCTGCCCCACCCAAATGCCCTTGAATTTGAGCTATGATGGTGTTTTATTGTAGTATGCGTGTTCATAAGTTGGGAAATACACACAGTATTGTTATCGTTATCTAAAACTTTTAAAAAGTTCCTCATGTGGAGGAACTGTGTGTGAAAAGGGTTTTATTTATTTTATCCATACTCAGGGAGGTTTAAAACATGATGCCGATCAAGGCTGAAATGCACTTTTAATACAACTCAACCTTCATTTTCATATTATTCAAACTTTCAAATATAATTTGGTCATATTTGCCTGCATGAACAAAAGGCCCATGGGCAAGTTTTGCTGAGGTCTCTAGTCTCAGGCAGTGATAAGAAACGTACATTGTGAGATGAATAAACTATACTCTCATCCATCAGTGGCAAATATGTCAACATTTTTGTTTACATTAGAGCAACTACAATAAATCAAAACCACAAAACAGTGTTCTTTTCAATTATCACACATGTAATAAGCATATATGGCACTGAATTTGCTTGGGGGGGACTTGCATGTGTAGTCCACCTTAGACATGCCTATTAGACTGAAACATTGTGGCACAGGCCCAGAAGCACATTTACACAGACCCACATACACATAATGCCGTCACACATTTTGCATCCAGATTGCATTTTATAAACTTTATTGCAGTTTATCAACTTCCATGATGCTGACAATAATTTTAAGTAACTTAACGGAAGCTTGTCTTGAGTCAGAGATGTTCATTAATACACCAAACTCCCAATATATAGATTTGATGGGATCTGAAGTCACCTGTGTGAAAGCTAGTCAAATCCACAAAGACCCAAACACCACCAAGTAGGCTACAGGCCAAAGGATCATTGTGAACACTGCAGTAGCAGTCATTCCAGGACCCATTCAGATGATCTTTGTCTTACATCATCAGAGATCTTTTGGCAACATGAGGAAGGTCGACTCAATATTAGACAGGCGATCAAAGTGTTATGGCCAATAGGTTTATAATGAGACATAGAGCAGAATCAGTAGTTACAGCCAGCTGAAATACATTCTTCTCATTTATTTGGCTCAGAGTCTGTGCTGTAGCTAATTACTGACAGGAAAAAACATAGAGGAAGAAAGTTTGGAGAGTATTGGTACTGATTCTGGACACCTGACCAGAAGCCAGATTAACTTGCCCCTTCTTTGCATGCCAGTTCATTAATATCAAAATGATTGATGTGCAATGTATTCGATTGTAAACAATTTAGGTTTTGTTTTTCTGGCATTGTAATTGAAAATGTTTACTGAAATTTCCCACTGAGAGACTCAGTTGCTCTGAAATAGACAGAAAGCAATGTCTGTCTCTTACTTGTGTAATTATAATGCAAAGTTTGGTCCACTTTCTGTTTTAGTGAACAGTTAGATAGGTGGATAAAAGCAGGAAGATTCAATTAAATGAATAAATACGCAAGAAAGAGGGGGTTGAGTCTGAGAGCGATGTGGACTTTAAATGGAGGATTGATTGAATGTGGATTGAGGTGCCTCTCTGTCTGTCAGGATACTCAACCATTTAGTTTATACTCAGTTTGCCAACCAACTCAGACTTAGACTGTCTTCCCATATTTCCCCTCTCATCCATTGATAGTCAACAGGGGAAGGCGGCTATTTCTGTGATAAACACTATTGTATCTGCACTAACTGAGAGAAGTCCTCATCTGACTTATCACGTTAAGAAAAACAAGCTAATACCATCCTCCTTTTCCACACATGGTGTATCCTATTTCCTTTTCTACCCCTCCTACTCTGACTTTTTTCGTCAGCGCCAAGGCCACTCGAAGACATGCCAAGTCGAAGAACTCATCCCCATGTCAGATATCTCACTTCAGCACACTCTTCCTCCCTTTCTTTTGTCTCTGCCAACACCTTCACCTCATCATCCCAGAGGCTTTCATGGAAGGTTGCCCTCTTCTGTCATGCCAGAAGTTGCAATCTAACACACCTCCATCACTGTTTTGTTAAAATACAGGGAAAAACAGCTGAACTCTTCCAGACAGATTATTTCACTTCGTATAACTGTAATTAATCATATCAGGAATCATCCAGGGAAGAGCAAGACCGTTTTTCCTACACCAGAATAACAGTAACCATGGTGGTCAAACACTTGGAATGTGCAGACTTTGAGTTGTTCTGACTTATCCTTACAAATACTGTCTTATTCAGCGCAAATAAACAGACAATTACCACTTACATGCAGTTCGCATTTTAGTCAGTTATTAGGATGTTACTGCAGTTATTAGGACGTTACTGCAGTCTTTAATGTTGTGATGACAGTAATATAATTTATCCACTTAACAAACATGTTAAAGTGATTAGTGATTCTTCATTGACTATTCCCAACTGGAAAGCAAATATAATAAAAATGTCCAGGTGTGACTTTGTATCTTTAATAGGGAAACACATGCATAAGCAAATCAATATAAAGGTTAAAAAAAGGAAACAAATTAAAAATCTCCCAAACACACAGCGTGCTGGAAGAAGGGTCCAAATTTTAAGGCAGCTTTCCACAATACCCAGACTCCCACATTCACACCTCACAGCCTTTCATGCTGTGTTTTCTTTCTTTCTGATGCCTATAGATTTACAGCAAACCTCTAAAGTGAGCCAAGCACACACACACAGACACTGAGACTTAAAAAAGATACACTCAGCTGCAAGGCAGCAGAGATCCGGTAAAGGAAGTGCTATGATTGATGTCAAAACATAGGAACAAATGAAACCAATCAAAACTAATCCAGAATGGCAGGTCTATACAGCAGTTTGAGGAAACATAAGGCGTATTTCCGTAGGTTGACAAGGATGCAACTACATTCTGATTATGGAAGTGGCATGCCATGCTGTATACAATCTGCTTCACTGTTAAGTCTCAGTTTAATGTGCACATGTTTACCTTGAGCAGCACATGATGAACAATGACTTTCATAGGAAATGGTGAACAATGTTCAATGTTTAAATAAGAATTATTTACTTGGTGTTTTGGCTGCAGCTTGTGCAGATGTACACACTGATTTACATATTGTCCTCAGTGCGAAGGTGACCTGATATGTTTAAACAGTGGATATTGACTTTGGATGCTTTCTATTAAAAATTGTAATTTGAGTATCTGCACATTAGATTGGCGAAAATGAAAAATAAAAAAATAAAGGACTTGATAAATGCTGTTTTGTATGGTAGTACTACCAGTACCAACACTATTTATTATGTATATCAAATGCAACAACAGATTCTTATTTCCGACTGATACATTCATATCTGTCACTTGTTTGTATTGTATGTGCATTCACTGTCATGGATGCAGGTTCCCTAGATTCTTTTTAAACATATGCAAATGACAAGTTGTAGTTTTTGTCGATAGGATGTGGATTCCCAGGAAGATGTAATCAAAGCTAAAACTATCCTGCAGTGTAGGTACATATTGATGCCATTGGCTTTGTTGATGTGACACTGAAGCATAAAAACTGCTTTAGATAACAACGAGATCAACATTCAAGATTATTTTAGGACATTTCTGGCTTTCTGTTTTGTTTTCATTCATTTAGTGTCAGCTTCTGTTTTGTTAGATTTAAGCATTACAATTTTAGGGTTAATTTTAGCCACTTAAACCATTCAGTTGACATTGGAAATTAACATGTCTCAAGAATGCAAAATATTTTATAGTGTTATGCTTGTTCATTGGATAATGACATCAGGAATATATCTAGGTTACCTCTAGCATGACTCAATATCTTATCAGCATCTCATGTTGTATCAGTTCTTCCAATATGGTAAAAGAAAGAAAAAAGAGAGCAAAAAGAGGCCGTACATTAGCTTTTTGTAAAGGCTGTTTACCCCACACTGCAGAGACAGTTGGAAAGTTTGGTTGTGTTCTGGTCTCTTATTTATATCGTAAGAGGATATTGGATGATGATTGGATGAACAGCAAAACTGGAAGTGGAATCTTATGATGACAATCAGCACTTTTCAATAAAACTTTCAATTCCTCTTTAATTCCCCCCAAAATAGCTAATTCTGAATGAAAATGAAAATTTGGAATAAATTCCAAATGAAGTGGCTGGTTTATTCTCTTTTAAAGCTTAATTAATTAATTCCTTTGCTATGTAGACCTTAATTCCGTTCTGAGTTAATTTAGGTCGTTCTGCGCATGATGGTTACCTTTTCCCACTGCAATGACGGACATGCGGAGTCTTCAGCCTCCCATCCACCTCCTGTATTCGATATATTCGGTCCGGTATATTTTTCTTCTTATCCTCTGCTGCTTAAAAAGTGAAGTAGTACACTCGTGCAGAGCTAGTACTTAAAAAAAGAACGGCTTTCATTATGTTGTTTTTCATGTAGCCGATAAATCGAAAAGCAGGAAGCCATTTGTCTATTTCCAGCACGCATAATTGCGTCACTTTCGCCGTCAAGTCAAAATTAAGGAAATACAAATAAACGTGGTGCCATGTAAACCTTAATTCTGAATTATTAATTTTGAATTAAAATAAATATTATGTAACCATGCCCAATGATGTATTTCCTGTATTGTCGACTCACACGCACAGACCCTGTTTAACCCAAAAAACCCACAACAACAACTATGGCAGAGCTCTTTGTCATGTTTGCGCTGCTACATTAAAAAAAAAAAAATGTTTGGTCTGTTAAACCAAAACTTGCTTTTTTAACTCAATACAATTCAGCTTTATTTGTATAGTGCATTTCACGACAATGTCATCTCAAGCCGCTTGGATACAACACCAGCAAAGACACCGGAGCCAGATTACTAGTAGCAGTGATGCTGTTTATTTTTATCTTCTTTTTTTTTATTTCTGAAGGAAAAAATTTTTTCTTTAGTGTGTAAACATTGTAACAGAGCCAAATACTTCATCATTTTTACAGCAAATGTCATTATCCAAAAATTTAGTGATTAATGATGAAAAAGACAGTGAAGGTCATGACGTTTTGCTAACAGTGACATTTAAAAGTGCAATCATTTCAGTAAACAATTGACTCTAGATTGCAATCATAACAAAAAAGAATGGTTAATTAATTTAAGTGTAGCTTATTTTAGAGGTCTGTATACTGTAGAATTAGTACAATCTTTGGTCTGGTATTCAAGTATTCAAGTCAGTTTTCTGGAGTTCTGGACATCAGCTGTCATTGCTATTGGTGGCAGAAACAAGCAAACTATTTCTCGGGAAAACATGAAAAGCCTTTCCATCATACAAACCTTTTTGCTGAAAAGAAATCAAACTTTCCAAAAACAGTCATTCATAGCTGTTCAAGGCTGAAAAGTAACAATAAAGGCAAAAAGAAATGCAGCATGTTTTCTCATACTGAACTCACATTGTAGTCATTAGTATGTTTGTGTGCATTTTTCAAGTGGCCTCCATATGTGTAAAATTGTATTTGTAAAAACTTCAAGAGACTGATTCAAGTGAAGTGTGTATATAGTTTGTTTGTTTCAACCCTCACTTCAAATGATTATTATATCCTAGAATCTTTAAACAGTTATAACTCTCCAGGGAAGTCTTTGACTCGGACACCTTAGAAAAATATCTATCATACGTACAACACAAACTTCTTTCAGCATTACATTTTCATTATATAGCTGCACAGTTAAAATGATCCATTTCTTACTGACATGAAAAGTACCAATGTGTGCAACAGAGCGGGCCAAGCTGATGAAGGCAACTCTTAATGTGAATCTTTCTTTCTTTCTTTGTTTCTTTCTTTCTTTAAAAAATAACCCAATGCCTTATCCCTCTTTGTGTAGTTATTTCCTGCTGCTATTTGTGTGTGATTAGGACACAAATTGACACAAATACAAAGAATGAAACACACTTTTAGTGTAGATCAATTGAATATAACTAAATAATAATGACAATAAGTTTAAGCCAACACAACAGTTAAATATTTCATAATATACAAGAAGCATCTGATATAACTATGTTCTATTATGATCAAACTTTATGACCAAAAGCTGCACGTCATTTTACCTTTTTTTTAAACCAGGAATGTATCAACTTTTTTTTTCAAAAAACACTATAATTACTTAGATACAGAAATCAGTATTTTCAAAGAACAACTAAAGGCTGAAAGTTTGATATGCATTTTTGGATGTTTATAAATTATTCATAGAACAAGAGATGCAAAATTTACTTGTTTTCCTTTCAAGCAAACTAGCAGGTCTCACAAGGCAATAAGAAAGCCTGAGATCTGAACAGAGAATTGCTACACTCTGAATGTTACTGAGGAATGATTTACAATTAAAGGGTTATTCATTTTTACTTTTTTTGTTTTTTTAACTGTTGTTTTTTTCCACACATGTTGACAACAGATGTGTTGTGTCTCAGTCGCTTACTGGAATCACAAACTTCCAGTAATAAAATATAGTCATAGTAACTGTACCATTAAGTCTATCTCTGTGGTTAACTTCCAAGCACACACTTAGACACACATACACCATCACAGAGGGGCAGTTTCTCACTCTTAACAAGGGAACAATGTTTGTCTAAGAAACCACCAAAAGGAAATTAACTTTAGCTCCTTAATTTTATCGATCTCACACACATCATAATGCAAAACCAAAGAATATTTCAGTGGAGATATTTGAACTCATTCTGATTGAAATGAGAAATGGGCCACCAACAGATTGTAGTTGCTCCTTTAAAATTGCACAGTGTGGTCCAAATCTTTGTGTCATTAAATATAAGCATGTCTCTCTAAATACAATAAATAAGATAAAATATCAAACAATTACAGAAAAAAAAATAAAACTAACAAATCAAAAGAAAATAACTGATAAACCACTGATAAACGCTGAGATTTATCTCTACCTAAAAACATTGCAAACACAGAAATTGTGAGTTTGTCCATGGACAGTTTGACTTGTTGGCTAATAGTTATCAGTTGTATTTAGATTTTATTTCCTTTATTTCAGTCACACATTCATAAGGTCTACTTGATATTTCTGCTATATTTCATTTGGTACTAAAACTTTGTTTACCTTGGCTTCTTTTATCTCTCTTGCCAAAACTTGACTATTTTACCAGAAACTACTGAAGAAAAATACCATATTTTAGATAAATAAAGTTTATTTTGAGCATTTTTGTGAAATGACATAAGTTCATTGGGAAAATCATTTCTCATAATGGGTTCTGTAGCACTGTTAGCACTGTAGCTTCACAGCAAGCAGGTTGCCAGTTCGATCCCCAGCTCGGGCGGTGGCCTATCTGTGTGGATGCATGTTCTCATGCATGAATACATGTATCAATCAGTTTCAATTGAGTGGTTAAGTCCTGCACAGCTGAAAATGTGGTCAGACGCTTCCCTAGTATGTCACTCTCAAAGGCAACATTCAAATATATTTACAAAAAAAAAAAAAACTACATTTATGCACAATTGAACCCTAAACATTAAAAAAATTTAATAAAATAACTGTTTTTGCGGATAAAGCTTTGACCCGAATAACTAACCAAGGCTACATGCCAATGGTGGACAATCTTTGAAAGGACTACATCCTGTTTTGCCGACAATCACAGTATTGAGTTTTTCTCTCTGCGGGCCATTCATCTGCTGCAGCCATGTTAAGTGATTACACAGTGTGAGGATGATGATGTCTCCCCTGGAGGTGGTGAAGAAGTAAATTGGAAGTGAAGTGAGGGGCTCTGTGTCCATTGTGCAGAGCAATGCAGGGACTAACCTTTGGGTCTTCAGGATCTTCGTTAGCAGACTGGCCTACATGTTTTCATTTGCCGGGAAACTCTAGGAGGTCAATTGCTGCTAAATTGCTAGCTTTGGCTGGGAAAACAGCATGCAGATAATTAGTTCACTCTGCCTGTCCACACGATTGAGTTTTCTGAAAAACTGTCTAAGAGATGATTCAGGGCTCCAGTGCAGCAATTAGACCAGCATTAGTCCAGCATTTATGCTTAACTGTGTATCTGTGGCTGAAGGGCAAGTGGGGAGCATGAGAGAGAAATGCTAGTCAGTGAAGAGGAACCGGTATTTAGTTTCAAGTGTTTACAAAATTTCTTCAGCTTCTGCTGTCCTTCTGTTGAATTCTGTTGAAATCAGATACTTCCACCACTTTCCCTGACATACAAGTGGTGGAAGTTTTTTTTTTCTTTCCTATTTTCTTTTTTTCCCTCCTAGTTGGAGTGAAAAAGCACTCATTGTGCATGACTAAGTGTTTCAAAATGGTCAGTGTCGTGTTCTGAAAAACTGTACCCCAAAGCATGCTTTTCCCAAACAAAGGATTAACTGTAAGACTGCCAGACTGAAGATTAAACCTCATGTGTGACAAATACAGCCTCGCACTGAGATAGATGTAGAGAAAATTAAAGGGCCGATGTCTCAGTATAAAATATACAGCCCATACATTCCATTCTGTCTCTTCTTATATTTGGTTTTGCATAGACACTACTATGCACTTTGAGTACCACCAATGATGAGGTCCCAAGTGAGCTGAACTCATAAGAAAAGATAACTTTAAAAAACTGTCAACCTTTTATATGTGCTTAGAGATCATTGTCAAAAGAAATATTTTTCCCCGTAACTGAATAGCAGCAGGCCTAATGTACTGTTCTTATGTGATGCAATGGCTTCAATCCTTAATAACCAGGACTGAAATAGTAAATGGTGAATATGGCACAGACCCACAAAGAAAAATTCCACTAGTGAAAAAACACCCAGAACAGTTTGCCAGCACAGGCATCTGCTTGGTCACTCATCCTTGGGAAGGAAGACATTCAGTTATAATAGTTTTTCCCTAGATTCTGTGCCAAATTATTTTGTTCAGAATTATATTTTATTTTTGTTACTAGCCTTTCCAGAGTTTCATGAGATCTTGAGTGATAACATATTGTTGCCAGAGGTATATGTTTATAGAGGATACTTGTTTGATTTCGTGATACACTCACTACAAACACTACAAGCACATTAGCTGTACAACACTGTTACTGTTCTAAAGTTCACATGTTGCAGACTTCTACTGTGCAACATCATAGCTGCAGGCTTCACTGCTCTCTAACAACAATACAGTGGAGACAATTAAAGTTTGGGTCATGAGGCCCAGATTGAACCCTGTAGACCTGATAGGGGGGTGGATTTGGCATTGTCCCGGATCTTCCTTCTGTGTTTCCAAATCAACTCAAGGAATTCAAAGGCAACAGAATTCTTTCTTTGACAGTTTTAGACCATTTCTCATAAGTCATGCACCATCTGAGGGGCACATCCTACACCTGTGAAAACACTGATTCATTCCATCAGCTTTGTGTTCACAATATCACCTCATTCACCCATCTTCTAGAAACACATCATGGTTGGAAGAGACTAAAAATTCCACTGGTGTTCATTTCTGTGATAATATCTGAAACCTCGTAGAACTGGTAAAAAGACTGAAAAGGTTTTGTAATCTTCTACATGACAAACCACATACAAGGTCAATTTCCATTATCCCCGCAATTTGTGCAAAAATATTAAATATTACAATGGAAATCCAGTAATGGGAGCACTAAAATCGCTAAAAAGTTTTTTATGCTTTCATGAGGTGGTTTTTCAGACTTTTATATATTGACATTGAACGCAAAAGTGGAATTGAAACTCTTTTTTTGCATTTACAGATTCCCGGTCATTACGTAGGCAAGTCATGTGAACCATTAAGGTGGCGCAGTATCAAATCAAACTTTATTTATTAAGCACTTTTCATGCAGAGGCAATACAAAGTGCTTTACATGATAAAATCATTAAAATTAAACAAGCCATTACACACCATAATACATACAATTAATAGACCCATCCCCTGACACACATAGTCAAACATACACACTTACACAAACACACAAAAACAATCCCCCAGCCCCCCAAAAATGTAGCCCACCCCCCTGACTTCTGTCTATGTATGGAGTAAACAAATGTGAAATGTAGCGTTTTACAATTAATTAGATAGGGACTTAAGGGGGAATGACTTTGAAAAGTTGCAATGAATTTGCCATAGCAAGTATAAAATCCCAAAATGATGCATGCACCACAATTTTCTTAAAATCGCCTCCAGCAGATGATCTGCAGCTTATGCGCCAAACACTGTTCAATGGAAATTTTGAAATTGTAGTTTTTCAAAATGTTTCTAATATCACTTTAATTTTGCGGTAATGGAAATGCAGTTACTGACTCAGCAGTTTTGATTGAGAAATATCAAGATTAATCTGACACACTTAAGTGGTTTGTCAAAGTTACCTGTTGGAAGATACTGTAAGATGACATGAAACTAACTTGTGTTCCATCACCAAAGACTAATGTAAAACAGTTAAATACTTTAAAATAAATCTGTGTTCGAACCTAATAAGATAAAGAATGAAAAAGTGTTTTAGCTGCCACAATGCTGCAGTTTTTAGAGCGAGCAATTCTTTGCAGTGGGACAAAAATGTAGTTTTACAAACTTACACAATAACAGTTTGCTATTTCTTTTACTATAAGAACCTCAAAAAGGGGTCTTCTTATTTAATATTGTCTGAAAAAAACACTTATTTTTTAAAAAGGATTTGATTTTAGTCAAAATTTCACGCAAAATAACCCCAAAAACTTCTAAAGGTGCTTGGAAGAAGCTGCTCAGAAAAACAAAACATTCTCTCCTGTCTTATTAGGGATTTTCTTCCCAACTATCCACACATGCATCAGTGGAAAGTAAAGAAATGATTTAAAGTAACCATTTTCTTCAATGTTTTTATATAAGATTTAAGCTCAACCACTGCAACAACTAGCAGTAACTGTAATTATGGTGATTATTTTTTCAACTAAATTTAATTCAAATAAATTTTATCTTACTTATCAAATTGTTTTATTTTTGCTGTCTCTCTGTGCAAGATGAGAAAAAAAACATTGACATTCGAAATTAAATGGATAATTGCTAGACCAGGTGGTGGAAGCAACACTGACATACCCCCATAAGCAAACCAGTTATCTCCAATTATCTGTAGTATATAAACCACAGGTTAAACAGAAAGTAATATTTGATTTGTAGACAGAAGGATTTCCTCCTGCATGTGTGGTGTTAGATAGGCAAACACAATTATCAGCTACACATCCACCAAGCCACTGGCAAACTATGCAGCTTTAAAAGATGGACTGACCATGCATACCCCCAGCCGACAAAGCAAACACACCAGAACACAAATGGCTTCTGTACTTGTTTTACGTGTGTACACACAGAGAGATTCACAATTCTATATTTCAAGCACAGGTGCATAACCGTATAACACACACATCACTTATATTACTCTATTATCTTATGCTTTTTTGGTATCTCCAATAAACAGACCCTCTGTGTCCCAAAGGGGTCAAACGAAAGTGTGTATCCTCCCCCACAATGACCTTGCTGAGGTTTACTGAGGACACCCTCCCAAGAGAGGATCTCCGTAGGGTATACACAGCCATATAGATACATAGCATGTTCCATAAACTCTAAGATAAATCAAATGTGCATTACTCTATTGGGCAAAAGGAGTGAATGATGTTATACAAAAGCAGACACACAAAGGAATCAATAAAATACAAACAGAAAATGCAAAAAATTGCACAAAATAACAGAAATGCACGAAACATTAATGGCCAGAGTTATTGTTTAAGGCATTTTTTACAATAATGTTGATATAGTATAACTATCATGATTACATCAAACTAATAATATTGTGTACAATTAGATTAATATTATCTTTTTCTTTTTTGTTTAAAAAGTTTACTATGAGAACCATGAGTGGACTTTTTCCGTTATGTGAATACTTTGAGAAAAAAAGTAGAAAACATTTTTTTTTTCCTTTTTTGTTTCAGTCTGCAGGACAAAATCACTTTTATTCTCACTGTGCAAATCTGAGGGACATCATTGGCCAAATCTCTTTTCTAGCAGGGATTGGCTTTCAGTTAATCCAACTATTGTTATTCATTAAGCCTGTCTAATACCGCAGCTTCATCTGTGACCTTTGACTCCTCTGTCAAGACAGATTAGCTCATCTGTTCTGATTAGGACATCATTTGTCCCACCTTAAGGGTCAAGTTCATTATGCACCCTGGTAACTATAGATTTACCTTTGTTAATTGGATGTGTTGAGTCAGGGTAAAAGGGTCACCTGAAGATGGATTAACAAAGAAGTTTGATATGAACCATCAAAATGTGCCTAAATTTAAATGTTTTGGGGATGACATAGCTCAACTGATTTCAGAAAAATAATGTTAACAAAGTGAGGATAATGTTACAGTTTGCACTCATTAAATCTCCACAGGACTAAATGAGAATCATTGTGAAACATTTCCAAAGACCAATCATTGAAATAACAGAACCTTTCACCCTGGTAGTCTCATCAATTTTGAATTTCAGTTGCAAAGTCCCCCCTTTGTCTTGCTGGTAGATGTGAATAGTGCCTATAATTCAAAGAGATGGAGTGGATTGGGGAAGAAAAGAAATAGGATGGTAGTCTAGCTCACATATGGACAGTAAAGTGAAATATACACCTGACATTAAGAGAGGGGGATTTCTTTTTTTCCTGAATCTAATGACTAGAAATGGAATTTATAATGAAGTTATATTTAGAGCTGAACATCATGACCATGGTGAGTAATGAAACATTGAGGTTAAGATTCATTACCTGGTTCATAATAATTTAATCAAACAGAGAATTCAAGCAGAGAATTCTATTCGCTTTTGTCAGACAAAGGCCTCCTTCACATTTGGTCTATTCCATCTCATGCATACAAGTGGTTATTGGTGGGAAATACTGTAACAATGGTGGAAAGTCTGGAACAAAAACCAGAATATTTTGACATGAATGCATTTTCTAACTTTTCTTTTCAGATTCTCTTCTTCTAATTAATTTCAGTGTGGCTCTTCTGAAATGACTTTTACTCACTTTTCATGACACAAAGGAACATTTTTTTCTTTCACTAGCTCACAAAAATTACTCTCTCACTTTCAATCTCCGGTAAAAATTTGGTCATCTCATATCCTAGCTTATGCCAAGTATTTTAGTTGTCGAAAAAGTTGGTTATTTAAAGAGGCGAGTGAATATTAAAATAAATTTTTTCACCCATGAAACCATAGGAAATAGAAATGCACAATTATAAAAAACACACTTCACTCACTTATGGCTTTACGAAAAAGGGCAGTCCTATACACAAGTTTACTGTTTTTAAAATCCAAATGACTAAAACTCCAAGACCTGGTCAGTTATCACACTGCACAGATTATGTTTAAAGCCAGCAGGAACATATTACCATTACATTTACAAAATCTTTTCAGCCAGAAAGATGGTGTTACAAAAGACAGTTGGTAAAAGCAACAGGAAAAGTTTTTGTCTGTCTGTTTGAGGGGTTAAGTTATGGAATAACTTGCGGGAAGAACACAGGGGTTATACAAATATCCACTCATTCAAATTGATAAATAAAAAAATATTAATTTAGCTTTATAGGTAATAAAATTGGTGTAATCATTATTATTTGTAAAATTGTTGACATTGCTGCTGATTTTATCAAGATTATTACATAACTTTATAATTGAAAATTATTATGATTATATTATATTAATTATATACATAGTTAATGTTTTTAGGTTAAGTTTTATTGTTAGGTGTTATTCTTGTCAATATGACTGTTGATTTATTGCAAAGTATATAGTACTTATCATTTTTGATAATGATATAGATTATGATAGTTGTGATTACTGAGCTGGAATTATATAAGCGTTTGCTTCTTTCCACTTCCTTTAAACAGCTTTTCTTTCCTAAAGTTTTGTCACTGTTCTAGTTTTTTATTTTTAAATTATATTCAAATAAACTGTCACAATCAAAAACAATGAAATTGTGGAAAATTAGCAGCATCCCAACTTGCCACATATAGAAATGGTGACATTGAAGGTATGGTAACATTTGAGTCAACAGAAGCTTTATTAACTTAAAACAAGTGATAGAGCAATCCATCACCCTTGCCAGTATCATAAAGTTTCATTTGCAGGTTAATAACACTGACATTCCAACAAAGTTGTTTGTAAATCCATACAGAGAAATGTTAACATACAGACATACAGAGACATTGTTTAGAAAAAGACCACTGAAAAAAAAATACAAGAAAAGATGAAGTTGTAGAAATACAGTTTGTGGTTTCTGGTGACTTAAAATGGCATCTCATTATTAGAACATTTGGCTCGTGAACCATTATTATGGCAATGACATGCCAAACAATGGTCAAAGATCTGCTGTTTATCAGCCCACCTTGTGTCTCTAAATGTCAGCTTTGTTTTAAATAACTTACACAGACAGACATTAGATATGTATAGGCATGAACATGTAACCTGCAAGCCAGTAGCTCCTTTCACAGGTCAGTAGGCCATTTAAAGCCTACTAGTAGGCCATATATAGGCCATATATATATTATATATATATATTATATATATATTCTTTTTTTAAGCTGTAACTTAATGGATCCTTTCAAGAAAATTCGTGAAATTATCTCATATACACGATTTAGATTTATAATTCCTCATTTAGGGATGTGGCTATTTAAAAATGTAGGTTATATTGTCCTCTGACGTGAACTAAACAATGTTATGCCATCATATTAAGTGACTCCCAGATCTTCATTTTTCCTCTGTACCAAGTATAATCATCTGCTTCATGGGATTGTTTATTAATACCACCGACTCTGTTATGCTTGCTGTCGCTTCCATACCTCATTGAGATGCGCACTTTGCAAGGTAAACAGTCTTCTAAAGGATACTAAATGAGGTAATCCAGCTGTGGCCTCTCCTCCTCTTGCCCCAGGCAGGGTTTTAAGGGCGAGAACTGTTACACACCCTGTTTTATGTTAATCTGCAAAATGAGAACCACATGTGTGGCAGAAATGCAGAGTACAATGACAGACTTCTCTTTCACATAGTAGGTACATGCTGCAAGGACTTGACTAGGACAATAGTGGACTGGCTGAAAGACCATCTTAAAAATATCTTATGAGCCCTTGTAAGTTAAGATAAAGTTATTTCATAATATCAAAATTAGTCTTTAAAGGTAGGGTAGGAGATGTCTCACAGGAGCATTTTTTCTGTATTTCTAAAAATCCCCTTCATACCCTGATAGCAGCCAATTAATTAAGTGCTTTAACATGAAAATAAAAACATATGGGACCTGTTCTAAAAGATTTGATGCTGATATGCTCATCAGACTCATTTGCCATTTGTTCCTCTTCCTTCCAACTTCTGCACTTCTGTTTCTGTACGAATTACATTCTATCAGTGGCTTGTAGCAAAAATCTGAAGGAGAGTGGAGCAAGAGCAGAATGTATGTTCAATGATTTAGAGGCTTGGCTTTGGGGGGGAAGTCTGAAGAAATGGGTTTGGACTTTTGAATTGTGTATTTTAAAATTGTAGCTAGCACGAATATTTTTCCCTACATTTTTTAAGAAGAACATAATCCTAGATATTTTTCACATCTTTTGCAACTGACAGATTGCAACCTTTGCCCCCCTTGTTTCCTGTCACACATTAACAATGACTTTAACTCCCACAGACTTCCCCTTATTGCATTCTTCTGAATCGGCTGTAAATGCTTGATTTGCTGTGTTTAAGATCATTTGAACTGATTGGAATGCTGTCTTTTACATGTTTTTGCTTTTTTCCATGAGGACACAGACACATTAAATGACACATAACCTATACCTCTCTATGCCTGTTTCTTTCCTATCATAACAGATGTAAATCTGATTTTAGTCATACTTTAGCTTATTGTTGACGATGCATGAGCAGTGTTGAGTTTGAGGATGTCTGCCTTACTTTTGGGAACTTCTGTTTTCTTAGTTAGGGTTAGGGTGAGGCTTGAGTTAGCCTTGATCCAAGATAACATCATCAAAAGCATTGTGACATAATTTGTGACCAGATTTTGTCAGACCACTTAGATTATGTCACCAAATAAACATTTGTTATAGTTACTTATGACCAAATAAAGCATTTATTGTAGCCCTCTGTAAAATTTCACCTAGAACGCAAATCTGAACAAAGGTGTTCAGAAGTCATTAGGAAAATAAACAAGCTATGAGTAAAAGCCATGCAAACTCCACAGATGTGCCCCGTTTAAACATCTTTCCAAGTTTAACCAGCAATCTTCTTGCTGTGAGCTGTGGTTCAAACCACCACACCACTGTGCAACCATTAAGTTTCATCTTTTTCAAATTTTAACATTTAATAAAATGTTTAGCTATACCTGTTGTACCTCTAATCATTTCACCTGACTTAGATTTTTTCTTTGTCCTTCCTTCATCTCTTAGATCTTTTCTCCCAACCCTCTGGTCATATCATTGATTTGCCATCCAACTGTCTGTTACAACGCAGCCCACATAAAGCAACTATAAGCTCCCAGACGTGTTACTCTAATTAAATCCATAGTGTAGTTTACTACTTTGACAGCCCATTCTCTAACTTATCCATCTTTTCCTTGAAGCACAATGGTATTCACTCTGTGTAATTGAACGATTTCTCTGGAGGTCTTCCAGGTTTTAATGTGTCTGGTATTTGTAGCTCAGGGCTATTTGCCTACTTCCTTTGGACTTTCAATATATTAGCCTTCTTGTTGTGATTCACAGGAGCATTAAATCTCTTCAAAGGCCAAACAATTGGCCATTACAATTATTATTTCTCTGAATATTGAATACATTCACATCAGCTTCCTGCCAAACAGTAGAAATAAATTATGGTTTTTCATCTTAGGTTTTGAGTTCTTGAACTGATCATTGAATATAACTTGTGTCAAATACTTTTCCACAAGTTAGTTTCCAGTTTACTTACTTTAAATACCACTTAGTACAATTCAGCATTACAGGGAACCTAAAGTCTACCCCAACAATTAGCAGCATAGAGGTAGGTACACCTGGATAGGTTGCCAGTCCATCACAGAGCCAACACAGACACCCACATTTACTTCAGAATTTAGTGACCAATTAACCTAAGCATGTCTTTGTCTATTGACAATGTGAGGTAAGTGGAGTACCAACTACTTTTTTAATTATTTAATTTATTTACATTGCAAATTTACTATTTTTTCTCATGTCAGAATCTTGATTGTAACAATATTTCTGACAAAACATTCTCACCAGTATTAACTTCCTAATCACTTGCTACCTATAGGATGGAAAGCTCTGACTTCAGAAAAAAATATAGCAAATACAGTTTCCAATTTACAGAATATCCTGTCTTAGATTTAAATTGGCATTTGTGATTCATAAGGGAACCCTTTGCACCACAACTTGATCTCTACTGTCAGTTTTCTTTAACAGGACTTTAAACACAGTACAATTATACTTATTTTCATGGGAAATATGCATAATTCTTATGGAGAAGCATTATTAAGTCTCAAGCTTTTCAACTTAAATTATTACCAGACTCAACTGTCAAGAAAGAAAGGGAATACTGTTTGTTTAACTGGTACCCAACCATGACCAATTGTATGTCCATCAGATAGATTGCCACCTGAGAAGAGTGGAAGCTAATAGAGGAAGGGCCTGGCAACATGAGAGGGCAGTGGTGGTTTGGAGGTGTACATATGTAACCTATTTTACGGAGTCACACAATGGGAAACTTCTACACTACTCTTAGCTGAATTCTGTATAAAATGAATCTAGCCTGAAATAGTAACAAAAACTGCTGCACTTGTTAATTAGTTCCTGTTTCAGTACTTGCACAACACCCTTCCTCACCCCCATTAATGATACTACAACAGCCAAGCCTGAGATTTTTTTGTTGTTGGCAAACAGAAACTTATCGCGCTGCACAAAAAAAGAGCATCTGGGATTGTAATGGATCAAAAACAACTTACCTGAACTATTCACAAGAATTGAATTTACAAATTTACTTTATGCGGTAGTTACTATTTGAATCATTAATTTCAAATATTTTACCTGATGTATTCTCAATAGCATATAAATAAAAGCACAACCAGCTACTTCTGTCATAATTAGCATACCCGTAGAAGTGACTTGTAAAATGTGTCTTAATATGTGAAAAAAAACTAAAAAACTGAGTATAAAATGAGCTACTAATAAGATGAAGGTAAGTGCTAAAGGTTCAACGACCCAGAAACAAACAACAATTACATTAATAAGCATTGAGCCGTTCTGCTCTTTGAAATAATAAAAGCAAAACTGTCAATTTTTCTGTCTATTTGTAGCTTTCTTAAAGCAAAATTTGGGTATGTCATCTTGTTCAAAGGCATTTTTATGTTGTAATGATATTTGGAGCCTTTGATTTGTTGTAATGTTATCATTTTATTCATTCTAAATATCTAATTTGATTTGTGGTGGAGAGAAGACTCCACACTTTGCCTCATAGAGAAGAGGCATAATGAGCAATACAAAGCAGGGCCAGATAAACAAAGCTGTTTAGCTAAAAACACACCCTGTGAATTCTGCTGAAAATAGGTAATACAAACAGTGGCTGCCACCACATCACCTTCACAATTAACTCCTTGACAATAATAAACAAAAGGAAATCCGTCAATGTTACATCTGGACAGTGCTGTTTTTTTTTCTTCTTCTAACCAAGAGCTGACTGCTTACATTGAGTATAGCCTATGGGATGAGTTGCTACCAGTCCAGGTAAAATACGGAATCATCCTTCAATTGACACACAAATGTTGCATCTTGGATTGAACTAATGCGGGATGCTCTTTGTTCCATAGTTTTATCATTTTCCATTTGCCTACACATCGCTGTCAGACTCATCAGCACTATATAACAATAATTAACACAATAAAACAGGAAATACAACAGGCAGCAAAAATGTAATTTCTTGTGGGATATTTGCAGGCCCTTACCACCCTCCCGTCTGTACTTGTGTGTTGGGAACTGTTGGGAAATCACAGTTGCCTTAAAACCGTGCTTAAGACAGACTCATCTGACACTCGCCTTTTAAAAATGCCTACTGTACCTGGTATTCTAAGTCTTCAAAAGCAAAAGCGCTTGCAAAAAACAGACGTGAATGAGAAAAGGCACATCATGGATGGACATCGTCAGTGAAGATGCTTACAAGACAAATTGCACCTTGTGTCGGTCAGTGTTTTCAGTCACGTGTTCGATATCAAACAGCATGCATGAGGAAAGCAACACAGCAGACCCGCAAAAACACAGAAGACCCAAGCATCCGTGTCCCAATTCCTACTACTTTAATCATCTCCTGAGACTGATATGGTACAGGATGATATGTCACGACGGATTCAGCTTTCGGTTTTGGTCTACAAAAGATATCAGAGTATTTACGTATATCCTGAATATAAACGTTTTAATACCCTGCATTGGTCTGATTGATTGTGTACGATGCTGTTTTTTTTTAAGTCGAATGAATGATAATTTTATGTAACGTATATACAAAAAACATTTTTTTAAATGGATAAACAGTTTATAAAATAATAAACACATAGGGAAACCTTTATTTAAAAATATAACCAATGCATTTCCTAGATTTCAATCTTTGTAGACTTTTCAGATTTTCTATGTTAAAATATTTTTAAAGTAAGTTGTGTCAAGTGATAATTCAATAAATTATTTTGTTAGTATTGTTAAACTGGTGTGATTACATTACCTAAACAAACAGGTGGCCATCAAATACTGTTTAATATAATAACTTAACCATTTATCTTCCCCCTCCTCCCCTGTAGGTTGCTGTTAGTTTAGTTTTCTGACTCTCTAAGTCATAGACTGTATATATGTACAAATGTTCATATTTCTTCCAGCCAGTCGAGGCAGATGGCTACCCTACCTGAGACGGGTTCTTCCAGAGGTTTTGCCTTCCTGTTAAAAGGCTAGTTTTCCTTCCCACTGTCACCTCATGCTCAGGATGGGAAATTGGATCGAAGTCCAGATCCGATGCAATCTTGCTGGTACATAGGCTATTTTTTATTAATTGGCTGATCTCTGTGAAGTGCCTTAAGACGATACTGTCCTGAAATGGCGCTATACAAATAAAGCTGAATTGAATAGCACTTATTATTTATTTTTTATATGTTAGTAAAAATCCATATAGGCCTAATGACAACTTTATGTAGCTTATTTAGCAAACTTTAGATCCAACAAGGTTGCACAGCAAAGATTTTACCCAATGTTAATACAGCATTTCAGTCTTTAAGTTTGAATAATTGCTTTCTTGATCACTCATTTATTTAACAGTCCTTTATTTAAATTTCTGAAAAGTGGCAACCCTATGAGCTGCATCACAAAATGTAGGTTTGTACATCTTATGGGACATTGCAGTTTATGTTTTTATACAGGGAGATTCTGAAATCTTGGTTCAGTTTCATCTGAAAAATTTTCACACCAATAACAGCCCTAAACCCCTATTAGCCATGCAAATCCAATCTATGATTGCTGATTGTCTAATGGAGAGAAAGAACCTGGAAGTCCTAACTAGAATCCAGCTCGGCCTTTACCCTTTCTCAACCCCTCTTTTTTCCACTTCTCTGTTATCCTGTATTGCTCATCCCCTACACTGCAGGTTTCCTTGTGCATGCCACCGCTCACTGTAGCCTAGTTTAACCAAAGACGTTGTCTTGGCTCCTTAAGTAATGTCTCTCCCTGCCACCGTCACACAATGCCCTCCTACCAACAACTGTGTTACGCCTGCTCAACTGTACAGGCACTACTATGCCAGAACAGATTAAGACCATGCTACAGGAATTAGGCACACACAAACACACAACCACAACAAATGTCGCTTGCACACATGTAAAATGCACACACACATACAGACAAAGAAAAGCACACTTACTGCCAAGTGAATTGCTGGATTTGCATCTCATTTCATCGGTGTGTGCATTACTTTTAGTGTGTGTGTGTGTGATTTTTTTTTTAGCTCTCTGAATACCTTGGTGCCACACAAAGGCTTTCTCTCACTCTCTCTAGAAAGGCTTGTACCATTGCAACAGAGAACAGATTTAGATGTGCAGTGACAGCTTAATAAACGGAATGTCTTTGGATGCCTCCGTCTGCCGGGGGAGGTGTCTCTGAGGCTTGGGGATCTGCTCAAGATGCATCAATAGGAGGTGGATCTTTCTTTGCTGGTGCTAAGGCCTCCATAAAGCCCACAGTGGCTGACCTACAAAATGGTGGTCAAGATGAGGGCTTTATGTTCAAGGCCTGACAGGGAGGAGAGGTCTGATTAGTAGGTTAGGTAGAGTTCAGTGCCTCTGTAAGGCTCTGGAAGACCTGCAGACCTGGAGTTTCAATAGGCCTGGTGGCATGGTAAACACGCTGAATGGGAATCCAAAGCAAAGGGAATGAAGCAAAGGCACTGGGTAGGAGGGAAAACACTTGTCTGGGTTCAGAAACCCTCACAGGAGCTGTGTAGAGGCCACTGGGCCTGGCTAAAAGACCCATTTAGGTTAGTCCACTGGAAAAATGGGGCACCATGGCGAGGTGTTAAACCAATCCCACTTCACCGCTAACCCTCTTTATTCATCATCAAAGAAAGCAGATGATAATAAGAGCCTGAGAGCAAACTCATCAAAGACTACTTATCAAATATGGAGACTCGCATAGAGAACAGAAAAAAAAGTGCTTTACATTTGAATTTTTGAACAATGTCAACAAGTTTCCACTGGATGAAATATATTTCCACTCAAGCACATTCACTCCTCCATCTGCCTGTGTGTCACGGGTGCATAATGTATTTCTCCTTTTTTTTTTTGCTATTGTCCATCGAAATTTATGCCAGACTCTCTCAGGTCCCATCTGAGACCTATAAGCAATGTTGTGTTTTCTCCCCTTTCATTAAAATCCAAAATTGAACGAATTGATGGAAAAGAATGGTAATCCTGCCTCATGTAATGTGCTTTTCTAAATTTGTAAGTTTTCTTCATCGTGATGTTTTCATCTAGCTGCTTGTATGGACAAACTAAAAAACAACAAAAAAAAAAAAACAATAAACCATATCTAAACTAAACAAAAACCCGCAAAATCTCTTGGAGCATCCAGTGAAAATGGCATGGCAATACCAAAGTTTACATAAATAAATCAGGAATAACCAGATCTCTTCAAAAATAATACAGCTATATCAATTTTGCTTCAGACATTTCATCATAGTCATTGCTTGTGTTAATTTGTTTCAGCTTCTCTTTATGACATCATAACATAATGGCTTCTTTTTTCTGCAGTTTCGGCTGGGAGAATCATCTGAGCCACCATTTATTGTCGTCAACAATAAATTTCCATCAACCTTTAATATTACATAACTATAGAAAAATCTAGCAAAATATATATTTTTTTAACAGATCAACTGTATGTCTTGTTATTTTTTCCTTCCTGCCTTCCTGTTTTCATTTTTAGAATAGACAGTAATATGACGTGTTTTATGAAAAAATGCACTTGTCTTAGTTATGTCATATATATAGATC
>JBAMHX010000014.1:18947577-18960889 GCA_037177515.1 Pseudomugil tenellus | reverse complement strand
TCTTTCTTTCTTTCTTTCTTTCTTTCTTTCTTTCTTTCTTTCTTTCTTTCTTTCTTTCTTTCTTTCTTTCTTTCTTACATATGCAGATGCACAACATGTTCTTGGTTACAATTTGCATTCACTATCCAGCCTTCAAAGTGAATCATGTTGGCCCAGCCCCTGCCTTACTCCCTACATTGTATATAATGACGGAGACACAAAGAACTAAAGAAAGTATTCCTGTTTTACTATTCTTACCCACTATTTATTCCTCCCATATATAATTCTCACAAAAGATTAGAGCATTAAAAATGTCACAATGACCGGTGGATCAATGAATCAACCTATAGAGCTTCTTGGAAGCTCTATAGGTTCAGAGCATTGTTGACGTGTACAATTAATCCCTTTCAATGGTGGGAAGGACGTAAACTGTGTACAATTGCAAGTGCAAAAGTACTGTTGAATTACAATTTCTATACAAAATTGTGCAAAATTTTGGATTTAAAACATATGATTTTGTGGGGGATAATGTGTCAAAAATCTTACAAGACCAACAGATAGAAATGACTGCATGCTGTATGTGATTGATAAAAAAAATATCCAAGACTATTTAATCTTGGAGCTTTAGTTTGGAGTTAAAGAGGTACAGAATTTTTTCAACCAAGACACTTCCAGCTACTTTATGTGAGCTAAGCTGAGCATTTGACAAGATTACTGCTACTTAAAACAAACTCTACCATTGCAGAAGTTAAGTAGTACATCTCACAGAAATCAAAGGTTTTCCTTTTCCGGAAGACAAGTCACAAAGTAACTTTGTTAATCTTCATACAGTGAGGTGCTAGCATTCTGAGATATACAACACACTGTTATCTCTCTTTATTATCTAATATTACCATTAGTTAAGCAACATCCTTGTGGTTGTTGGAATGTCTGTTGTTGGTAGGGACGCAATGGTACTGGTATTGGGTATTGGTCAATGGGTACACATACTCTGTATTTAGTAAAGTGTTGCCACACTATGCAGAACCCTACAATAATGTGAAAACGTACTGTAGGGTGAATCTTTGAAACCCATGGCTTCAGTCTGTCAGGAGTCAGAGCAGACACATATTGCTATAGAACTGGTCTTCTACTCTTAAAAATGAAAATATTTACTCCAAATAGGGGCAAAGCAAACAGCAATCTGAGGTGAAGAAAAGTGAAGCCATCCGGAAGTACAGAAAAGTTCACCCCTCACCGCTAAAGGAGTGGTGGCAAGAGTGAGCAATCCCCATAGACGCCCATGTCTATGTACGATTTCACAGCAGAAATAAACATGTTTACAGCCTGATTGAAAAAACCGTTTTAGGTATAATAAGACAAGTTTTCCTTCATGAAAACTCTGAGAGGGGTGAACTTTTCTGGTCCAGTTTTTCGGTGATTAAAATTGGATTTATTTACTTAGTAGCTGATTTTCCTGCATTAGCTAATTAGCTAATTAAGTAACTAGTCAGCTGTTTTAGCACCAGTAACCACCAACAGGCTTTAAGTTTTGAATAATAAATTATTGGAACCCATAAAATAATGTTTAGCATTTTTAAAGTAAAATTTAAGGTTATAAAATGGAGGTTTAAAGTGTGACCAATAATTAATGACAAACATATTGTTTTCTTGATGGCACCAGAGGTGATAGATAGTGAACGCAAAATATTAATAACTGAATGAACTGATTAATGAGGTAGGTGTGTCTGACCTCAGTAACCACAACAGTAATGGCCATACACATCTGGATTAATCATTCCATCCAGTAATGAAAGATGACCCATTTTTGCCCATTAACACTGCCTTCATGACTTGACCATTTTCTAGAGCATAATGTTCATTTATATCATATAAAAAGTTATTCCTTTCATCATTTGATAAATAATGCATTTTCGTTTTGAAAGTTACATTTTAAGAGAGTATTTGAACCTGGTTGTGTAAAAGTTGTACTATTGACTCACAGTTTTCACAAAATTGACCTCTTTCCAAATTCATAAACATAAGGCTCAAGGTGTTTTTAAGTTACTTTATGGAAAAATGTAAACTAGTTCCAGATATTTTTACTGCATGCAGTGTGAGCGTTGCAGACATTAAACTGATTGTCTTCTGTTTCTCAGGAAAAAAAAGTGAACTTGATATATTGCACCATCTTAATTCCATCTGCAGTTTCCACACCCCTTATATGTAAGACAGATCAGCATTTGAGGTCGCAATGGTCTGATTAAAACTAGGCAATAATGAGGAGCAAAAGATGAAAGCTAAATGGCCCTGGGTGATGGAGTGAGCCAAACAAACTGCAAAAGATGGTCAACTAACTCAGCACTAATGAAACTCTGTGGCCATGGTCATTAGGATAAGGAACAATTGAGGTCTGCAGGATTTATACATAATTTATGATTTATAAACTGTCAAATGAATGTGCAAAAGACAGTTCCCAGAAAAACAGTTTGGTGGTTTTATTTATTTGATTTCATTTATTTTTTTATTTATCCGTTCATTATCTCTCAGTTTTTGTTTATTCATATTTCTACTTATTAAAAAATCCCAAGGTAACAAAACATGTTATGCAACGACTTCTAAAGTCCTTCTGTCTGGAAAGATACAAAACATATTTGCTGTTAAAGCAAAACTTTTTTTTTCAATTTCTAAAAGAAGATTAATGTTTCGTAGAAACACTTATCTCAATACCATAATTATATATAACATTACAATCAACTTTCTTCTTCAGCCCCTATGTGTATCTTTCTGTCATTAGTTTATAAGCAGTTCCTATGTCCGATTGAATGTTTTCCTTAAAAGACTATGCAGTTTTAAAATTGGTGCAGCTTTAACCTATGTTCTCCTTTTTTTATGGACTAGGTAATAAATTCACTACTCGTACCTGGGATAAAATGTTCCCGTTGTGAATTTTTAAATGTCTTGGAAAATTTATATAGCTTTTTGCAGGCAATGTGTTGCACATGGCCTTTGCACCTGTAACTTTTTGCCTGTGTTAAGTGGATTTGCTGACATAAGGGTCAGAAGTTTGCATGTGTTAAGGTGAGGGTAGGTGGTGGACCCAAATGCAGGTGAGGAGGAGAAGCAGGAGGCAGCCAGGGTGAAGATTAACAGGTTTATTCACAAAACTGATAAACTGAGACTGAGCGACTAACTCATGTACTAATGTAGGTAATGATCCCGCAACCAAACAGACACATCAAGTGACTTAAATACATACGAAGCAAGTGACAGAAAACAATAGGGACAGGTGAACACAATTACCGAAATCAACCCCAGGTGAAACTAATAAACGAATACATGAAGCTGAACAGAAAGCAACGGGCAAAACAGGAAGAATTACAAAATAAAACAGGAAACAAGGAAGTCTACAAAACAAAACTAACAAAACCCAGAAACCATAACAGCATGCATATCTTATTTTCTAAGCAGGTAATTTATTATCTCAAAGAAAGGAAGATCTTAAAGAAAGCTTTAAGCATACGTTGGCATGCTAACTGCAAGCTGCATTTGTGTTGTAAACAAGTAAAAAGAGAGCAACCTTCATGACACTGAAAACATTGCTGAGGCAGCCTCAGATGAGCAATCCTTCATATTATCTGAGGTTAACAGGAAAACTGTTGGGAAGACAAGGACTTGAGGGTGTCTAATTCAAACAACCTCTGTTGTTGTTATCTAGGAACTTGGCAAATTATGGGAGTCTGTTTGATTGTGAAAAGGCTTAGATAAGAGTCAGAGACTCAATATTCTATATTATCATCTTTTGTGCAGAATGAATAGTAAGCTGTAGAAAAAATTAGGGTTGGATGGTATCTAAGCTTAACATCACAGGATGAGGGTTGGGGAGGAAAGATGTCTACAAGTCAGGAAAGAGCTTAGTACAGCCACACTTCATTTATGACTCAATGTCACTAGGCTTATGTAACCTGTCAGGATCCCTTCTGGATGTTTGTCATGCTGAATGATGTTCGAAAGGTTGGGGCTGCCTATCTGAATCACAGTGATTTTACTCCCTGCCCCACCCAGCTTTTTATATTTCAACACTTATTTTCCTCTTTTATGAAGCAAATAAAAACGCAAATATGGTAACTTTTAACATTCAAAATGAGGCAATTAGCATGTTCCTTTTATGGTTGTTAGAGGAAAAGAGATTATTTTTCTTTTTGCCAAGGCATCAAGATCTTCCCATTTTTTCTGTTATCCAACCTGCACTGCATCTGCTTTCCACTGCATGTCGTTGGCCCAGCTGGCAAACACAGGGGTCACTTCAGGGTCTTATTTCCAGGGATGTGATTTCTCACTGCAGATGAGAACCACTAAGCCTCTCTCTGGAGGCTGAGACAACACAGAGGAAAGGGCATCAGGAGATTGGAAGGTAATGAATCTATTAATTAAATTTTTTTTCAAAAGCAGCAGCTGCAATCTCAGCCATAGACACTCAACTGAACACAAGCTTAAAACACAGTGTCTAAGGTTTACAGAGGCAGCGCAGGTGACCAATCTATTCCTGTCCTCCTCCCATGAAGCATCTGATTGACAAGCAATTAAAATCGTTTGCTGTGTGCAGATAAATAAAATGCACATGAACAAAAGAGCCAGGTGTTTGATTCAACAATGTCCCACTGAAAGACAAATTTAAAACCATGGTGGCACTCCATCCACAAATCTTACGAAGTCTTTGATCTCAGTATAAAAGCCAGTGATCCCTCCACCCTTAACATCGGTATAATCCAAAGGTTTGCAGATTTGGCAGAGGTGACCTGTCATTTCCAGTTCCACTCCATTGTTTAGTGCCTGATCATTGACCTTCGATTTAGCAGTCTGTAATGCAACGTGTGTGTTTATGTGTCCTTGTGCTAATAATGGGATACACCATAGACTCTAAAGCCATTGATCAGGGCCAAGTCAATCTGACCTTTTTATATCCAGCGACCTAAAATTTAGCAAGGTTGGCTCCACTGATGCTACACTCACACTTGCACACAAATACACACTGCATCGATCAGAATGACATACACTCAAGATGACAGATACACTGACTGTAATCAGCGCAGAATGTGAAGAAAGACTTTCCAGAGAGCACACCAATTTATGACTGACTGCAGCTGAGTGATAGGCCGATTGACACACTGATGCATGGAGACAGGTGAAAAAGATGAAAGGAAAGTTAGGGGGAAGAAAACAAAGATCTGAGGAGCGAAATGGAGACGTATGCTGGGCTGACAAAGCCAGCAGACTGAGGAGAAGGAAAATGATGCTTGTTGGAGGTCATACAGCGGCATTTCCCCCAATTGGTAGCTTCTCTCGGTGGTGTATAGTTACACACTCACAGACACAAGCACTTATGCACTCTTCCCCCACCAAAAGGACTTAGATTGGATTATTGATTGCATTGAGACAGACAGATCTCAAAGGGAAGCACATGTCTCTTCTGGAAGGACCTCTATAGCAATAGTTACTGCTAACAGGAAAACAGGTGACCTTAACTCAGAAATGATCAAATCAACCCTCAGCTCTTTGAGTGTTATACACACACATTGACAAATATAATGAAATGTAGAATTACATATTTCCTATTTTTCTTATTTTTTTTTTACCTTGCTAACAGTTTTTGCTATTTCATACTATGATTTAGAGGGAAATATTAAAATAAAGAGTAAAAAGTTTTAAATGGCTTTTTATAAGGCTGCACGGTGGCGAGGTGGTTAGCATTGCAGCCTCACAGCGAGCAGGTTGCCGGTTTGACCCCTGGCTCGGGTGGTGACCTATCTGTGTGGAGTTTGCATGTTCTCCCCGTGTTAGCACGGGTTCTCTCCGGGTTCTCCGGCTTCCTCCCACAGTTATGTATTTATTTATTTTTTTAGGCTTTTGCTTGAAAACTCCATATATTTGTTGGAATTAATATAACTCTGCAATCAGGTCTATTTGAACACTTTTGATTTCATAGTAAATTAACCCTTATGAGACTGGAAAACGTGTATGTATGAGTATCTATTACAAGTCAAGAATTGATCAACATGACATATAGCAGAAATAAAAAGAAATCATGCATAAAGATTTGTCGATGCACTCTTTAGCATCAACAGCTTATTTTGTTTGGAAAAAATTGAATTGATTTAATTAAATAAGGGAACTCCTGGTCTTCCACTATTTTGACTTTGGAGTTTTTTTTAATGGTGCTGTTAGACTTTAGTGTTGATCTGAATTTAGCCATTCATAAAGCCAAAAACTGAAGTTGCAGTAGATCAGAAATTTTTACAGTAACCTTTAAGACAGTTAAAGCAAAATTAAAAGTTCAAATTCATTCACTACTATTCATTTAGCTGTATTTTCTATGGATTTTCTTTTGGTAGGCCTTTTTTTAAGTAGCTAAAATAAATTTAGCAACATACATTATGTAGCTTCAGTGTCGGTACACCTGTCTGGCTCTGACGTAAAGGCCAGCTGGATCTGATCTACTACAGGTAAAGCACTAACTATGAATAAGCACCACATACAACCTTACTTCAAAGACACCAAACAATCCCTCAAAAGAAACCATGCCCCCCACATGGTATGCCCTCAGGACATCAGGTTAAGAGGATTGTTCACCCATATCATGTGACACACATGCAAAAATGGAGAGCAGAAGCAGATACATTCTCTTATACACCGTCTTAGGCTTAGACCTGTAGACTAAACTTTGTGATCCATAACCAATTGGGAAAGATTTGAAAAATGAGTTCTGGTGTTTGGATAAAAATTTGAACAATTATTGACAAGAAGTCTGTTCTTTGCAGGAAAAAAAAAAAAACTATGACATTATAGAATCAGTGGAGTAAAATACACTGAGTAAACAGACCACATAGGTATTTAGAGGCTTCTTTCAAATATAAGTTTTGCCACACACATGAAGTGCATATTATTCATAATAAACTGAGACATTCCATGACCATAGTAATGAGTAGTGTGAAGCTGATACCCTGGCAACAGGCAGTCTCTATTTGGACGTTTCAAGGTGAGTTAGACCTCTGACCCTTTGCTGTTTTCCCATGATGGGGCCCAACAGCTCCTCTGAGAGTTTGTCTGTAAAGACATTACCTTCTGCGCTCATGGATCATAATGAGCCACGATGGACATTGTTGATTGCCAAATTTGAGATAGATGCGTCTTTGATACACTCTTAATCTATGATAACCTACTGAAATGAGTAATGACAAACTTTAGGTTTAGAGGATTAGCTTGGGGATTGTTCAGTCCTTTTCTGTGAAACACTAACATACTGTTTAATAGGTTAATAAAATATTTCTGAAATTGAAATGATAGAAGAACTGATTGTTTCTAAAGTTGGGACTGTAAGATATATTAACAGGTAAGAGGCAAGGCACACCCTGGACAGGTCACCATGCATGCATAAAGACAGAAACTATCAATATGAATCTGTCTGATTACAAGAAATGTATGAAAAATAAAAACTTACATTGACAACTGTTTTAATTAGTGATGCGCGATACGAAAAATTTCAATTGATACCAATAACCAACATTTTCCTGGTTGCCATGACGGATAACCGATAAGTTACAGATATTTTTATGTTTACTATAATTTGCAGTTTGTGCTGGATGCAGTAATCGAAAACTGAAAATTTAAGTTACACTGGCATATCTGTAACACAAAAAAAGACAGTTTTGGCCCTTCAAACGTTTTTTTTTTTTTTTATGTCATAGCACAAAAATGTGGTCATTCAAATTACAAAGAGCATCCCTTGAAAATTCAGTAACAGGTGTATGGCTTTTCTCCAAAGGTATCCGTGTTTAAATATAAAATTATATGTATTCACATATTGTGTCAGCCGCAATTATAGAAATGTGTGTGTGTATGTGGGGGGGGGGATTGTGTGTATATATAAACTAACTGTATAAACTTTTAAGTATTTTCATATATTGCATACAATTAAATCACACCTGTCTGATGTATTTCCATATGAAAGCTTATCGCTATAGCTCCACTGTAGAATCTTTGTAATTATTTATAAGTATGAATTGCTACATCTACGACATTTTAAGATAAGTAGAGCCTTTAAATATAAAACTTAGCAAGTTCTGTTTGTTTTTCATGTAAATGCTCCATTAATAATATCCAGAAATAGGACACAGCTAATCGTATGAATGAGTGAGCTGTCTGACAAAAGATGGCCCCCGAGCCAATCCCAGCTGACATAGGGCGAAATGCGGGGTACACCCTGGACAGGTCATTGTCGTGAAATGGCGCTATCTGGGATTTTTATTGGAAAAATATACTTATTGATCAGATAAAAAATAACCCAAATCTGCAAATATTTTATCAGTCTGAAGCCCTAATTTTAATGATTTATATGTGAATGTCTAAAGAGTTTTTTGTCATTGAATAATCAGATCTGCTATTGGGAAGCTGATGGTGGAAATGATACCATGCTGGCCCAAACTACTACAAATGATGTTTTGAAAATAATACAAGGAGAACAATGACTGTGTTACAGGGTTAGGAGTAAACCCTCAATTATTTTGCAGTTAACCTGAAACAATTAGGATTTTTGGTCTCATACGGACTGTATATTTTACCAAAGCACTATGTTGTGTAAATACAGCATGCTAAATGGAGGAGTGATCATTTTTGATATCTGGAGACATTTTCTCACTAGACTAGATGCAATTAGCTATGGAAAAGGAATAACAAGGCTGCATTGCAGCTTTTGTGTCAACCTGACACTCAAATATCAACCTCTTCAGTCTCGAATTCAGGCTGATTCTCAACATTGAAGAGGAGACACATGCAAGAGCTGATGGAGTGTCTGACTGAAAAACAGTGCCACAGTCACACAGGACAAGACTTATTTATCAACTCATTTATTATTTGAAATATGAAAAAGAACCAGCTGTTGAGCAAATTTAAGCTGATGGTTGACATAAGCAGAATAAAACAGCATTTTTCAAAAGTGCAAAAAAATTTGCTTGAAAAAATGTCACTGTCCCATTATTTCAAATTTTGTATCCATGATATCTAGATATTTGAGGTAGCAGCATTTTGCAGTGGGGATTGGAACTGTCTCAAACCCAACATAAATAACCAAATTACCTGCTTGGTCTTTCCATTTAATTTGTTTTTGCCCAGAGATGTCTTCTTAACCCTGTAAGGGAAAATCTTGACCTTGAATCAAAGTTCAGTAACCTTGTACAAAAAAACAACAAACATGCAGATCATCTCACATTAATTGGTCGCATTCATCAGCATTTTCTGGTTGTGATGCACTATAGTTAATCAGTAAGTCATTGTGCCTTTTAGGCTCTCATTTTGGTCTACTATCAGCAGCTGTAACTACAGAATCTTATTCTTTATTTTAGGGATCTGTTTCACATCGCATGGCTGTAGAGAGGTAGAAAAGGGATGTGGAGATGCTAAAAAATCGGACATGCATTCCTGGGTCGAAGTCTTGGCAAGTCTGTACAAACATGCTCCATGTGGTAAGAATGATCAGGCTGTGAGAGGTCACTGTTTGCCTCTTATCCTGCTGTTTGGACAGGACTCCAACAATCACACTGATCTCAGCTCACCAAGACATTTAAACAATTGCCCTGCATGACAAACCTGCAACCGACATTTGTTAGGTATTAACTTGCCATGCAGCAATTTCCAGCCCAATGCTGTCTAAATATTTAGGAGGGCTTTAAGATAACTGGTGATCTCAAGGAACATATTGGATGAGTTTGACCATGTGTATTTTGTTTGGAGGGTATTAACCCATGATCATGGAAAGGCTAACAATGACAAAATTTCAAATGCTCTGATAGACAGACATTACTGCATTCTGATCACTTCTTCATTGTCTTCTCCAAAAGGAAAACTTGCCAAAATGTTTGGTTTATGTTCCTTTTGAATTAATACATTTTCACCATGTCAAAAAGTTTCCATTGAAAGCTTATTATTCTTAAAAGTCTTATTTTTAAGGAAACCTTTATAACATGCCACATACTGAATGAATTCAGTAAAAATCAAGATGGACTTCTTCAAAACTAATTCAACTGTATGTGTGTTGATTCCTGTTATATCTTTTTCTGATCTCTCACAAATATGGGAAGTCATTTGTATTAGGGCCTTACACAAATGCTCCCCTCCCCAATCACACACTATTTACTATAACACTTATCCTCCCTGATTGTTTGTACCCTCCGTTTCTCACATTGCTCATCAGTGTCTGTTCGCTTTGAGCCAATCCCAGTCCTCAAGTTGTGCCAGGCACTGGCACACTGTCAACCAAGCAATGGGGTGAGAAAGCCCATGAATCTACTTTAGTGTTTCTTTGCACTGACAAAAAGGTGGGGATGGACAAAGGGTAGTGGGAACTACCAGTGTTCTCATTCAGCCATTCATCTCTGTGCCCAGCTTCACCAGCCATACTCAGTCCAAAGATGGATCCTATGCTGTTCAGTAAATATCACTACAGAGAAAATCCCAGTTTAAAGGAGACGATGGAAAAAAAAGCAACATCCTCCCTTGGAATACTTTGCACTGTGATGTCACTGTTTATTAGTTAGAATGGTAAATCACCAAAATAGTTGACTGGAAAGCAACTTGCAAATCAATATGTGGAATGCAGTATTTTTTTTTTTTTTTTTTTTTTGCCAAAGTTGAAGGGAGAATCTTTAATTAGAATGTGTTGAGAGATCATAGTTTCCCTTAGAGCTATCAGACCTTTTCATGTTTATATAATGCATATGCATGGACTGGAGCAATCATCTGAAACCAGAAACCAAATTCTGCACAGTGTAACTAAAAAAGAAGATATTTCTCTGAAAAAGGTGAAGGCTGATTTTTCAAACAAGCAACAACATCTGAGATTGGAAACATACAGTACAAAATACAAACAAAGCATCTGATCATTGATGATCAAATCATTGCAAATTATTTTGTGGAATGAGTGGGTTTTTATTATTATTATTTATTTATTTTACACAAGTGTGCCTCATCTTCTCTGCTGCAAGCAAATGCAGCACTACTGGTGTGAAAGCATGTCATCTAATGGCCCCAAGCCTAAAAGCTTTGACGTCTGCCAGCATCGTCAGAATCAGAGCAGGTCTCTGCAGACGAACCAACAGCAATCATAGTGAATAACTCCCCCACCCTCTTTCCTCATCCGAACCACCAATAATATGATGCTGGATTAATTTTTGTTCCTTTCAGTAAGCTATGAAAAAATTGCTTAGTGTCCAAAATAATGAAATATTCCATGACACATCCTTATCACCCAAATGAAAAAAATCACATTATCTTCAAAAGGGTTTTAAATGCCTGCCCGCCCGTTTGCTCGCAACCTCGAGCTGCATAGGGAATATCAACCGAGAGACAGTAATTCGCTCAAGCGCTTAATATTCAGTTCTCAGCTATGTAATATGCAAATTCACAGGGGTCATGCAGAAGTCACATTAAAAAAATCCCTTTAACTTAATTTGAGAGGCAGTTGGAGATTTTTCTAAGAAAATCAGTCAGTTATGGATAAGGTTCAGTCGAAGTCAAACTGTCAGACTCCTCTAGTGAGCTGAAGGGTCCCTGCAGCCCTGACACAAGTTGATCTCTTAAGATTCACTGCGTCTGCACTCTTCAAAAGACCCTACAGCTACCTCATCATCCACATCATATAGGCTGTAGGAGCTTGTCCTGCAAATGAGGCTACAGAGCCTGCAGCCTATGGACACCAACCAAATTATGCATTCTGCACAAGGACTGATTGGTTTCTGCAAATGTGAAGTCATTTGGGGACTGTTCATCAACCTTGTTTGTTCATCCACATGCTAACTGCTAACAGGTAACTGAGAGCTCATCTTTTGCACTAAAGTGAAATATAAAAAGATCAAATCCAGGTGACCGAACTTGTTAAAATCTTACTTTTGAACTGTTAACTGAAGAAATGTCATTATCTAGCAGCTTTACAAGTTACAGTTAGTTGTTACGGATACGGCCTGTTATGAACCTTGATGCCTCTGAGAAGGGGATATTGATCTATCTCTAATGGCTCCAGATGTGTCATTTTGTTGTGGCTGCACAGTTTGTAAAATCTATTCTAGTGTGATATCAGATGTCTGGTAACAAGCTGGGATTGCTGTCCTGTTGATAGCCCTGATAATACTGAAAAAGGGGTAGAGGAGGGTGAGCCACAGGCCTTTAGTCATTGCCAGAGTAAGAATTAGCCATTTGAAGATGGGCAGGACTGATAGGGGGATCATGAAGCTATTAACCTCTAAACAAGCTGCTGAGAGCCCAGCAGATGGCAGGACTGATGGTGAGTACGCTGCCAGATTGGGCAGTAAGCAGAACGGGAACCCAGACTTCTCATGGATGCTGTTACCATGGTTCTACCAGGCGGCTCAGCATGTGTTTCCACAATGTGCGCCTGCCCGTTGGTTGGACTGAAAATATGCAAAGGGTTCAGGGTATATCTGCCGCGGTGAATATGAGAGAATTCTCAAAGTCATTGCCTGTGTATCAAATTTCCAGTTTTATTTATTTATTCATACAAAATCAGGGCTGTTGCTCTTTGAACATCAACACCACTTAAAAATAATTAGATTGGGTTATTGTGATGCTGTTTGTATCATAGTTTACTTGCATTTATTTAGAAGAAGAAATGGATGCCTCTCCATGTGTACGGATGCAACAAAGTGCTTGCAACTCTAACCTACTGTTGGACTATTATTTTACCTTGCAATTTGTATAGTCTTTTAAATGTAAATGTGCTCAATGTCACAGTAAACTATGTTAGAAAACCAAGAGACAGATAAACAAGTGAGAAAAAGACATGAAAGATCAGTTGTGAGCAGTTTGGAACACTATTTTTCCTAAATAAAGACATCAGGGTGGAAGCTTTCTATACAATGTCTTGAGCTATTGGAAACAAAAGTTCAATTCAAGTCGTATCACTTTACTGTGAGGAGGAAATTCTAGCACTGTATGGACACAAGCATGCATTAACGTCACTGATTATGTTAGACAGTGGAGAACAGCTGTGCTGTTCTTCAGGTTAGTTAGACATCAGTACCTTAATCAAAACTACGCTATATCTAAAAAATAGCCTGAATGTATACAGATCACAATTGTCAGTAATTGACGTTATTTCACTTTATCACACCCTCCTTCATACTTCAGCCAATTATTCATCTTCTTAAAAGTGAGAAATAATCTATACTTGCACTTTAAAACTTCTTTTAAAATGTAAAGTGCATTACAAATAAATTTATTATTATTATTATTATTATTATTATTATTATTATTATTATTATTATTATTATTATTATTATTATTATTA
>JBAMHX010000014.1:18921304-18939179 GCA_037177515.1 Pseudomugil tenellus | reverse complement strand
ATTATTATTATTATTATTATTATTATTATTATTATTATTATTATTATTATTATTATTATTATTATTATTATTATGGAAAATTTAAAATTTTAGCTTTAGCATTCATGTGCAGAAATGAACTTTCACATGGTGTATTCTTGATTCTGAGAGATGCCCGAGTCAAAACCAAATTTGTCCTGATGAAAAAAAGAAAAAAAGTGAAGCAGATTGATGGCACATTTAAAAAAAAAAAAACTTTAATGTAGGTTAACTATGTGACAGAAAGATGAGTAGTAGGGGGGGACCAGAGATTAAAGCAAGGTTGGAGGGAAAACATGTCTAGTGGGCAACAGTGAAAAGATCTTCTATGAGCTACATCATTTTGTTGGTACTTTAACAGGCTGCAGCCATCAGCTATGCCTCCAGACACATAAAGAGATAGTCAGAAAAGTGAATGTAGATTAATAACTTTTATATTAAATGTCTATTTTGGTACAGGTCGGCAGGATGGGTTAAAAGTCATAAAATGTATAGATGGTTTGTGAATAAACTGAGTTAATTAGCTCAAACTTTCTGAATAACATGCAGTTTTCTTATCCTTGAGACGCCTTGAGACGACATTGTCATGGAATGGCGCTATACAAATTAAGTTGAATTGAGTCCTGAAAGAACACATGAACATATACACACATTCATTTGTACATTACTTATGAGCACCTGAGTTTTAAACTCTTTCACTTGTGTGGGAAAAGTTAAATCTATGACAGAGCGGCACAGACAATCAGAACTACCTTTACGTTAACTGGTGTACCTTAGCCCTGCTGCATTATTGGTTTTCTGCTTTTTTATTCAATAAAACATGGTTTATTTCATTATATCTGTATCATCCTACATGCATATAACTTTTGCTGCATAATCTCATAGAGTTAGACTATATAACATCATGCTGAAAAGGTTCATCATAATGTTACATTATGTTGCATTTTGGGTTTAAACATTTCTTTTACTTTCAAAGATGCCATTGTGACTCAGAAAATACTAATATAGAGAAGAATCTCTGAATAAATTGCTTTATTTTATTGTTTAACCCTCTTTCCTGGATATTTTGTTGCCATTCAACTAATCTGACATAAGACAGTTTTGTTAAATAGCCAGTAGACTTTTCCTCAACATTTTGCAGATATGATTGAGGTAATTCTTTTTTTCTGCCAAAAATCTTTTATTTTGATGTAGAGCATCTGTCTTATTACAGGATAGGGATAGGCTCCAGCTTCCCCATGGCCTTGAACTGGATTAGGACGTTTAGAAATGGATGGAAATCAGCTGTGTATTACCATCAGAAAAAATGTGTGGTAAATACAACAAATACATTTGTTTTCGGGTGGGTGTGGGTTGATTTTGATAAAATATTAAAACAAGTGCTGTATCACTATTGTTGCTAGTTACAGCTTACTCAAGGTCCTGGTGTGACATCACCACTAGGTTTAAACATGGACCTTTGACAGAACTAACAGTTGTTTATTTTTTTTTTATTCACTATAATGGCTTGCTATGGACCATTGGACCTGATTTCGTAATCATTTAGGATGTGTTCTTAAGTCTGAGTGACATTCATGACAATCTTCATAAGTTCTTTTTTGTTGCTTTCTACATTCTGCAAACGCTCAAGGGAACTTGTGTGAACATTTGGTCCACCAACATATTTATAGAAAATCATAATTTGTGTAGTCTTCTAATGTGCAGTTTGATTAACAGAATAGTAAAATTATAAAAATGCTTATTGTCAGAATTTTAAACATTTTTTTGTTAATTTACACAGCAATCTGTTTTTGCATATTGTGTCTTAGCATTAAAATTTCCATTACAGGAAAATTAAACCATTTTTCATTCTTATTTTTCAGTATGCAGTCAAGAATGGATTTAATTTTATTTGTTATTCTTATTAACATAATCGTTGCAAAAGAACACAATTCATGCAAACTAAAGCACTGTAACTAGATCTATTCTCTCAGCAACAATATTACACCATGAATGTGCAAACCCAAATCGCCTTGAAATTGCTCATTGATGTGTAATTGTGACAAAGGAAAATACATCATACATAACACAATGGTAGTGCTGTATGAAACTTTGATTAAGTTATCTAAATGACCAGAAAAGAACTGTATGATCTGTCTATTTATGTAAAAATTTAAATGTACTACTGTTTACATTATGTTGAATTTGTCATCTGATTAGTTTTATCAGGTGATGGATGTTTTTCCCTTTCCACCTGGTTAACATCACCACTGACCAAACTGTAGGTTACTGCATGTTCCCTTAAGAAGATATATGCTTTTTTCTAAGTTTTCTGCTGATATTTTTCTTTAGCATTGGATTGACACACAGCATCTGGTTGATACCATCTAACTGTATGGAAAACATATGGGTATACTCAGTTTTTCACATACTGCTTCTGTCTTATAGCTTAGTTTAAAAAATAACAATAATGAAGATATAACATGCTACTTGCTGGTTTTCAGTTGTATTTACTTAATTTCAAGTCCTTAAGGTATGATCTTAAGGTTATTTTTGTCTTGTGATATATAAAACCTCAGAAATGAAAGCGAGTGTACCTTCATTTATACATGACTGTAATGGGATGTATTGTGGTCTGTAGCATGAGAAATTAGGGTGTTTAAGGTCCTGAATGTTGTTAACAACGTAAGCAGTGGTAGGGTCACTGTAGGGTAATAGTATTGTTTATCGGGGTGGACCAAGCAGGTTGGCCATTGACTTCAGTAATGAGATTAAGACAGATGGGGAGGTACGGGTGGAAAAGATAAAGCTTTGAGGAGGGGGTTGAGTTTGCTTTGCTAGGAGGTTAATCTCGAAATGCAGAGATTAATGATACTGAAGGTTTTCAAAAGGTGGAGAAAAATTTAACAAGTCTTAGATAAGTATTCCCCAATGCTGACCAAACTCTATTTCGACTAATTTTTTTATTATTGCACTATCGGCATCATTGCTTTAGCAGGAAAAGCACAGGTGGAACAGAAACGATGACTGAACTACAATGCGCTGTTTCAGGGAGTCAGCTTAAACTAAGGTCATACTAATAAAAAAAGGTTTAGAAGTGAAAATATGCTTTCATTTTTTTCAAACGAAATGCAAAATGACAGAGATTGCAGAAATATTTCTTGGATCACTTGTGTAAAATAACAACAAAGCTGTGTGCGGAATAAAACTCAAAACTCTTGTTGTATTTTCAAGCTTGATAAATAAAACCAATAAAAAATGTTGTCAGTAAACTCATAAGGCCATGGGCAGTAGAACAGAACAGCTCAAGGACTACATGTGCAGTCAGATGGCCCTGTTGTATTAAGGTAATGGAAAAGACACAGGCTCGCTTTTCATGTCATTTAGTTTCTCTTCTAAAGAGCATTCACCGTGTGGTGATGATAATACGGTTTATAGAGTATCATACTAAAACATTTACTGCGAAGTGTGATTGACACAAACAGCTTTCCCTGTAAAAATGCAATACGATAATAGTTGCATCGTGTCATGCCAAGTTTAAATGAATTGTATGTCAAATTAATCAACGCCTTGCCAAGCTTTAGGGTGAAAACAGCAGTGGACACAGTGTTATTGCAATCATGGTTTAACCTAATTTGTGTGTCCCCGACTGTGTATACCTAGCTCAAGGAAAGTCCGATAAAAAAATATATCCCCCTTTTCTTTGTTTTGTTGTCTTGCCAGCTGTACCTTTGACTCATCATTCACTCAGTGCTTGCTGCCCTTGCTCCTCTTTATCCTTCACTCTAAACCACCCTTATTGTGCCTTTGCTCATTTTCAGACACCTTCTATCGCTCTCTGCCTGCAGCATGGTTGTATGTTAATCTGCAAGAGGAGGGGTGGAAGGTGTGTTGCATTTAATCATCCTGAGGGCTGGCAGGGTGGCTGCTAGAAGTTTGTCTACTGAGACTAATTGGAACAAAACGCTCCCCTGTTGTCAGGAGAAAAAGAGACTGAGTGGGATAAAGACAGAATCCTGTCTACTACTGCAGGTAATGAGAGGAGTATGCTAGAAGATACATAAAAAAAAACTAAAAATTCAATGTCAGTGAGAATCTCTTTGTACACTTGCATTTCAGAAATCATTACTGTTTATATTTTACAATATATATACATAATTTTTCTAATGTTATATAATGTTAGAATTAGATTTAGCAGCCTTACTATCGAGGAAGAACAATACTCAGGATGAGGGATGCGTGGCTCACGTTTTTTTTTTCTTTATCATCCTCAAAAATGTATCTTTTATCAACTTGCACCCACTTAAAGCGTCACTTTGTACCTTTACAGCAGAAAAAAAACAAACACATTAGAAGCACTACTTTTGACACACGTGATCTGGTGCTGGTGTGTTCTGGCCTTGAGTGTTCACTTAAAAAAACATAAAGCTGAAAGCTAGGCTATTTTGCTCTCAAACACTTGCATTCATCTGATAACGTGTTCAGTCAGGGTGTTTTAAGGTGTTTTACATGTTTTACATGTTTTTGTGCGTGTACTAGATTTGGATCCTTATACAATTCAAACACAGTCAGAGTGTTTAAAAAGTTCTGTCCTCTTTCCACAACTCTTTGTCCGACTTTGTCCCAGTCTAACAAGTTCAGATTAATGCTTCGCTTCCGTGTCAATTTACTTTTAAAGATTCCAGTGAATTTATTTTAATGCCATAAAAAATATAGTTAAAAAATATAATTAACTTGTGAAACAAAGAGAAGGACAAACGAATCGAGCTCCCCAGTGATGATGTTTTCGGATTTCCATATGATGAAAGTGTGACAAGGTAGATGTGGTCATGGTGAAATGTTTGCTATAGAGATGACTGCTCCGCTTTATTTTTTCTGCCTCTTGCATGTCACTGTGAAGGTCCAGGCTGAAACGTAATTTAATTTAAAGACTGCTTAAAAAGGCTTGACCATCTTTAACTCAATAAGAGCTGAAGCTTTAGATTGAAGAAAGTATTTGATGAAGCTGATACCCTTGATGTCAAACATGCTGGGTCTTTCAAAGTATTATTTTGGTACAAGTTTTCTCCTGAAAACAGTTTGATGCTCATCACAAAAATCACAAAATAAAAGGAGTAACACAGGTACAAATGCACAGAGAAAAAAATATTCACATTTTTCCCACTAAGTTATAATGCATACATTGCAAGCACCCCATACATTTATACCAGCCTCGTGTGGAAACATGTCCCAGCATGATATAAAGCTGTTCCAACAGTTCTTCTTATTATAGGCCTGATTAGTTTTCCACAGTTTTTAAGAAATTGCTGGATTTTTCTACAAATCATCACACTTGCAACATCAAATATATATGTTTCATTTCTTTTTACATGTTATAATCTCTTCTGCTAGTAATTGTGTCTAAATTCTCAAGCAAACTTTAAAATATGATAGATTTTCAGGGTTAGAGGACATATGTATACATTATGTAGAAGTTTGTTTGTAAACAATGCCCCATAAACTTTGGACCAGAAAGCTTATATCACTTGGAAATGTATATTTGTAATTTAAGAATAAGGTAGAACACACAATATATTGATATTGTCCAGCATTATGTTCTTTTCAGATGGCAAGTGCAACACACTCAAAATGTCCATACACACACATACAAAAGAAGTCAGGACAGTTGCTTTGATGCAATCATGTAGTTGTTAATTTGTTTTTGGCTGGGCACACAAAACATGAACAGATGAGTTATTTATTTTCCCTTCACTTTAAGATTTTTGTACAACTCTTAACTTTTAATTCCAATATGAACTTTAGGACTATATTAAAACATATACTGTCTCTATATTTCTTTATCTAATCATGCACAACATTAAGTGGTCCCAGGCTGACAGATGAAAAATGGCACATGTTGCACTTGAAGAAACGTTATTCAGTTTTGAATCCCATTTACAAATGTAATAAAGCCTTACGGTAGCTGCATGTCCGGTTTAGGAAATAACATGCACGTAAATAAACCAATTTATTCTGACTTAAATTCCTCTTTGGAACTGGAGCAAAAACAACTGAAGCTGGACAAAACCATGATAGCATCAGCTGCTCCATCCTCTCATCCCACCCAGCCTGCATCTAAGCCCACTGTGTAATTCCTGTCATTTAATATCCTCCTATTCAACCAGACGTGCCTACCTACTCTCACCCACTGGCTGTCTCCACGGACTCCTCACCTCAGCACATCACCTGAGCCATTCACCTGTCTTCGCAGCTGCTCCTCTATCCCCAGTCGGCCTCTGTCTGAATACCTCTTTACTGTGGTTTGTCACCACAAACCAGCAAAACAGAAATAAAAATGTGATGCGACCTCCCAGGAGAGGTAATTTAAATTTTTCACACACCTTCTCAGTTTAGTGAGTGGCAGTCCTCATGCGAGACACTAGGAAACATATAACTGCCTGCATAGATGTCTGTATAACTTACTGTACAAATACAAAATATATCAAAACAATAAGTAGATAGTGAGGCTGCTGCACCTTGTAACTGTATGATTGGTGAAGCGTGATTATGGCTTTAAAGAAGTCAGGTCAGTATAAATATATATCCTAATTATGTGAAAAATGTGAACCAAACATTAGAGCCAAGTCCACCTGCATTAGTGCACCTTGAATACTGACATGATGGCACGATGTTGAACTGTTTCACATCCTCTCACTGCTCATAATTGCTCTCCACTTGCCTTTAATTAAAAGACATAATCCCATTAACAAGCAGAAATAGGATTAATACCCCCTTAGACTCCAGCTGCTGCTCCATAATGAGTGTGAGCATGTATGTGTATGTGTGTGAGTGAATGTGTCTAGTCCCCTGACTCAGAGATATCACTAATACCACATGGGTGATGTGGGTGAGAAGAACTAAGCAAGAAGGCGACACCAAATGGGGGTCAGTCAAAAAGAAAGGGAGACTCAGAGAAAGAAACAACTTAACACACAAATGAAAGGTCAACAAATTGTCCTGTAGATGGGTGGCTTCTGATTGTTTCATCCACTTTCAAGTTCATTTAAGTGCTTTATTACAAGACAATGTTTTGTCTCGAATCTGGAGTAAAGAAAGGGTTGCGACAAAGAAAAGTGAGGGAAAAGGATTCAATGACAAACAAACGTTATGAGAGGTCACATCGTTTCCACAGGGAGATCCTCCCTCGTGGCTGAGCTGAGGTGAGAAACAATGACCGTGAAAGGATGACATGCTGGCACAACGAGGCTATTGTAGAAATAACAAAGGCTGCCGCTGAGCCACAAGGATAAGAGGACATGGTAACAGGGGAGTGTTCAATGTTCCTGAGTCGATTATGTTGTTGTTACCTCACAGCAACGCCTTCCTACATCTGTCCTGTCCTCTAATGTATCTCTTGTAAGCCAACACCATCCTCATTTCAATGTCTGGTCTAGGATCATCCTATTTTTCTTCTACCTCATTCTACAGGGACTCCATTGTTGGTGTCATTGGGAAATAATCTGTGACTTGATCTTGCCCCGCTTTCTTTCAGTGATTTTCATCAATGATGTTACCAAAGCAATTGGAAAAATATGTGAAGTACATCTCATAAAATAAATGTAATAAAATTGATTCAAATCATTTCAAGTTTTTTATTTTCTTTTTTTTCTACATTCTACATATTTTCCACATTCATTTGGCAGATGTCTTTGTCCAAAGCAACTTACATTTGAGAAGTAATCATTGAACCTAACATGCATGTCATTGGAAGGTGTGAGGAGGCTGTGGTACTTGGAGAGAATCCATGCATACACAGGGAGAAAATGCAAACTCCACACAGAAAGGCCACTCTTCAAACCTCCATGCAGCCAAACCTCAAACCAACAACCTCCTTACTGTGAGGTTGCAGTGCTACTACACCACAATGACGCCATGTTGAACTCCATCATCATACTGTATGTTACATCAGTTTAATAGATTAAAATGGAAGTTTCTGCTATAACAAGTTTTATATTCCAATACAAAAAAAATAAAACAAAGAAATTACTCTAAAATAAGGAAGTTTTACCTGCTAATTTTGCACTGAAGGATGATCTTTTCACAGCCATGTAATCCAGTTGTGAGATATGATCTTGATCTGGAGCTAAATGTGTCATAAGGTGTGCCAGGACTTATAGAAAAGCAAGTGACCTTGTGTATAGTTTTTCATGGTCATCCACTGGTCAGTATTCCGGCAGCCAACTTTGTCAGTCAAGTGTGTGTGCGCATGTGTGTGTGTGTTCTTGATGTGTCAGAGTTTGAACCAGTCAGTGGTAGAGTTCAGAGGGCTTGTCTCTGCTCTCTCTGCGGGCCTCTCCCTGACAAGACAGTAATGTGACAGCGCCAAAGAGCAGACACATCTTTGACAACTAAGGTTAAACTGATAAATGGGGGCAAAAGCTGATTTTTACTCAAAAATGGGATATACCTGTCACTGTCATCCACCATTAGTATGACAAATGTAATGTAGTGTGATTAATTCCACTGCATTAAGGACTATGTCAGTGTGAACCTTTTATAATGTGTCACTGGTTTGCATGACGATTGTATAAGCACGAAGCCTTGAATAATATAAGCATAAATTTCATATAATATGTTGGATTTGGGATGCATGGTGCCACAGGGGTTAGCGCTGTTGCTTAAAAGCAAGCAAGTTACCGGTTCAAGCCCCGGCTTGGACGGGAGTTTGCATGTTCTCACCGTGTTAGCGTGGGGTCTCTCCGGGTTCTCCGGCTTCCTTCCACAGTCCAAAGACATGCACCTTGTGGATAGTCTGATTGGAGACTGTACATTTCCCATTGGAATAAGTGTGCGTGGTTGTTTGTCTGTGTGTGTTGGCCCTGTAATGGACTGGTGACCTGTCCAGGGTGTACCTCTCTCGCCCTGTTTCAGCTGGAATTGGTTCCAGCCACCATCACACCCCCCGCCCCCAACCCCCCACCCCCACGACCCCGTTCGGGGGGTTAGATAATGGATGGATGGATGATGGATTTGTAATTGCCAGCTATCACCAATAGATGTTTAGAAATCCTGGTATGACCTCCCAAGCTTCAGGACATCAGTGAGCAAGCATCACACAGCAATCAAACAGAATTTTATCCATCCTAATAAAAAAGTTATATCAGTGATTGCTGCACACACCACCTTTAATACCACTAAAGACTAAGGGCCAGATTTACTAAAGGATTGTGTGTACTAAAACGTGTGGAAATACATTGCACACGCTAAAAAAACAAAACAAACTGATCTACTAACAGTGAGGAAAAGGGTTTGCGTCTTCCAAAGGTGCAAAATTGCGCGTCCTCCTTCAGTTAGTACGTTTGCCTCAATGAATATGTCATTTGGGGTGTTCACACGCTATCTTGCGTGGAGTGGGAGGAGAAAATGTAAATATATATATATATATATATATATATAAACATATATATATATATAGAGAGAGAGAGTAGCCATAAAGAACAGCACACAAGCCTGAAGTTTTACATTGCGAGTATGTGATAAAATATGTTTATAGGCTAGTATATTATAGGTCTTCTGATGCTTGATGTATTTATGTCCAAGTTCTGATCAAATCATTTCAAATTTTAGATCATTACACAGACTCAAGATTCCTTAAGATTCCTCATCTCTGTTTACTCATTGACCTGTTTCTAGTACTGCAAGCTCGTTGCAAACAAGAGGCCAGGTATGTCACAACTCTGCATTTGCTGTTCTGCTACAATTGGATGAATAAATGAAGTTAAATGCTGTATTAGCAAGAAAAGCAACCTGTCTGGTTTATTGTTTCAGCAGTATCTATTACTTTCCACAATGCTGTGAATGACCAAATCACTCACTTCTCTGCTCTGTCAGCAGTAACTCGCCCACACTGTCTTACTGCTGGGAAGACCACTACCTCACCGGTGATGAAAGCCTGTTGCTTCCATAGTCTCTGAATGATGGTGTACTAAGTATTGTTTATTATACATGTTATATATGCTTCACAAAGCTAATCAGAAGTTGTTTCATATCAATGGTTTTAACTATGAATCAGTGGAAGTGGGAAGCGGTTGAGCTTGTGAGCCCATGACTGCACACACTCTGGGTGTCTGACTCAGTTACTGAAATGACTCAAACTACCACAAAATAATTTGTTTTTTCCTCTGCTAACTTTTGATTCATCCCTCCATTTGACGAAGTCTTCATCTCTGAACTTTTGACTTAAAATGTGAAAAAAGAGAAGCATGGTTGTGTGGCATTGCAGCCACACAGTGAGAAGGTCACTGGTTAGAGCCTCGGCTTGGACAGTTGTCTTTCTGTGCAGAGTGTTTCTGTGTTTGCATGTTTTTTTCCAGGTACGCTGCCTTCTTCACTCCATCCAAAAAAACATGCTTAAAATGTACTTTTCATAAAACAAGACATCAACATACAGAAGCATAGAGCAGTCAGCTAGAGTAAAAGAAAAAGGGACTGTTTCACATTATTCAATATTTATTGCAAAAATAAGATAATATGATCAATTTTATTGTAACAACATTAAACATAGAGTTCTGTTTACAGATGTTATGATCTAGAAATACTTTTACAGTAAAATATATTTTCTTAAAAATCTTGACAAGGAGAAACATATCAATTCTTAAAGTTAAGGAATGATCAATTAGTCCTCTATCATTTATTGTTGTCTACACAAGAATATGGGACAGTTAAGACCAATGAGATACTTCACTGCCTGCATGCAGTGAGATGGTGAACGTGTGTGTTACTTTTGATTAGCATGTAGTGGTTACTTCAATGGCACTGCTGTCTTCTAAGAAATAAAATAAAATTATATTGCTATTTGCACCACTGGAGCTGAAAGTTGCCGGCATGAAAACATAGTCCTGTCTGGTTTAAGGGTGCAATGTTTATCACAAGTGGGAGGTGAATGAATTTGTAATGTGATAAATCATATTACAACTTCATACATTTCACATTTTCACAATGAACTATTACAATATAATGTCACATTATCCTTTCGGTGGCAGCTCTGCGCTTTTGTTCCAAAGTCACTTGACAAATGTAGAATTTCCTGATCTGATTAAAATAAAAGCTATATATTCCAAAGAAAATGGTATAGTGTTGTATATGAAAAGTAAAGAAAGTCTCAAAATAAATACATTAAAGTTTTCTTTTTGGCCAAGAATATGCAAATCAACAAAGAAGTCATTAAATGCATATTATTCTGAAAATCATTAAATTACACATATTATGCTCCTGAAAATCTGCCATTTACACTTTGATACACTTTGAATGTACTCATTTCAAATTAATTTCAGAAATTGATAAAACAAACTCAGTAGGTTAAGTGCCAGTAGAGTTTTAGATTGCCCTTCTTTCATGTCACGTAAGTTCACGTCTCCATTGTAATTGATACAATGGAGCAAATATCAGCCAATTTCAATTTCAAAGCTGAAAATATGAGATAGAAAAAAAAGTCCCTATGCAGTCTGAATAGAAATGCAGCCCAACTGTAAGGCTTTGGCACAGATTGCATAACATTTCATACATAAAACATTATACTTTGCATATGCAATGTACACAGACAAGTTGGCATATGGTGCAAACTCGTATTTCCATTTTATGTTTTTTTTTTCTTTTGTCCAGCTAAGGAACCATAAGTTCATCGTACCACTGACTGTATGTGCATTAGTGCCAGGCAATGTGCCTTTCTTGGAAATAATTGAAACATTTCCCCGCATTCACTGTCTCAGTCTTACCCCACTAATATTTTTTTCTCTCCACTTCATCTTCACTCTAGACCAAAGAGGAAATCCACAGAGTGAGCTCAACACATGTCCATCAAGCCAAGGTTTTTGCAGTGGACTCATTGGAGAGTGGGTTACAACTTTGTCCAAAGTAGTTTGAAGGCAATAGCAGGAGAGATAAGACACGATTGTGCCCTTTTGCTTTCAGTACACCAAATGAAAGCTGTGGAAAGATGAGGAAAAGAAGCAGAACAATAAAAGAAGCATGATCCTTCAAGAGTTCATACTTATTTACTTACTCACTTTTCTGTCTATTTTAAAGATAATGATGTTACATAAAAAGGGCTTGCAAGACATTTTAAACCTCAGGCCATTCCAATTGAAATGGGTGGTAAGAAGATGCTATAAAAAAATGACAATCATCATGAGAAAAGCTTCAAAGTAAAACTCTAAAAAACACAAAAAACGGGAAACAGCTTTAGAGATAATTATGAAACTTTAGACTGAAAGTTGTCCCATTTATATCGATGTGCCAAAGATTCAGCATCTTTCTCCTCCGCCTCCCTGTCCCCGAGTTCACCTCGCTGTCTTGTTTTCCCAAAGCTGTCCTCCTTTTTACCTAGCTAATCCCAGCCACTGTCAAGATTTGAATGCTGCTTTCAGCGTGTGCCATATTTTCAGCATTGAGCATCATTTCCTTGAGCCCAACAGACAAGGAGAGAGAAGGAGGGAAACTGGAAACAAGATAAAGAGACAGACAAAAATATGCATACACATGCAGTAAGACATCGTTTGAGTCTCTGTTTAATTAGCCTGCTGGTTTATCAGGGTGATCAGGAGTTCAACACAGTAAAGTTTCCTGTAGATAAAACAGTGTTTGGGGGAGTAGGGCTTAATGAATGCAGAGCAGCATATAGGAGAAGGAAGGGGAGAAGGAAAAAAAGAAATGAAAGAAGATGAGCAAAGCATGACAGGAGGGTGCTTCAGTTTAATTGCTTACCCGATACTTTCACTTCCTCTCTATCGTCCTCTTTTTATCTATTACAACAGATGAGAAAATTGCCTCTAACACATGCATCTGACACTTTCTTTTATTTGCCAGGAATAGAGCTGAGGGTTTATGATGACAGCTTAACTGTGGTAGTAAGTGATGGTGCCTTCTTTCACTATTTGGACTTTTAAGAGCTTTGTGCACTGATTGATTGACCAAGCAGAGTTAATGGAGCCAGTTTGTTTTAGTGGAATTGATATAATTCACTTACAGCGAACAATAACATTTTACAATTAAAACAAATTCTGTTGACTTTTTCCAGTCATTCTGGAGCCCAGCAATATTTTCCAAAAGCTTCACACTGAGAGACAGTATGTATTTCTTATAACTTATTATTTAGACCTATATGTGTTTGTGGTGTTAAGTGGCCTTGATAAAAGGACGGCTTTTTCACGTTTTCAGTCTTTCTGACCACAACAAGAATAAGCATTGCAAGCCACACTCATTTACAAAGGCACACCCTTTTCAGCTATACTGCCTAACAAGCGTTTTTCGCTATTATACACACAAACCTATGAATGAATCAGGTAAGGTGACACTATAATGGCTACAGAAACTTTCTCAAGATGACAAAGTTGTTAAGCAAACTACCAATCTTGTACATAATTAGCAAACAAAACATTGTTTGTAACTTAAAAGGCTTTTGTAACTGTCAAGAAAATACTGGTTTAGATTGAATCAATAGATTAGATATATTAAAAAATAAATTAGATAAATAGATAAGCTAGCTAGCTAGATATGGTTTTTAGGTAGCTAGCTATCTAGTTAAGATAGATAAGCTAGATAGCTAGTGTAGCGGACTCCACCCTCAAAAAATACCAGAAACATAATTTTGAGAGAACTATTTCAAGACCTTTGTAATTTTATGATATAGATAACAGACTCTTTACAGAGAGTAGCTGATTCTTGGAGACAACCAGAAAACACTTTCCTCCCCGACTTCAAGACCATTCCTCAGGAAAATTAAATGAGCTATAAACCTTTGAACTGATTGTAATGTTTTCTTGAAGTTCTGTCCTGCATTTTAGTTTCTAACTTCATTAGCTTTTTACATTAGTTTAAAAAACATATTTTAAGTTTCAAGAGTGGTGAAGAACAACATAGTTCATTAAAGCAGGCATCGGAAATTGATTTTTTATAACGTACACATAAACCTGTGTTCTTTCCTTCAAGTAACCAATAGCCATCCAATCTTCTGATAAGGGACACAATAATGAGTTCTAAAAGTGTCAACTGTAATACATCTGAGATGCCTGTGATATAAAGCTAGAGCATGTATGTAATACTTCTTCAGCTCAAGTAAAACACTAACTAAAATGATATTTAATCTCTAATATAGAGTTAAGAAAGAGGCAATGCTTCTTTCAAATAAAGTTTTTATTTTAAATAAACTCTATTTTAACTATCAAACTTGTTCAATATTTACAACCAAAACTCAACGACTTATAATGACTCTCGAGTCATGGCTTTGTGAATTGTGGCTTGCCTAATGTGGACAATAATGAAAGAGATCTGATTGGGGAAGGTGGAAGCAGAAAAAACAACAATAACCACGGATAACAGTCATAAACTAAAAAATATGAATTGATGCTGTCTGTTTTGGATTTTTCTATTATAAATAGTCCCAAAATTTTCATGATTCTTTCAACCTATTATGCCCTCTTCCATCCTGGGTCTTCTTCGTTTTTTTCTTTTGTTTGTTTGTTTGTTTGTTTGTTTGTTTTTTGTCAAATTACATTTGATCATTTGAGATTTCTGGCTCAGAGAACTAGTTTCTAGATGTGGGACAGAGTCATTCTGTACAGGGTATGTATCACACAGAGGCTCTACAGAGAGGGACAAAGAGAGTCATCTTAGGTGATATTATACACAAAAATGTTTGAGATAAAGGTGATAAGACCATCTCTAAGCAGCTTGATGTTCCTGTGACTACATTTCAACATATTATTAATAGTTTAAGGTCCACAGGACTGTAGCTTGCCTCCCTGTATGTGGTTGCAATAAGGCAAGCCAAGTTTATTTGTACAGCACCATGTGTGTACAAGAAAAAGTGCTTTACATAAAAACTTCAAAAACATTACAGATGTTGTAAACAAGAATAAAAAAATGCAATAAATCACAATAAAATTAAAAATGAATTAAAATAATTAAAAGCAAGATCAGATAAATGTTACCCACCAAGTTTAATTCATTGGCGTTCAATTCAATCTCTACTGGCAGTTTGTTCCACTTGCAGCATAACAATGTTAGCAGTAACATTAATGGCAACCTGAATAGATGAATAGCGTGAATGGTAACTAAAAAGCCCACAACAATCTCCAAAGACATTTACTCCAAGGTCAAGGTAAATCAGAGTTATTTGCTGTTTGAACCAAAGTGGAGACAACCAAGCCAAACATCACTGTTGATGGCAAATTTTTAAAAAAACTGACCGGAATATGTCAAACTGCTAAGCCTAAAAGCTTCTCTGAGAATGGCCTTGTGGTAAAGCACATCAGCTTACCAATGCAAAAACGAAGCACGCCAAAAGAACACTGTCCCACTATGAAACATATACAAAGCTAGGTTATGCTCTGGAGCTGCTTTCCTGCTTGAGGAACATTTGTGTAGGGTCATTAAATCTCAACACTATCAAAGCATTCTGGAGCAAAATGTGCTGCCTAGTGTTAAAAAGCTTGTTCTGACTTGCAGGTCATCGGTCTTCCAACGGAGTAATGATTCAAAATACTCAGCCACAGAATGGCTGACAGCAAAACATTGCACCATTATGTTTGTCAGTTTCAAGCTATTTCAAAGACCACAGTGAGTTTTTTTTTTTTTTTTTTTAAATTAACAGAGTGGTACCAACAATTTAGAGCATATGCATGTTTGTGCTGGTTGTACCAAAGCATCCACTTCAGTAAATGGAGCATAATTTATGAACTTAGAAAATTTCATTGGAGGTCATTGGAAGAAGTTAACTAATTTATTCCTTCATTCTCCATAGTGATCCATCCTATTCAAGCTTGCAGGAAAGCAGGAGCACATCCCAGCAATACAGGTATAAGGCAGGCAACTCCAACACAGTGCCAAAAAGTTAACTCAAGCTTTGTATTTAGTTTCTCAACCTTTTAAAATGTAGTTTTGATATTTTCTACAAATAATTTTTTTTAAATATTTTTATTGTTTCATTTTATGAATGGTAATTTGTCCGTGTTGGCCCTATGATGGACTGGCGACCTGTAAAGACTCTACACCGCTTCTCACCGGCTAATTGCTTGGATAGGCTCCAACTTCCCTGCAACCCTGAATTGGATTAAGCGATTCAGAAAATGGATGGATGGATGTCAGATTTTGTTTCAGTTGAATATACATTGCAGTTATGGTATCTTAATAGTTTTCGCCGAGCATTATTGGGCAAGGGTACCATGTTGGCATCCACCACAACGTACACAATAATTTATTCAAGGCATTCATAGTAACTTCCGACACAGTGCTGTGAAAGAAAACATTCATAAATGGAGGAAAAAGGGGTGAAAGAGGATAAACAGAGACACGCTAACCAATGACGCTGGAGAACATTATCTCCAGAAAATTCCGATGATAGAGAATGTGCAACCAAGGAAGGAATACTTCCTTGTGAAGGCGCCCTCGCAGCTGAACGAGGTTCCCTGATTGTGGATTAGGGCATAAATCCAGATCCCCCCATCAGACATCCTCCCCTTGTCCAAGCGGAAACGGAAATCACTGTTACCATGGTTCCTAACCTGGCGTCATTTACAGTAGCGGCAGTCGCCATTTCTTGAAAAAAATATAGTACCATAATATTCACTGCACTTACACAATTTGCTTTAATATGGGGCATTCAAACCACATTGCAGCCACGCTGTGTGGGAAGCAGCTTCAGTCAGACTAAAAGAAACTGAACTGATAATGAAAGCTGAAGGCGGACAGGATCCCCCAGATCTGACTGTGGTGAGAACAATGCCGCACAAGATGCCGCTGACCCACCCCACACATCACAAAAACACAATGTACTCCTTAGGAGGCATCTTCAGATGCACTGGAAGAAAAAAAGGTAAAGGAGGAGATTCTTTGATACAGTAATATTAATTTAGGACAAGAGGGCCAGGTAGCACTTTACATTATAGCTCTGTAATTATATGGTGATAGTTGTTGGGGTTGCAGGAATGTTTGAAGTTGAAATTTACTTGACCACTGAATGATGAAGTACTGCTGCTTAATGCAGAAATACTAACAATGCAAGTACCATTTAGAATGACCATGGAGGCCTAACCACCAACTGAGACAACATCAGTATCAAGACAATTGCCAGAGTTTCTTGTTCATTCAGTTACAAGGATACTCATAATCAAGTGTTTTTTAGAGATCTTGGTTATAACACATAGATAGCTGACATTTTTTCCAGGTTATTGCTTCATATGATGATCACTGTTATTACTATGCAATAACACAGAAACAGTTGCAGTGCTGATTCATGGTTATTACATGGAAAATACTGATGCTGTTTCCAGGTTATTGGTGATGTCTGTTGTAATGTAAAATTACCATAAAAATAAAATCAAAACATTCAGTGAATAATTTTACAGCCTTGATTTATGGTTATTACATAGAAACGGACCAGTTTTCAATTTTAGTCTGTTGTTGCTTTGCTTTATCCAACTTTACTACTAGGATATTTCCTGGCTATTATTACTGGCAATTCAAATTCAATATTCAAGTACAACATATGGCAACGGATAGAAGTAAAAAATGAACATGATGATTTGAAGCAGTTGTTTTCTACTGGTTCAGATTTGAGACTCACCATCACCCCTGAATGATAACTCATGACCAAATGGACAGAAAATTTAAATGTGTTAAATTTAATTATTGTTGGAACCTCGAATTATTTGGATTTAGCAATGATTAAGCTTAAAAACGTTGAAATAAAACTATTGATGTACCTCCAAAAAGAACCTCAGAAATATACAGCTTTATCTGAGCACCTTTTTTGAATACCCAACAAACTATCCATCCATCCATTTTCTACCGCTTATTCCCGAACGGGGTCGCGGGGGGGCTGGAGCCAATCCCAGCTACACAG
>JBAMHX010000014.1:18904069-18918121 GCA_037177515.1 Pseudomugil tenellus | reverse complement strand
CCCCCCCCCCCCCCCCCCCCCCCCCCCCCCCCCCCCCCCCCCCCCCCCCCCCCCCCCCCCCCCCCCCCCACCTCAAAACCAGCAGTATTGCATTTGCACAGTCTTTGATGAGCAGTTCACAAAAAGAGCCTTGAAAGCTTGAGATTCCTTTCAGAAGAAAACTGGCTCACAGAGAGCTGAAAGAGAGGAAGCCAACATACACGGTCTGGTTCCGGCACCAGAGTAGGTAATGACCGAACACAGGCACAATAATACACACTACACACACACACACATACACATATTATGCCAGGCAAGCAAAACAAAGGATGAATGTGGATTTTTAGTAGTCTAAAATATTGCTGAAGTGCTGGATTGAAATACATCTACCAGAACATAGACAGACAGTTTCAGCCTCTTGTTTTATTGATGTTATCCACCACTTTCCTCTCGGCACCATAACTCCATGGACGACCACAGCCAATAGGGGTGCTGTTAGTGACACTTTAGTGACCCCATCTGGCAGAGGATTGGTTAAAGCTCAAGTCGTATGAACAGATCACCCACCAGCAACAACATTTCTGATTGGATACTCCATTTTTCATTCCAAATGCTAGTCATCATCCTCTGTTGAAGAACTCGGCCTTTGTTGTTGAAGGGTGTCTTGGAAGTGTGTGGGCTTGAGCGTGCGGCAAAGAGGAAATTGAAAATTGCTGATCTCTGTCTGGCAAATAAAGAGCAGCAGTCTGCATCAGGCTGTCATCTTGGTTATGCCACCCACCCTGACAGCTCTGCCTCCTCAGTGGAGCACAAGACTATGACCGAAGGTGATTTTGAGGCCTTCGGCTGGATCAGATGTGAAAGTTCTGACTGCCCACGTGTGGATGCGTATGTATTTGAGAAAGTTTGTCCTGTAAGTGCTTGTGTAAATTTATCCTTCAGTGGTTATTTGTTGAAAATTGCAGTTCAGTGACTAAGAACATACATTTAAATCAACACAATTACACATTATTCTCAATTTTACTGATATCATAAAAAGTTGAGAGGACTTACTTTAAACATGTTATGCAATATTTCCACAACTCAATACACCGTATCCTTGCAAATATAATTCTTACAACACAATAGTTTTCCTTTAAGAGATCACATCATAATGTTTACCTACATCAATTTCTCAAACAAAAACTTAATACGTTTAATTTTCATTTTATCTCTGTCTATTTTGTTGTAGTTACTTTTATTTCTATATAAGACACTGTAGCCATATATATGTATATAAAGCCGACACACATGCATACCTTAATGGCGGCATGTATATTTGAAGCCATGTGGTATGGCGCATCCCGTCAGTGCAGTTACCAGGCACTGTCATTCTGCTTTGGAATCGAGAAGGGTTGTCTGAAGGTAGAGGAAGGATTAAAGCACTTCAAAGCAATGTTCACTTCTAAGCTGGCTGATGCAAAATCCTCTTTGTGCAAATGGACAGCCAGCACTCCAAATAATAATATATATATTAAAATTGTATTTAAAAAAAACCCTCAGAGCTGAGGTTTTTAACTTTAAAAATATACAAATTGACGACTTATAGAAAAGATGTGCATATATTCAGTCAAGCTTTAAGTTAGAAAAAATAATTATAACAAATTATATAAAGATTAATTCATATGAATTTTTAAAATAATAACTTTTGAAATGTCTGTCAAAATCAGTTATGCTATATGTATTTCTGGGTGCCCCAACATGTGTACACCATAAACAAAGCTGACTGATGACTTGCAGTACTATACTTCTAATTAATGCTTCTTATAGTAGCAACACTATCATCCTTGTTTCTTATTATTTTTTATCTTAAATCTCTATTTTTACTCGTTCTTAACATTTTGATTGATAAACAGGGAGAAATAGATGAGCGCCAGATTTCTGGCTGTGCAGTGATATTAGGACTTAGAGGTGGGCGTGTGGGTGGGTGATGAAGTGGACTTGGTCAGAGTACAGTGGCCAGCAGGGCCACTTCAGTGAGTCCTAAATCACTGGAAAACCGGACTACTGCAGTGATGGATGGGCCCGGCACGCCCCAGATCAGAACACCAGCTATCCGTCTTACAGAAGAAATGCTTAAATACGGATGCAGCGGACTCTGCGAGATACAGAAACACAAACAGAAACACACACAAAGTTGTTTGCTTGCAAATATACATGAACAAAAATGCACAAAAAGACACGCATAATGAAAAGAGCCAGCAGGCAGAAGCAGAGATTTATGGGAAGAGAGGTGCTGTGGTCAGGTGAACAGATTGGTTCTCTGGCAAGGTGGGTGGGCTCGGCAGCATCAGTGGCCAAGACAAACCTTCTAATCATTCAGATAGGCTGGCTGATTTATGCTGATAAATTATACCTTGGAGAGGAATCCAGTCACAATAATATTTTTAATATCCATGGTAAGGTTTGTGATTTGCTTGCTTTAAATGGTATTTAAAGGGAAAGAGAGAGAAAAACTGTTCCTTCTCAAGGAAAATTTATAAGTATCAATTCTTCACAACACAACATTTATTTGAGGGTGAAGCAAAGCTTTATCGGTTGAGATTAGTTCAGTCTCATACTGTCCGAATGTGTGCAGAACGAGGGAGAAACAAACATTTGTATCAAGCAGAGAATTATTAAAACATCATTTAATTCTGATAATATTGTCTGAATTGGTGACAAGTTATAAAATCGAGTCAGACATCTTTTTTCTTTTGTCATTCAATTACTAAATAGTACTGTGTTTTTGCAAACCTTGAGTTTTTGCATTATTCTTTAAAAGTAACCTGTGCAGTTAATTTGGTTGTCATTTTGTTGACCTCTGCTATGTGTGTTTTGTCAGTATTTATATTTAAACATATGGGAAACAAAAAATATAACTATTTACTAACACAGCAATGTGGTGATGTACACTGGAGAGGTGTGACGCATCGTTAATGACTTAAATAAACTACAAATTAAAGATGTCCCACATCTTTAGAAAAATCAAATAAAACATTGTGCATTATAAAATCTGATACTTATTTGCGGTTTTGTGGAAAAATATATAACCCTCAGTGTTCTTGACGGTTAATAGTAAAAAGTAACCGAGCTGGATGCTGACCAGGCGTTTTAAATTTTTGCTACGTCTGATGAAGTTAATAAATCATCTGCGGCATAAGCTGTAATTCTCCAAAATTTTTTGATTCCTGCCAGATACCCAGCTATTTTTCTAACTTTTATTTTTTCAACTTAAATAACTAAGAACCTCTCTGTGTAGGAAAATTTCCTGTCCTGGCCCAGAAGCTCTCCCATAGCACCTCTACAATCAATGTAAAGCAAGTTTTTCTGCTTTCCTAGAAAACTACACATTATAATAATTAATTCTATTAAACTTCTAGATGGTTTTCTTTGGCCTTGTCACGAGTGATAAAGACAAGAAGTGAATCCATAAAGACTCAAAGAGCATTTCATTAATTGTTCTGTAAACATAATCTATAGAAGGGAATTTTACTGAATAAAAACATATTTAAGAAAAAAATTGGTTTTCTACCAGCACATTTAGCAGCAGAGACTTGCAGTAGACTTTGCATGAATGTAAAGTGTTATAACTTTTAAAAAGGACTAATAGTTTTAAGGATGAATCACTATAGACTGGACGTTAATCTGTTCAGTTGTGGGACTATGGAACTTTGATGCTAAATTTAATTATAAACTGTATGAAAGTCCACCTCCATTAATCAAGTCTCATAAAACTCCACATTTAAGAATTTCACAAAAAAAAAAAAAAAAAAAAAAAAATTTGCGAGAATTTTTTTTCTTCAATTAGAAATATACAAAATGTTCTTCTGGGTTATTGCCACAGTCTTGCTTTACCTTACTTATTCTAAACTCTTATAGTCACTTATAGGTTTGTTTCTAAGTTGTTTTTTAGAAATGTGTGTCAGGTTGCAAAGCTTAGCCTGTCTGTTCTGTGACATTAAACTGTCTGAGACAGCTGGCCACTCTAAAGCAATCTGAGAAATCACTGGGTGTGTCGTCATATTTCTTCTCATGTCAGGCTGCAGAATGAAGAAATCCTTGGGATTAGCGTCGGGGTTTGTATTTGTCGACAGATCGGTGACAAGCCAGCTCGAAAGGCAGAGCTCTGTAAGTCTTGCCACACCCAGCATCCATTATAAGATGGCTTTTCAGAACAAAACCAATATTCACAAGGTACATACATAAAAACGTCAAGTTCTTTCAAGCAAACAGCAATCGAAACGTTGGAATTCTTTGCTATGAGCTTTTTGACAAGATAGATAGAGAGCATTGTATTTGTTCTGGATGTATGGTTTTTCCATCAGCTATCAGGGAAATAAGAACAAATATTATATACTGAAGCATTTTCTGTCTTGGGTGGGAAAGTTGAAAATCTAGTGAATAAATTGATAGTCATGTCATTAGTAAATGCTATTAAATCCAGTGTTGTGCCTGAACGCGTCCAATGAACGACTTTCACTGAACATGTTCATATTTACGGTGAACTTAACGATTCAGTTTTCATTTAGTGAACATGAATGAGAGCAACACTCACTTTGGTAAGAATGAGCGGTATACGGAGTTCCCGCTCATTTGAAAAGTCTAGTTTTACGACATGGTTTACGGCAAAAACCATGACAACAAGCATGACTAATACTAGTTCCTGCGATTCATCCATCCATCTATTATCTATTGCTTATTCCCTGAACGAGGTCGCGGGATGGGGGCTGGAGCCAATCCCAGCTGACATTAAGGCGAGAGGCGGGGTACACCCTGGACAGGTCCCCCCGCGATTCTGACTCAGCTAAACGCTTTGCTAAAGCCAGCAGGGCAGATGCTACCGCGCGAAGCAATGATGTTGTTTCCCTCAAGAAGTAAACACAGAAGACTAAATCGTAATGTGAGTAACCGAGAGATAAGAAAATAGCAAGAAACCGGTGGTCATAAGCCGATAAGATAATGATCCAGAGACATCACCGTAAGACACAGGGCTCTCTGTGTCGACCACAGATCCCTCCTGTACCCAGTCGGGTGTCTCCCTCGGACATGCGGGGTCCCCATATGCCACTCTCCGGGTGAAAAAGTTTTGGTCAATTTCGTTGTTCACCCAGCTGACCAATTCTAACATGATTTTATCAGGAAGTAGTGGAGAGAGATGCTTTTACTAAAGAAATACTCATAGACAGACAGTAAAAAGGATCACAGGAACAGAAGGAAAAAAAAGGGTCTGCATCGCTCAGAAGCCGTAAGAAAAGAATTTTCTATATATTATGATCGCACATTAAAATCTATTATCTATTTCAACATTATTTTTCTCCTGGATGTAATAATTGTTTCTTGATTCTTTATTGGTTTATGTGTTTAGTTTTGGGGTGGCATTGACTTGTAATGGAAGGTTAAGAAGAGGTTTTTTTGAGTACTAACAAAATGTGACAAATGAACGTGATCTAGTTCTTTTTTAGACATATGAACTTAGCTCATTTTTTTAAAAAAAGAACTATGAACGTGAACTAGTTCATTTTTATCTGTGTGAACTGAACTTTGAGCTAGTTCTCTTTAAGTATGAACTGGCACACCACTGATTATATCACATTCTAAGTCTAAACTTTTTACGAAGTAGTATTAAGTTCTTTAAAATTATCCACAGCAGTAAATAGGACTGTAATGTTGTGTACACTGGAATGTACAAGTGGAGCATGTGTACAGATACATTCATCATTGATTTACTTTACTGGTTCCAAAATCCTCAAAATGGAAAACCGCTTAAAATTTTTCAGATGCCACATGTCACATTCACGACAGCCTATTAAAGAGTGATTACACTAAATGTGATTTTAAATGGTTACAGATGTCACTTTGTATGATACTGATCCATGGTGCCGCTCAGTGCTCCGCGTCTCTGCCAGCAGGTAGGCAGCACCAACCTTTCCCTGAGTCAGCGTGTGCATGGCTGCATTGATTAGGTGTGACTACTCAGGTCAGGGGCCAATTTGGGGTTGCCACAGGGTCAAGCGTGTTGTCCAATATAACAGCGGGACCTCCGGACTGGATCCGGCCAGTATCCTGGCAACAGGCACCTCCTATCCCCAATCCGAACCATGAGAGCACTCGTCCTGTGGTGATTGAGACTGCAGGGCTCCATTCTCTTTTCATCAGCTTCACTACAACTGTTCTTATATCTGGCTCAGATGAATTAACTTGAACAATAGCAACAAAGGGTCACTAAAGCCTCCACCATTGTCACAGAGTGCAATTAAGCTGAGTGTTCAGTTTGTACCGTTTTTGGGTGGAAACTGTTTAAATGGCTACTTGTTTTTGAGGCCTTGCTGTGATGGCTGGAGCAACAAAGCCAAGCTGACTTTTTTATTCTTCTGCCAAAGGATTTTGTCCGAACATAAGGAAAAACAATGCTGGCAAAAGGTGTGCAGCTAATTTATGTGTATCTGTATCTTTCTCAATAAATTCTCACCTTAGTGAAGTGAATGCAGTCTCATTGCATTATGGATTATTACTTTCTCAGATGTGATCAGTGAGCAAATTCAATGCAATGCCATCAAATTTCTCAATGACGTGTTTTCAGCCTATTCAAATTAGTCATTATATTAGAATAACATGTGTCTTGGTTTCTAATAATGTCAAGCGAATTACAAAGTGATTTGAAATGAGGAAGACTCAGCTATTCCAGGATTACATGCTCAGTTGAATTCAATAAGCCGTTGCATACTGTAATAGGAAACCACAAAAAAATCCATACTTACCACATCATCTGATAAAAATGTCCGCTCCCTGCTCTGCAAGACTCTGTTAAACCTATTAAATACCTTGTTTTTTTTGCTAATTCTAAAATATTATGCTGATTACATGTGAGCAATAACTGACAATAGTAGTACACAGTCGTACTCTAAACACTATTTACTACAGATCAATAATAGTGTATCATTTGGGGCAAAATTACACGAGAAGCAGACAAAGGAGCAGAATTTCTGTCAATGATCTTTCCGTATGGAAAATACAGTACTTAACACAAACTTAACATTTGCAATGTCACACACTTTTGAGATGAAATACTCTGTCTTTGTTTGGCTTGAAAGGAGCTGTGGAACGTTTCCTGTTGGGTTTGGCCAATTTATTTTCCAACCGATTACAAGTCTAAGTAAAGAAATTGGCATTTAATATGTCATGTGCAGTTTTATTAGAGAAAAAATAAATAACTGATTAAAGAAGAAGAAAAGACTGGTGCAATTTATTGACAGACAAAAGTTAGTTTTCTGTACTCATTGAAACAAAATGAATATTAATGACTGGTATAAAATAAGTTGATTACAATTTTTTTATGGTGATCTTTAAATTTATTAGCATTTTTGTTATATATAAACAAAATGAACCAACATAAATCTTGTTATGTGGAAGTTTTCTCTGTAGTTCTAAGTCTTCCCTTATAAGAGAAAACTTGAATGTGATTATTTTTATATCCGCATTAAAATCATTTTTTTTAGTGTTTTATGCTGTATTAAACTGCAACAAATACTTTTCTTTCTTAATATTCCTAATGTTTATCATTTTCACGAATAAATACATAACATAATTGTTAGATGTAATACTGACAGCTGAAATACTTAGCTTTTCATTGTAATGGAAATAATTGAGGCCACAACAATCAAGCTTGTTGACACTTTGTCAAACCTTTTTTATTGTTGTCATTATTGCTGACATATTTAACCATAATTACTGCGCGCGTATGTTTTCAGTTGTGCAAAAACACCCCACAACCACAGTGAGTGCCAGCATGAAGGTTTTTCATATGTAAAAATGAACCTAACCTTACTGTACAATCCAGTTAACCCGGCTAACGCAGACACTCCAGGGAGGACACTTCCAGAACACCTTTCAGAACCCCCCACAGAGGTGTCCAACTGAGCACCACTTCCAAACCCTGGAGACTCCTGATCAGGAACATCCATTCCCTGGATCATGATACTAATGACTGTAATGTGTGTCAATGTGTGGTTTACACAGCAACCTGTCCTGGTCCTTCCTAAGCCGTAAGGCTTCCCCTTCTCGGTGCCCTCTTGAAGTCTCTGTGTTTGCTAAAAGACTTGTTGTCACTTCTTTATTGCAAATATTTGTTTTCCTTGTATATGATAATAATAATTATGTTTTTCCCAGTTTTCCCAGATTGAGAATATGTGTGCGTGACCGAATGCATAACATGCATCTGTGTGAGTGTGTGTCCGTGCAAGCCTCGGTAATTGGGACAGCTCTGCTCTCCCTCGGAGCCCCAGAAGGTAGAAAAACTCAGTGTGCCATTACATCCTCCTCCTCGCTCCCTTCATTCAATCCGTCACACACCTCTTCTTCTCCCTGTGCAAGCGAGTGCGCACCTGTGAGTTTGTTGTGTTTGCATGAATGCATGAATGTTTAAGCTTGTGTACGGCTCTGGGTTTGTTTGCACTAGTATGTTCTGATGCATAGTGTGTGTAGGAGGTTGTGTTTGTGTGTGTCTTATAATGAAGCCATATGGCCTGTCTGTTAGTATGCAAGCTGCCAGCACTGGGAGCTGTGACGCTGGCAAAAAGCATGAAGATGAGACGTGAGGGGCATATTCCTGTCTTCTTCCTCTTCTATTCTCATGTCTTATTCTCACTTCAATCTCCTTTTTTCTTCTTTTTCTTTTTTTTACCTCTTTCTGTTGTTTTTTTTCATCTGCTTTTCCTCTGTCCTTCTCCTTGTCCTCCATCCATCCATCTTATCCTGTTTTCTCCTCGTCAGTAGGTTCCTCTTCTCCAGTTTACACCCATCATGTCTCTAATTCTGTTCTCTTTTTCATACATACTCTTCTTAGTACTTTTCTCCTACTTCTCATTCTTGTTCTCCACATTAGATCCTGTTGTTTCTGCTGCTCCCTCCTTCTCTCTCCCAATAAGATTAACTGGTGTGAAACGATCCATTTCCACTTTTTCCTGTGCAGCCCGTAGAGGAGAGTGCAGCCTGACCTAAATTTATATGTTAGGGAGACAATCTAAATGACAGCACATGGAGGGAGAGAAAGACCAAGAGATGAGGAGTTGATATTTGTTCGTCAGGGGTTTTCTTTTTACAGTAAGAAAAGTTTAATTAATGCTTTTGTTTAGAAAAACTTGTTTCAGTAGTGAAAATAATGGCCCTGTTCATAGTTTTAGTTTTTTTTTGTGTGTGTGGGGGGGTGGGGGGAATAAGACATTTAAACACTTTTCTAGCAGCCCCATTTGACTGTATGATAGTACAACTTGATTTTGAAAAGAAGAAAAACTATTTTTGAAAATTAAAGTTTTAGAGTACATCTATCTGTTTCTGAATATTTATTCAATAATATTAATAGTTTAGTAAAAATTAGAAAAATTTATTATTTTATTGTCAGCAAAATAATAAAACTTTATTAATAAATTATTATTAATATCATTGATTTATTCATTCATTTTCTATAACACTAAATCCTTTATGTACCTTTTTCTTCTAAATGTGATGAATAAAAATGGGAAGCGGGGGGAAATGACAGCTTATAAGGAAATATAATTTAATATATTTTAATGTTGAACCCAGTACATTTCTTGCCACATTGATATATTGATATATCTATGTAGATGCTTTCTAGCTATGTGAAAGTAAATCTACATGCCTATGTGTAGGTGTGACTGTAATTTGTTTGTTTTTATTATATATATATATATATATGAAGGGGTAGCCTTAAATGATGGCTACACTTACCAAGGAAGGTCCAGTATCTTTAAGAGAGACTCTAGTATCGTATTATTAGAAGGGAAAATATTTAAATGAAATTCAATCCAAATACAGATATATAAAGTGGAAATTTCAAATTTTAAAATTTCTTGTTTCTTTTGAGGAGCGTATGTGTTTGGGTGGGGCCATGCAGGGGTTTCAAATTATTAAATACTGCTAGAATACACTGCTTTTCATTTAAGTGTAATAAACTTGTTTTATATTTTTAACAATACTATGTAACTGATTGAGGCTTTTGGGCTCTAACATTTCTTACTTAACCCGTTTACACCTAGTGAAACAGAAATTATCATATGTTGACCTGAATTAATTTAATGTGTGCTGAAAACTACCTCCACGTTTTATTATTTTTCCGATAATACGCAAAACCTGTTGAAGCAGCTGAAAACAAAAGATGTTCATAACAGTTGGATGAGGTTACAGTAGATTTTTGTTGAAATAAATGTATTTAAATCTCTCAATAAAGGACAGTACATTTCAAATAAATACTGATCCTAACAAATAATGGTGCAAACTATATGATTTTAAAAACAGATTTTCATTTTTTATTATAAAGTCAACTCAAATTTGACCTAAAGCTAAAACAGATTCTTGTCATTTTTTCTTCAATTTAACCCTAGACTGAGAATTGCTTATGTATTGAGTATTAATAAATGTATGTATTTGCTTTTTATCATCATGATGAGATATCTTATGTTAGTAAGGATTGTGATTCACAGAACTTGACAACTTTATCCAAGAACTATCTCTTGCATTGCTTAATCTGTTCATCTCGGACTCTCCCTCTTTCTCTATTTTTGACTGCCATGTGTTCTCTTCAGGGAGCACAGGAGGTAGACTCCTTCCGCATGCATGGGTGTGAGAGGAAGATTCAACACCCCTTCGCTTGCTGAGAAACACAAGTGAAGGGGTGGCTTAGTTTGGAGTGTGGTTGTGTGAAAAAACCCTCACGCATAGGAACAAGACAGCCTGTCCTAGAGTCCTCACCGAAGGGAGTGGGCCTTCCTCTGTCTCCGACTGTTTGCTGTTCATTAGCAAGACACTGCCCCGCTGCAAGTATGTGCATGTGTTTCTGTCTCATCTTGGTGGCAGAGGTTGGTTCTCTGTCTTTGCCAGTGTTCCTGCATGTGGGATAACTGCAGCTTGCGTGATCAGAACAAAGCAAAAGAGCATGACAGAAGATCCCTCAATACCCGGCCTTTAAAAAATGCAGGAGGCAAATGCACGCAGAAGCAAGTAAGGTAAATGTATAAATTATGGACCAAAAAAGTCTGCTTGAAAAAGAGGGAGAGATCCCCCACATGAGGCTACAAACTTTATTGCATGTGAAGACAGAGCAGGGACAGCTGCAGAGAGCTTGCTGGAGTTATTTCACTCCGCCCAACTAAATAATGAGCAAGCACCTTTCTAATAAATGGACCCTGTAAAGCTCCACTTGCATTTATTTATTTATTTTTTGGCATTAAGCCAGTATAACTGACTGGACTATGGAAAAAAAATGTTGAAATGTTAAATGGTGCTTTTAATTCCAGTATCTTTATTTTTTTATGAACTTTTAAACATAGACTTTTAGAAAAAAAAATCCACAGAATGAATAAATATTTAATATTATTATTAATAATAATAATAATATTATAATAATAATATAATATAATAATAATAATATATAATAATAATTTATATATAATAAATCATATTTCCCATACAGAAAGATTAAAACTGAATCAATTTAAATAACATTACTTTGATTATAAAACCACTAAAAGCATTATGAAGACAAGTCTCGTAAAGGTGAAGAAAATACACTGGATGTGTACCAGCTTTTGTCACTTTCATAAAATGCTTTTTGTACTTTTTAGTACAAGTGTGATTTGTTGGTATCTGAAAAAAGTAAATCTATGTTGTGTGGGTTTCTTTTAACTTTTAATTTGTTTTTCTAGGAAATGACATTTCTAGATTTTATGGTAATGTACTGCAAGTTCAGCACTAAAATGGAAATGGACCTTTAAAAACCGTCAACACTGCAAAAATACACATTTTAATTTTATCATTCATCAACAAAGCATAAAATAACAATTATGAAATGTCAAACTCATCTCATTCTGATTTCCGTGTTTCTGCATTTCTTTTTTTTTACTGAAACTAGGTTTAATGTGTTACCAAATTATTGCATTAAATATTTGCACATATTCGATGCCAGATCTGTACATAGTTGAATACCTTTAGACTTTGCTGAGGCTCTAAAGAAAATACAGCTGGATCTATTTTTATTATAGCTTAGAGAAAGAGAGCTCATTAAACTTATCAAAAGCAGAAATTTAACTTTCTTAATAAAGAACATTTATAAACCTTTAAAGAGTAAAAGAGGAACTGAATCTAACCTATTAAATTATAGCTTCTAACATTACTCATTTAAAAGCTGGGCTACAAATGAAATATAATAAAATATGAAATACTTTGTTATGTTTAATTTTGCAATCTGCCCTTCTATAAAACAGCAAAATGTTAAATCTAAAATCACCTAAAATAAACACATTGCAGTTTTTTTATGTCAGACTGGAACATGATGCAGCCCCTTTCCTTTTATGCACTCTGTGGACTCCATGTTCTTTTGTGTAAAAAATACGGCTTTTTCATGTGCAATGGGTATGCGCATGCGCGTGGGATGTTCTTCCTGGAGTCCTCTTTAAACTGTGCATTAAAGCATGACTAACAAGACGACACACAAGTCGGTCCTTGCCCGCCGTGACATTGTGGAGTCATCGCTGGGATTTAGATGTCGCCTATCATTTCTAAGGCAGAGACTGGAAAGCTTCCCCACGCAGAGTTTGCACAATAACATATTGTTGCAATCTACAGTCAGTATTGTTAATGCTGATGAGATATTTCATTGCAGCATCTGGCCAGCTCGCATCACCTCCTGTCCAAATAAAATAAACTTTTTCCTACATTATGGCAGAAAAGAGCAGATAAATATGAAGCAAACTAGAAGAATATTTGTATCACAGGCATATTACATAGAAACATGATGCAGAATACTGAGTAACATAACAGAACACATACATTCATATCACTCTTTTAATCAAATAAATTCACATAAATAAAACAATATGGTGCTGACACCTATGCAGATTATGCTAGGGAGACAGTGGAAATTCTTAATTAGGGCATGACTAATGACACTCGGCAGCAAAAAGCGATTCATCCACAATAACGTGTGCTGCACACACTGAGCAAAAATCCACACAAACACGAGCTATTGCCAACTATTTTAATTTCAACTGAGTGACATTTAGCAGCTTTTCCAAGTAGTACCTTGTTGGTGCAAGTTGCAAAAATATTTGTTAGATACGAAAGGCGGTGAATTATTCAGGATTCATTTAATAATGCAGCAAAGTGAAGGGAAGACTCAAAATCGTGGCAGTGAAAACTGCTCTGCCTTGCTGCCTGCAAGCTCCTGCAACATACAGATCACACTATGTGTAATCACCCTGTTCCTTTTTCATTCACAGCTATGTTTTGTCCTTGCAGACACACAACCACATCACCCACAAACATATTTGATTAAAAATGTAAATGCAATTTCCCCTTCTCCTCCCAAAGCAAGAACTCCCCAGGAAGCAGCAGAATAACATAAGTCAGAAGTCAGATGTGAACAGATTAAAATGGCTATGTTTGTATCAGGGTAGAGACCATGCAGATACCAGTTGGATGACAAGGGTTATTGTTTAAAAGCAGCTGTAGTTGTCACCAAACAAATGAAAAAAAAGGCCCCAAAAAAGCGTAGTCCCAAAGCAGAGATGATATAACGTTCCTATTCTCTCACACACACAGTACACTGGGTTGATCTGTTTAGGTGAGTCACCACTTCTTAAAGCAGCAGTAGGTGGTTATGGCAGCATCTTTAAATAGAAAGTATACAGCACCGAGTCAATCGCTGGAGTAACAGAGACCGAAGGAGTGGGAGAGAGAGAGTAAGACGGGGAAGACATAAAAATGAGAGATTTGGAGAGTGTATTAGAGTTGTGCTGAGTGTGTCGTGCTGAGCTGGAGGGCTAGGAATCATCTCACATCCGTCATGGAGGCTGGTTGCAGGGTCAAACTCAGTACTGTGGCGAATGGCCCTGTTATCACACAGCTTTACATTCGCTGCGCTGCCTTTTCTCAAAGGCAGCAAAACAGGGCTGGAAGACAACCAAAAATAGAGACGCCCAATTAGAAGTGTTCCCAAAGCTTTGATGGAATTAGCAGTGAAAAAGAGCTTGCATAACCCAC
>JBAMHX010000014.1:18866999-18897227 GCA_037177515.1 Pseudomugil tenellus | reverse complement strand
TATATATATATGTAAAACATGTAAAACAAAATGATAATATCCATTTTATTTGCAGACTCAACAAATAGGACGTGCTGCATACATTTGCACATGCACTTAACATTTCCAATCAATATATGTGCATTATCATTCATCAGCCTTAACATAATACAGATAAAGCCAATGGAGCTTGAAATGAAATACAAATTCCAACCAAGTTTTATTTACTTACAGTTAATGCAATTTCATGATATACAACTGTAAAATCCAAATCACCCCATGCCAACACACAGTCCAAAACACAGAGATGTCACAGACGTACACTGTCATCTGCACCAATTTAGCGGCAGTTGATGAGCAATGGCAGCGCCCATGTGACAACATAATGACAAGCACGAGCAGTAAAAGACTGAAAAAAAAGAATTAACACAAATGAAGCGAAGGACTATGTTGACCTCTCTGTTTGTGTGTATGTAGGTGCACACAGAGAGAAACAGAGGATAGTGTGAATTACTGTGGTTTGCATGAGATCGGAGTGTCTTCCATTAGTCCCAAGGTGGTTTTGACAATAGTAAGTGATTTATATTAAAGGGTTTCATTGCAGAATATGGATTGCTCATCAAGGGATTATACAATGAAAAGTGTGTGTGTATGTGTTCCTGTTTAGATGTTAGTCTTTGTAGGGTGTTACAGTTTCCACTACCATTTCACTACAGGTGAATGTACGATAAACTGATGTGATAGTTGATCATACTTTAAATGGCTGAATAGACCAATAACATCTATTACATTGCTCCTTTTTTGTCTATGAAAATGTACATTATCATGATCTCATAACTGACTTTATACCAACTATAGGGTCTGTGCATTGTGCATGTGAAACAATTACTTAAACTGCCTGGTTTACATTAATACGTGCACACCACATGCGCTGCGGGCATAATTTCGGCTGTTATGGGTTTTTTTTTCTATTGAGTCCACTGTTGAGTCCACTGTTTTGGTCAGAATCAGATTTAGTTTGTGCACACAATGCCCCAATAAAGTGTACTTTCTAAGCAAATGGACTAGCCTTCGATTCCAAAAAGGGCTTGTATGAATGCAGCCCTGTTTGTTTGTTTTTTACTTGTCTTGTCCAGCATTAGGCAGGCAGAATGATGATCTGTCTGCTCTGTCACAGATCAAATTTACTTTGACAGGGGGAACTATATCTAGATATGTATATACAAAGATCATCTTGATAATCTGAATTCTTTATTTATTTTAGTTACATCTTAATTCAACTGAATTTCCATGTATTGCTGAACACCACCGGAGAGGACAAGAGAAAAGGAAAGAGAACACAAACAGAACATAAAGAAGAGACAGAAACACACCATAAAGGAAAAACAAAATTTCACCACCCATACTTTGCCATCAGACACACCTGTACAGAAACTAAGGGAAAGAAAAAAAAATAATTAAAATGAATCAAATAAAAAATTAAAAAGGGGGGATCTCATGAGCTCCTGCAAGGAAACAAAAACAAGAAGTGTCTGGAGCGCCAGAAATGAATATGTCAAATAAATAGATGCAAAAATAAAATAGAATAAAATAATGATCTGAGGCACATGTACACATAAGAAAGAATGGCTACCACTGAATAATCTAAGAGAAATCTCAGTGACTGTCGTCATGCAGAACGTACGAGGTGAAAAGGGCCTGCAGGAAGGTGAACATGCTCAGGCAACCCCATCCTACCCAAAAAGTCAGAGGCAAGCCAGGAGAATGACAAGACAAGCGTAAACGGCAGCCAGCCCCAAACCAGGATCCCACCCATCTCACCCCAAAGCTGGCCCAGCATCCACATAGGGAGGAGGATGGGGAGGTCCCGGCCACAGCCCCCTGCAGTAAAGGGGAGCGGACCCCGACGGGCCCAGGTCCACAATCGTGGCAGCCCTGTTCAATGGAGAGCCCTCAGAGAAGAGTTTAGTTTGGCTAGTTTGATCATTTAATCATTTACAGAATTAAGTGCAATTTATTTAGTGCTCCTCTTATTTTCTTTGAACAAGATTAAAAAGTTGTCTGCTTCCCAGGTGATTAAACTTGTTAGCTGTCTGGCCTTGTCTGTTCAATTCATCAATATATTATACACAGCATTGTGTAGTTCTGGGCATCACCAAACTCAAAATTCTGTTCAGGTGGTAGCCTGAACAGTGAATACATTGGAGTGAATACACATGCAGCAGTTTAGCAATGCAGCACACACATATCATGCAACAGGTGTGAAGCAAGCATACCAGCAGCCTATTGCACGAGGCTTTTTATTTCATACCATCATGACTTCTCCGTCTTGTTCCATTACTCCCAGGGATATTTCAAACCCAGGTGCTGTCAAAAAATTAACTTGCTAAACAATATCATTGAGCTCTTTTTTCCATCTGTAATCATGTCTGTGAATACTAAATATACACATCAATTCACAATTCAACATCTAAATGCCTTTTTCCGTCTTTTTGCCTGGTAAAACATGAACATGTAATGTCATCAGAATGAGCTGATTTAAAACAGTACAATATTCAACAAAAGAGGGGAAGAAATAAGTGACATGAGTAAAATAAGTCACAAAAACAGGGAACAAGCAGATTTTTATGTGAAAAAGATTTCATGAAAATAACTGAAGACAGGGACTGAAGACTTTTTAATATGAAATGGCAAGTTTTCTGTCAAGGACGAGGAGTCTGGTTTCTTGATTGAGAAGAGTATAAATTTATTAAATGAAGAATAAAAGAAGTGGAACAAAATTAAACAACCCGCGGAGAATCATTTCAGAGATCTGTTGTCACACAGAAGTCCAAAGTAATTCTGACCAGTCACCTTCGTTTAAAGACCCTGGTTGTGTGCGTCATAGAATGGTGACACTGTTCTGTTACAACAGATGGGGACCATGTCACATCTAAAGATGTTCCATGATGGGAAGGACACAACTCAGACAAATAGTGTAATAATGTCAGCATGACATTATCTTGCATGGAGGATTAAATAATAGGCAGACCTTTCAGCCAGATATTAATTAAGAGTAAGGTACTTAAGCTAAGATATTACCATAACAATTGTTTAGCATATTTTGTATCATACAAGAAATTGATGTTACATGAATCCCAATAAAATGTGTAAACATACTTTTTTTTGTATTTCTCTGAAAAATTGCTGTCTCAAACACAAGAAAAGGGGTTGAAAAAAAGAACTTGAATGAAAGATGACAAGTCAAGCAAAGTCAGGTTCGATTAAATAAGACCAGATGAGACACAAAAGGGACACATACTTTGCAACAAAACATATTCCTTAAGTAAGGGAAGACATAAGATGACAAAAACGATGAATCAAAGTGAAGTAAAAAGGTACTGACTTTAAAACACATGTCAGTTTTTTCCCCTTTTCATTTTCTTAATGAGGGAAGAAAGCCTCCAGAAGAAGACAGATCTTTATCAGCAAACCGCGTCCTGTTCCCCTAATCACCAAAGATGTGATAACTGAATTATCCATCTCCTCTGATCTTCTCATCTGATAATAATAATAATAAAAAAAAAAAAACTACACTTCCGTCGCTCCCAGGCACACTCCAAAAACTGGCATAATTTCCCAGCCTCACAGCTGCACCCCAGCTCTGATCGTATCTGCACCGTTCAGTAAAAGGAACTTGAGAGATCACACAGAGTCAATTGCCTGTCATGATACATTGGCTGAGAACCAGCCATGAAGACCAATGGTTGTAATGTCTGTCATGGCTCATAAACAGCACACGTTTAAATCATCTGAGGTACTCAATGGTAAATGGTCAGAGAAGATCAAAGTGAGCGTGAAAGGCATAGAAATGCTTTCAAGTAATAAATAAAAATAAATTGGGGATAGTTTTGTGTGTTAAATGCATAGATGACAATACATAACACGCCTCAGTGATAGGAAATCCAGTCAGAAATGTTTAGACAAACTGGCTAGAATAGAAACTTGCAAGTCTGGAGTTGGCCAAAGGAGGCACAAATGGCCTCAAGAAGCAATAAAGCCAAAGTTGGGAGAAAAAGTCACAAAAGCTACTAAATAAATCTTATCAGTTGCATGATCTGATGGGCTGGAGTACATGGGGATTTACTGTCAAGTGGACTGGAATAAAATATGCATATGTGAAAACAAATGTTAATTTGTTCTTCTAAAAACAACTTCTTAAGACTAACACATTTCTTATTGGTCGCAGTATGGTTAATTGTACGAAAAAACATTTTTTGAATTAAGAACATTTTAGGGACTGTGTATATTTCAACACTCGTTCAATTTTACTAATAGGCCTTTCACACTGACAGAAGTTTCATGAATCTACCTGTAAACTGTTTTCACCAAAAAAAAAGTTGGTTCACTTAAAACCCTGAAAAGTTTGTTTTCAAAAACGTTTTGCTTTCACAAACTAATATTATCAGTAGGCTAAGATAAAAGTGTGGGTATGAACTATCTCTAAAAAAAGAGAAAATATTGGTGTCAATGGTAAACTATGTTTCAAAAAAGTAAAACACACACACACATACCAACAAAAAAACTTACAAAAAGAAGAGGGGAAACTGCAATAAAAGAGAAGGTTTGGGCAAAAGTGGAGGTAGTCATGATCTTATTCATCCATGTTTTCCAGGTGTTGGACAGCAGCCACACCTGAAGACGAAACTGCGAGGGCAGGTCCACCAGAAAGCACCAATGTTCAGAGCAGCAGGCAAAAGAACATTGTTTGACTGAAAAACTATTTGGGATGTGACTGATATAGATCATTATTAACACCAAAAACCTAAATAACATATCCTGGTCTTAAAAATGAATGTCAGTGTGATTTTACCTCATTGACAAATGATGACCAAAGACAAAGACAAGCGTTTGTTTAATGGGTTTAAAACAGTTACTATTAACAATAACATTTAATCTAACCCCAAAACATTTACCTAATCCAACTAAATTACATTCTTTTACTGAAAAAAGGAAAAAGTTATGATCCTACACTGGTTTAAAAGACTAGCATGCAAATATCACAGGAAACTGTAGATGTACTGTGTATCAAACTACTGGAAGATAAATTCTAACTTTAAATACACCAACATCTTGACAGACAGTGTTCTCAGCTTCAAGATAGATCTCTTAGCCTTAAAAGCTGGACAAAAGCACAAAAGCATCATTGGTGTGTGTATTTACATACACTTTACTTGTAATACAACATGCAAATTTTGTACTAATTTGTACAACTTTTTCAAATGTAATTTCTCACTTTAAAGACAGTTGAACAAAATGTCATCACAGTTAGTTACCTTCATCTGCTTAATCTTTTAAACCATAACTTAGTGTTTGATGGCTTAGTCTCTGCAGGTAGGGACCAATATTTCAATGCACAGTTTAGTACAAAGCTACATCTCCACAGCCCAGTTCCAGCGCTAATCATTGTTTGTCAATACAAAACAATCTGTTTGCACTCCTGGCTTTCCATATATTCTTGGTCAAGATCCTCTTGCATCCGTTTGATCATTTTGCAAAACGTTTTGGCACAGGAATTACAACTAAGATGCACTATTAGTAGCTCCAGTAGCATCAGCCATAGTCGCCATGGTATAAAGAACAACACTAGTATAGCGATCAGTAAGCTCGTCCTTCTCAGTTCCTTTTGCAAATTGTTTGTTATTTGTTGACGAAGCAACATTATTATGACATTTCCCTGTTGTCACTTAGTTTAGCTAATTAGTCGCTTTTTATTGAACAGAAGGACGGCAGACGACATGTAGTTTCCCGTCTCAACCTTCAACTTGTACAGTTAAAAATACTACTCATCTGACATAATGCTTCATAAGCTAGGGTAAGATCACAAGTGAAATAGAGTTTCACAGTTATATTAGGTATTCTTTCATCTTCCAAACTGCTGCATCCATCACTATAGATCTGTGTGATTTGTTCATCAGTATTTCACTTCAGTCATTGTGATACTATAATACTGAACTTTTGTATAACTATTTAGGAAAGAATTAAAAAAAAAATGTAAATGAGATATTTCCAACAGTATGAGGAATCGATAATGGTGCTGACAAGCACTTACTGAGACCCACTGACCTGCTTTGTAATATGAAGGTTTGCTGTTCTTGATATTAATGCTATTTGTTAGCTAGAAAAAAAAGGTTCACTTTTATGTTGCAGGGAAATTGATTATTGCCACAGCTTCCCTCCTCTCTCATCCCCTTCAAAAGAGAGCTGCAAAATGATAAGAGATAGTCAGTTAATGAAGCATGGATGATTAAAGAGCCCCACAGGGAGAGGTTGTCAAGCACAGCAGACTGTATACCTCTTCTGCTTTTTGAGTCAACCTCTTCACTCTTAGCTGGGGGCGGGAGGAGAAAAACAGAAAGGAGGGAGGATGCCGTCCCTTAGGATAAACCTAAGGAGACAAAATACAATAAAATTACAGGCAACTTACAAAGACGGCTTACACCACAACCTCCCATGATCTGAGCACAAATAATACCTTCTTATTTATATCTAAAAGGCCATTTCCACTGACCTAGCACTGAAAAGCAAAACATTAGAATCCTCTCAACTCAGTAAGGACCACTAGACCCCCACGTTAAAACTGCCACTCATAAGCTTAAGCTATTAAAGTAACATCTATCACTCCTACATTGACTCAGCTTGGCAACTTTTTCTTTATTCTATGTCTTCCAACGCAACATTCCTACTCTCCTTCCTTCCTTTGATCAGGAAACCTTAATAAACAGGGACAGGATTTACATGAGTGGCAGCGAGCTGCTCTCATCACTTTCCTGTGCCAAAGCCTTTTCTATCAGCAAAGCATTTGAGGCACCCGACATTGAGAAGAATTACATCAGCTCTAAGGCTGCAGCTTTTCTGTCAGATAGATTATGACTGTGTCTCAGAGCTAGTAAATAATCCTTAAGTGCTCCTTATTTGACCTCAGATTGATTCGTTGGAAATAAATCTCATTGCTGTGCGTGCACAAAGTGGAACACGGTGATGAAAGTGTGAAAACAGCCCGTTGCTGCTAGTTAGTTTAGGCTAACAAATCAAATGTGCAAAACATAAAAATGGACGTATGAATCAAACATTGAAACAATAAATAACTTAAATCCTGCTTTGTAAATGTTTATCAAAGAAATGTATGCAATTCCCCTGTGTTGGGAAGATTCTTAAATAACATTAGCGTTACTCTCGTGCCGTAGATCAAGCTGTTATTCTGCATCTACAGCATGTTATGTGGGTTTAGAGTAAAACCTCTTTAATGTTGTGAGAAATTTATGATCCTATTCGCTTTGAAAAGTTCATCAAATATGCAGTTTTGCAGACATTACTCACAAGCAAAACTATTGGTGTAACTTATTTTGATGCTAACTTCAATCTCTTTTTTTTCTTTCCTTTCAGTGTAGTTTTCCATTTTTGCATCAAATCTCTCCGTTAATCTGTGGAAATGCTAATTTCTCATTCTCAAAGCATGATATTGTGTTCATTTTGGATAGCTAATGAATGTTCATTTTAAACAAGAAAGATTAGAAACGAGCAACCTTGCGGGCACCACCTCCACAACCTTTCCTCTCAGTGTTAATGTGGGTTAAATTAAAAGCATTTCTAGTTATTCATCTATTTTATTTTTAGCTGTATATCATAAAATGATGGCAGGGAGATTTTCTTATATAAACACTTTACGTCTGCTATATAAAGAATGTTCAGAATGTGTTCCTAGGGGAGCAGATGGTTGCAATTCTGCCAGTGCTAACTAGCGCCGAGCGATTATGTGTGATGATAAGTTGCTTCCCAGTTGAAAGCCTATCATTAGGGCTTTAATTAAAGCAGTAGCCTGGCCGGGTGACACGTCTGCCACAGATTTCTCGTACCCATGGGTGGGTGGTAATAGTCTCACACTTACTCTCTTTCTGTAGTGTCACATGATGCACATGTGTGCCACATGAATCTCTTTTTTCCTTTCTGTGTAAGTAACTTGGATACACAGACTAAGCAGCACACATATGGTAGTGTCTAAGGCTGGAAGCAAACAGTGTCGCCTTGTGTGGTCAAACGTCTAGACTACTGTAAGTGGCATTTATAAAGGAGATAGCTTAGGGGAGGACAACAAAGACTTTTTATGGATTAGCAGATAATCACTCTTGTTTTGGACAGAGAGCCTGTCAAATTCCCTGTAAATTCTTATTTATTTTTTGTTTTACTTTTTTCTAGAATATTCTTCTCGTTGGTGCTATTAATGTGAATTCCTACAACACAGATATTTAATGACACATACCTGAAGTCTCTTCTTGGGTGTCCTTTCTCACCCAGGAACAGTTCTCATTACAACGATTAAGCTCAATAGAGTACATTTACAAACTTTAAAAACACAAGAACAGAATCAGAACAGAACACGGGACAGTCTGGGCTCTGTGTAACTGGCCTAGATTTGGGAAATGCAGATTGATTAATAAAACATGGCTGGGAACTGATGCCATATCCTAGACCTGTTGAAAAGTCAGAGGAGGACAACATCTCCCTTTAAACTTTGAATGTTTTGGTTACGAAGCTCTAAAAGAAAATACTTCAATCACTGAAATACAGTTTAATTAAAACTGAGGCCTAAAAAATCAAATATCCAGCATCTGCACAGAACAACCTGGTATCTTAAACTATCTTATCACATCTCTTAATTCTGACCCCCTTCCTTTCTTCTAGCTTTTGGTGTTTCATAAGACCTCTTTGAAAGCACCAGGCATTAGCAGCATGCTTTTTAAAAGACTACTGTTAAATTGAGTGCCCTCCATACCACTTAGACACAAGCAGTGTATAAAATGTCAATGAGTGTCCTTGAGAAGCTTGCCATTGGTGGAACAAGCTGATTTGGATCCTCATTATTGTTCGTAGCCATCCTTGGAAGTGCACTTAAATGAATGTATACTTTAACTACACTTAATTGAAACTGAGCTTAGTACAGTTATGTAAAATGGAAACAGGTATAATGAAAGCCAGACAGAGAAAAAAAATTAGCAAGGATTAAATTTTTTGTTAAATTTTGTGTGATTTGACTTTTAAATAAATAAAAAAAATATTAGGCACCATTGTGTTTGTCTTTTTCATGAAGAAAAGAAAAAAGAATGTGATCTGGAATGTTCAGTTCAAGCAAGTGATAACAAAAGTTAACATGATCCCTTACTGAAACAAAGTTTGACCGATGAATGTCATTTCAGACAGCTAGGCTGTTTAGTTTGACTGGAGCGAGCTATCCAAACACCTCAAGCTGTTTGAATTAATGTTGTAAAGCACAATAACTACCACAGGAGCAAATGAAGATGGATGAGGCAGCTTTGAAAAGCATTCCTCTGTCAGAGGTCACACGTCACAGCTCCAACCCTGTCAGTCTGGTGTTGTGGTCCCATGTGAAGTTTGAGGAGTTTTCAACAAGTAACACGAAACAGGACCAAAAGTCAGTGGCTAACATTGCTGCACATGTTTAGTGTGATCCTGAAGCTTCACATCAGCCTGTAAGTATGAGGGTAGCTCTCTTTATCTGTGTTCCATGGGAAGTAAATAAAATGTCTGTAGATTTTATACATTCAATTGCATGTAAGCTAGTCGTGATCTTCACCTCTGACTTTAGTAATGCTGTTCCTGAAGAATGAGTTTCCCCGCATAGTTTTGCATATCATTACAGGATACGTTGAGACAACATGTGATGATTTGTTTAGCTTTATTTCCTAATGTGCAGAATTGAGTGTTCACAATAAGGCTGCATCCCTCACAGAAGCCAGTGGTAACCTCTTCTATTTCTGCTGATTTTCTATTTATTGGTCCTCTTTTTTCCTTAGTCAAAATTTCTAATATCACAAATGTACCACACTATTTCAGTCACTTCTTGCCTTTTAGAAAAGTGTTTCACGTTTACAGATCGCTTTCTGGTTTAAATAATATATATATATATTGCTAATTTCTAAATTATGGTTACTGTTTTGACTGGAACAGAAAATTGCAGTAGCTTGGATACCAACATAAGTGAACGAGTTATTGCAAAGTCATTGCATTGTTAAAAGGAACCCTACTTTCTGTTTGGAAACATATGGGCTGTATGCTTCTGTAACTGCTGTTTTATACAGCTTTTTGCTAAAGGTTTTTTTACAAGACTGTATTTTCTTTGGCAAAAAGGAAGCTTATAAAACATTTCTTTATAGTCAAAGCCTCACATTACCCTTCTGTAGCTCCACGCACATAGATAAAACTAAATAATTCATATGCTGCATTTGTACTGAAGGTGTATAATCCACTGAAATGATCAGTTTACTGTCAAAACTGGCTAAAATTGTTTCGTCAGCACACACAGATTGGACAGAAAGTGCTTACGTCTGCTCATATAGCTCTACCTGGCAATGAGTTCCCCTTCTTAAACTAAACAAACACTCCCCTATGAGTCTGTCCATCATCACAAATGCCTCTCTACCACAAGAATGGGGGCACATCATGGTTGTTTGAGTAATGACCACAGCATGAATGTAGAAAAGATAGTATACTGCAATGGGATAGTCATTGGGAAGATATAATAATAAAATGGAGAATGTTTTGCTGACACATCTGCAGTGGGTTACTATACAGCCAACTGGCAGCCATGACGATGATGACATATTGACAGAGGCTCAGCAGGGATACTCTCAGCTCTATCACTTTGTGCGGCTTGGGGCAAGAGATTTCTGCTTTGGGGTTTTATCGGGGGGAATTTATAAGGGGGTTGATGACGCCTGTGGGCCTCTTGAATAAGGATGGATGAGGACATTTGGCTGTCAGTAGTAAAGAGGCCTATCTGAGCCAGACAGAAGCCCACAAGGGAATGAGAAAACACCAGGGCACAGTCTCAACAGGCAAATGTAGTCTTTCCTTCATGCATTTCTCATCATCCTCATCTTTTACAGGATGGAATTTGTGGTAATACTTACATGTCTGCAAGTTGGTTTATAATGCGAGAAATCCCTACACCTTTGAAGGAACTTAAGCTTGTTTCAATCAGTGAATGATCAAAATAGAAGTGCAAATGAAAGAACACTCTGACGCCGAAGGCTCTGTAATGAATCAAGCTCTTTTCCAGTGAAGGTAGTTGCAAATAGGGGTGCCAAGAGAGCCACTTTAGATGATTGGGAAGAACTCACAAGAGCTCTTTGTGAGACAGCCATTGATTTCACTGTCTTTCTCTGCCTGTCTGTGTTGTTCAGGGCCTTCAGGCAGCTGTCTAGTATCCCATAACAAACACGCTTTGGGGACTGAGCAAGCCACAGAACAATCCGCAGGGTGCTTTATCAATCAATATGACCTTCTAAAGCACTGATTCTCTTCACTTTTGCCTTCACCCTCCAGCATCTGCAGCCCCGTGGCCCATACCGCGCGCTGGGTAATGACGACTTTTAAGCACCCACCGAGCTGATGCAATCTGTACTCATTATCTGGGTGTCCTTTAGAGAGATCGCAGCAGGTATATGGACGTAAAGTACTATCACTTGTCTGCAGGATTCCACACAGCCAGGAGTACAGTATATATGCATCCCACTGGCATGACATTGAGTGGTTAAGTCACTCCTCAGTGAACCATTAAAATCAGGACCACGAAATCTCAGGAAGGGGGTGAAACAAGAAATAAGTTTTATAAACCAATACTACCGTCTTGGGAAATCGTGACCGGAATGTTTTCATTTTCTCCAACTGAGGACCGCCACGCTAATTGGGTTACGTGGACTCAGCAAGGAAGTTGTCAAGCTTCAGAAAGTTTTATTTGTGCCTGGCTGTCAAATCACAGCCCAGGGCAGCAACCTTCATGCTGATGTCCCCATGAGGCCCTTTAAGGTACAGCTGTCTGATGAGTCAATCCAGAAGCCCCACTTTCCCAGAAAAACTGCAGGTTGTGAGGTGAAAAGGTGACAGAAGGCATGAGGCCACACAACTTGGAATTATGGGAATGTTTTACAATTCCTCATAGATACACTTGGGGGCTGTTGAAAAGAAGTCACAATTGGGACATCACTCTCTTTTTACAAGACAAATAACAAGCTGTTAATAAGCTGCATGCAGACACACATTTTGAAGCAGTTTTCCAGGAAGAACACCACACCCTTGTAACCTGGCATAAGTATTTGGGTGGTGCATGGGTTTCAGTGTCTAAATTAGCTTGATCAGCTGTTCTTTGGAAGTCGTGGCAGTAAAGTGAAGCTTAAAAGAGATTTCATTACATGTAATGCACTGTGCTTCGTGCTCATGGTTGCATTCTTTAGAATGTTTTTAGTCCATTAAAACATATAATTTCTTAAAAGTATCAACTTTGTTGTGGTCATGTTGGAACATGTAAGCATTATTCTGGAAAGTCTTCAACATTTACTACAACCTGCCAAATGTTTATAATTCATATAAATATAAAGTTTCATGTTTATTTATCAGCCAGCTTATGGATAAAACCTACAGTGTTTTTCTGATTTCACCACATTCAGGCATTGAATGAAATCTGTTTCAACATAAGCTTACAAATTTCAATGAGGGGATTTTTTTTTCCTGACAATTTTGATCCAAATGGCATTTACAAGCCCACCCTACCAGTCCAGATGTTGGAAATTTACCAGATGTGGCACACCTGCTGAGATGAAGACACTGACTAATGACCACCAAGCTCTTGCTCTTTTGTCCCATGTCTAACATTGTGAATGTCGGTAAAGTTAGAAAAATAAAACTACATATCTTTAAATGTGATTTCTGCATATTTTCCACAAATGATCACAGAGTAAACCTCAGTCATAAACACATAATCTGACCGCCTTCAGTACTGGAAGTTTAATAGATTAAAGCCCTGAATTTTATGAGATTTAATTAATTTTCTCTAAGAATTTGATACTAGAAATAATTTTCATGAAATACTTTTAGATTAGAAAAATAATAAAAAGAGGGATCAATGCAAATTAGTACAGTATTTGCTTTGTGATATTAGTGCTTTTATTGACGTGCCAAGTAGAAGAAAGTCAAAGAAAAAGCTGCTTTATACTGCTTTTATCATCTATAAATCTTAACAATGGAGGAAACTGAACTTTCACTAGGACTTCCAAACTATCTTAAAATTGACATTTAGCTATGCTTATTACCAGCAACACAGTAACCAAGTCTAAAGGGGATTAGATGATAGTAAAGAAAAATTACAACTAACACACAGATTTAGATTCCTTATATGTCTTATGTTACTGTTTTCTGTTCATATTTACAGTGTGTGGCTGTATGTTCATGCAGTGCTTAAGCTCAAATAATGATAGTTGGTTTGCTAGTTTTCAGTTCCTACCTCAATTAGCCACAACGTTAAAAACCACTGACAGGTAAAATGAGTAGCACTGCTTATCTTGTTACGTTTCAATTTTCTGCTGGAGACACTGGCATTCTGATGTTCACATAAAGGTTCATTACTCTGTTTTCAGTTTACTAGTTTTCCTATTCAATAACAATTTAATACACATCAGTTTGGATGTTTTTCATTCAAAACTACCTTTATAAGAAGTATTTTTGTCCCATACCACGCACTCCAGGACATACTCTTCTTCTTCACGACCTGATTGGTCAAAGTATTCTTGTCAGGAAAGAGGTGATTTACTCAGTATAAAGTAGGTGGTCTGTATAATTATACACAAACAAAACAGGGTGAAAAAAGATCTGATGTCGATGAAGACTATCCGTCATCCAGATTGTTCTCAGTTCATAAATGAGGAAGCTGTTTGGTGAAGCAGTAAAATGTCTTCAAGAAAATTCTGGATTTGTTGTTTTTTTTTTTCTAAAGCTTGAACATGTACAATGATGGCTGCTGGTTAACTAATTTGATATCTTAGCAAACTGTACAGCATGTGAACCTTAGGCAGCAATGTGACTCAAATATGTGACATCAATTGAAAATATAATAGAGTTTAATTCAGGGATTTTCATTCCTTGTCCTGCAGGTTTCAGAATTTTCCCCTCTGCAACTCACCTGACTCAAATAAGTGGATAGTTAACAGACTTGTGCACAGCTTGTCATCAAGCTGTCTGACTCAGGCAGGTATAATGAGAACAAAGAATCATGGAAACTAAAATATCTTGGACAAGAGACTAATAAGAGATGAGAAAACAATGGAATCTACTTTTCCATCCATCCAAGCAACTGTCAACAATCATGCTCAATATCGCAGCAGCTGCTCAGGCAAAAAGAAGCTACACCTGCATTCTGACCCCTTTGATAAGCCACTACACTTCCCCCTTATTCCTTCATTTGCAGCTCAGAGTTAACCCTTCCCTTACCACTTTTCACAATAACACATGTAAGTGGGAATGAGACCATATATCTGCATGTTTATACATAAAGGCAGCTACTGTGCTGGTGGCTTCCATGGGAATTGAAATTAATGAGTGTAATCAGAAGCAAACAGGAAGCCATGCAAGGGCAATTAATACAAGCAAAGTGAGCAGAGCTGGTGGTTTGCTCGGCCAGGCATGGCTGGAGCTGAAGAGATGGAGGATTAAGATGCAACCGCAGACAAACCCCACAGCTTTTCCACACACAGCAGATGTCCACAGAGAGAAGGCGATGGGAGCCTGGCACGGACGTGCATCCACCAACCGGCCACTTGGTCAGCGCGGCCCAATGCAAGCTGACAACCTCCTGGCAGCATTCAGATAACACCATCTTTGCTGTTTAGTTTGAGAGCCAGGGGACGGAACTCAAGGGGGCCCCTGCGCTGCATACAAAGGGGACTCATTGCAAAGCTTCACAGTGGAGCTACTATGTGTGAAAGAGAGAGATAGAGGAAAATAAAGAGATAATGAGAGGAAGGGGGAGAGAACTGTGTGCAAGCTCAAGTCAAGTACATCTCAATGTGAGGGACATTTTTATAACCCTATTGTTGCCTCCGAGTTTTCGGATTGAAACATTTCATCGAGTATTCTTATAATATCTCCTGAAAAATGATTCAACGGATCAGAACAAAAGGGCCACAAAAATTAGTTTTTTTTTCTTTCATTGACACTAAACAACATTGTCACCACGCAGGATCTGTTCATGCAGGCACAGCTTTCTTGCCTCAAGTGATGCTCATTCCCCCAACGGTCTTGCGTTTCCGATGTTTACGTGAGATCATGATGCATGTGTAAGGATACACCGCCAGCACGGGATAAAAAGCTGATGAACGTTGACGACTGCCAAAAAAGTCCAAAACAATTTGTGTTAAAACAGAGCAGTGATGTCAGCTCTGACATTATACTGATGCTTCAGGGCAAACACAAAAAAAAAAAATATGTGATACGCAGATGATTGCTGCTCATGCACATTCCCAACAAGTAACCAAAGGTTGAAACAAATGTGACTCCACAAAAACTACAATTTTGTAGAGTTCCTTAATCTTTGTGTAATGCCTACCAATTCTATTGTTTTTGCATGTTGAGCCTTGCTGGACATTTCTGGAATGTTTCTATATTGTACATTGTGGTGCAATTAAGTGCAGTTTTCATTATGTCCCGAAACGCAGAGTGTCGGGATATTATGGTTTCATCACGTCTGCTGTAGCCAGATATCCTTTGTGTGAGCGCGACAACTTGAACAATTTCGACAACAGGAATTTGATACTCGTTATACCTGTTTAGGTCCCCAAAGGGACGACTTGGCTCGAATTTGACCCTTTTGGGATTCATGGTTTCCTCACCAGTTGGCGCTTTATGCACGAAAATTCTTTGTTTTGCCTATATCTCTGGAACTATTTGTCTCATTGACTTCAAATAAAGTGCAAAGAAAAATGTCACCACCTCAGGATCCTGTCCTGACGTCATATCAGGATGGCTCAAAGTTTCAACACCAGGTGGAGCTTTGGGATGGAACGTGTGCGGCTTTATATTATTGTATTGTGTCTATTCGAAGAATAGGAGGATTGGGGCCATTTGGGGAAATACCGCTAGACGTCGCTTCCGACGGTATAGGCCTTGTTTATTAAACTTTGCTGCAATCCCGTGGCTTTCTGTCTTGTGTAGAAGCGGAGCAGTGGAACAGTTCAAATAAAACCCTTGCAATAAAGCTCAACACTCTCTAAGCTCCATATCCCAAACAATACAGAAACCCATCTGACACAGACCTAGCATTTTGTTGGGGAATTGTGGATTATTGACCCTGTTTTCTATGTTTCAGGGGGCACAGGTTTATGAAACGCCACTGGGTTGGAGGGAAAGTTGAACAAAATGGCAAAACAACCATGTCAAAGTTTGACTTAAGTCTCCTCTAACATATTTTGTCGCCAGGGGAGATTTCATAGCTTATTGATTTGCTTTCCACCTATAAATCTGGATCTTTGGTGACCATGTAAGGCAGACTATATATAATATTGTGCTAAAGCTGGCTCTGACATCTTCACCAGCACAGATAAATCAGTGACACTCCAGGAAATTGTGAAATATGTGCTCTTTTGCTTAGAGAAACCTACAGTTTAATGCTTTTCTCTTTTAGAGGCCCATTACTTTAATGGAGGACAATTCAGACATAAACGTCTTAGTTTTCCTTCTGAATGCGGTCAGATACAAATTGCTTGCCAACATCATCTCACTCACCAATTCTTATTAACTGATGAGATTCCTGCATAGTGTTAAGAGGATTTTTATATCCCTTCTTCTTTTCTCAAACAGGGATCAAAGACTTTCTTCTCTCTGGTGTAGCATGTCTGCCCTCTTCTGGCTTCATGTTGTTAGGAGGTTCAACTCCTACTGACTCATTACAGAAATTAATAAAATAAGCATTTTTTTTTCTTTTTATGATTGTTACAGATCTTATTGTAAGTGAATGAATAGCACTGTTAATGACATTATTAAGTAAATATCTATAACAATAGAAGAGATTCATGGAAAAGCCATTACTTGTGATTGATGTAATATTTTGTATGGATTTAAAATACCATCAAAATGAGTTTGTATTTAAGATGAATGATCCAGCTATCTCAAAAGAATCTTCTTTAGAACCCATCAGGCTGTCGGCACAGAGTGTTTAATAAAATCATTTTTGATCGTTAATGAGGTGATTTCTTGGGGCCCAACCAACATCCAATCGTTTAAAATCCAAGTTAAAAGTGGAAAATATGGATTTAAAATTAAAGCTGGATTTTAATTCATGACCCACTTGCTGTTTCAAAGAACCATGAGTCAAAGTTTTTTGCATGTTCCTTTATGAGAAACACACTTCCCTATTAAAGGAAGGGAAAGAACAAAAAATGACGAAAAAAGAAAAGCCCTCTGGAGAAAAACCCATCACCAGACGCCACTGCAGTGGTATTTTTGAACCCGTGCGTCAGAGCTTTGTCCGTGCCCAAACCGCTTATTAAAACCCAAAGATGCTAAGTGCCATAAAAACAGAAGGCAAGCAGCTTGTTATTCTTTCTTAGAGGTGAACAGGCTGAGATCAATGGCTACAGTGGTTTCTTCTCACCACAACTATGGTACTGTAAAGCACAAGGGGCCATGCGGCTCCGACCCATATAGTCACAGATATTAACTATTCCAGGGACCTTTGAAAAAGCCTGCCAAGAATAATTTCCCACATGTAACACTTCCCACGAAAGCCACAGAGCCATACTGGAATACCGTGTGCCCCATCAGACCCTGCATGCCCTCACTACAGTGACTCAATGAAAAATCGCCTCCTCTGTGTCAACAGAGTCATCTCAGAGCTGCTGACACCAGATAAATATTAAATCTAGTCATTTTAAGGGGGCCTGTATGATACAACATAAAAATATATGTTGTATTTTATGGTTAAAATGTGGATTAATAATTCCAGAGACAGAAAAACAAATCTTATTTTTCTAAAACTAAAAGTTTGTTATGGATGTTAAATGGTCTGTATTGATGATGATGAGCGTGGAACTTCCCATTTACACCAGATATTTAAGTGTGAACTGGATCATACCAAGAAAATGTTTGACACATAACAGCTTTTCTTTCCAACCACAGCGTGCGAATAGATATTTTCATCTCAGATGTCTGACTAGTGTGGCAGATTGTCAGCCTATGCCATAGGCCCTATGTAGTCAAAACCACCTAAAGGGAACAAAGCTGGTAAAATAAATGCAAAATATATCAGTTATCAGCCCTGTTAATACTCGATGTGGCCTTAAAGACTTAGATCTGAAGCTCTGCTGGATAGTTCAGTGATCAAGACTTAGTCTTTCATTGCATCTATCATATAGCTGGGAACTGAAAAATAACAGTTTGATCCAGCTTGCCTAAAGTTTCATCCACAATGTCTCTATATGTTATTAAACCAGCCCTGCATCATCGGTATGTAAAGTGCAGGAGATATTGTTTCGACAGACGTGCATCACACTGCAAACTAAGGTGAAATAACAGTTCACAAGAAATTGATGCAGCAAATGAAGATAAAGGAAAGTAGAAAAATAAAAAGCAACCTAAAGATTGAAAGGATAACCTAATCATCTTGTGAGAACAATTCAACTGAATGAAAATAACAGTAGAAACTACGGAACAGTGCATCTCCAAAGAGACACAGTGGTGCCACTACATTAGAAATTAGTGTTAAAGGTGCAGCTTCTTACATTGACCCCATCAAGAACTCAAAGATGCACTGAAGGAAAACTTATCATCCAAAGGCAGAATACAAAAAATGTATAAAATATTTTACCAACTGTGTATCAAATTTATATATAAGATATAAAATACAACTTCTCAAATGTGGTTATTTAAGAGACAAAAAAAACCTCTAAATTTAATATGATCTTACTCTCTGCTAACACTCACGCTTTGGTCCTCATCTCATATTTATTTACCTTGCACACAGAATATAAGGACTCAGGGTAGGGCTTAAAACCAGCAGTGAACAGAAAACAAAGTAAAATATTGCCTTTGTCGAGTTTGACTGAGGTTCTTTTGGCTTTAAGAAATCTTTCTTAGTTTACTCGTCTTAGTTACTTTTTAAAAAATATTTTAAGTATATATTTTGTTAATCCCCATTAGGTCATCTCTCATGCATTATTATTTGTCATGACTTGGCTAGCAGGAAAGTTATTATGGTGACCTACTCTTATTAATCGGGATCATGGCTGCAGCAGTGTTTTTCAATAGTCATGTACAGATAATCCACATAAATCATTAGTAACGTGTTTTTTTTTCTTTTTTATGAGAAAACTTAATTGCCTTAAGAAAAAATGAGACATCTTATAGTCTAATGTCTGAGACAGAAACACAGCTTAAAACTGCAGTAGCAGATAGAATATAATTTAATGTTCTGATTAATGTCCATCTATGTATCTGATATACACACTGTGGACCTTAGTACAAGTACACACTCGCTCTGGTTTATCTGTTTCTTACAAAAAAATACCTGTTAACATCTTGGATAACTATTAATCACTTTGCAAAAGCACAGAACACTAATTTATTAAAAATCCATTTTTATTTATTGTCAGAAAAGGACAGTATTTGGTATTTAATTTGTAATTCCTACTTGAACTTAAAGTAAAATGTATTTATCTTCCTTTAATCTTTGTACATTACATATTTACAAAAGCATACACACAACTGCATCTATATTCCATCTTATAAAAGGCACAAACTGCCAACGTGCAGCATATGTTGCAGCAGCATACAGTATATATAAAGCTGAAACAAACTGAGGAACTAATTCAGGATATTCCACTGCATTTATGTCACACAATGTATCCACAATGTAAAGTGAATTTCACTAATGTTTTGTTTCCCATATGACAGTAAAACATCCGGCCTATAAAGTTACCAGATGCAATATTCAACCTAATCTGCCACTGTAATGTACTTAAACAATTTAGATAAGTGAAATGTAGAAGAGAGCATATTCAATCAGTAAATTAACCCCTTAGTAAAAAAAAAACAAAAAACAAAAACAAAGCTAAAGAAAAAGTCTGTGCTTTGCTTGTCATGAGCTACACAGACGCTGCAGTTCAGTGGAGTTGTAGCTCAGAGTGGGTGCTGTCACCTCCATCCCAGCCAGAGCATCTTGTCCTCTGATCTTCAAGTTGATAAACTTTATCTTCCAACTGTTTTTGTCCAGCGGCGAGCGGATGAGGCCAAATATTTCCTCAAAGATGCCAAGACAGGCTGAATGTCTGTGGATGGTACCTGCAACACCCACCAGCACCAAACCATGAGGTGAGGCTAGGGCCCTGAGGCCAAGAGGCTCCAGGTTGGGACAAAATAGCAGATGCTCTTCTTTAGTTAGAGCCAAGAGGCGAAGGCTAACCATTTCAGCACCCAGAAGCTCGTCTGCTTGTTCACTGGAAACTCTGAGAAAGAAGCATTGCATTGAGCATGAATGAGCAATTTCCATCTTAAAACCCTCTGCATGAATAAAAACTCAGAACTCAAAATCAGGAACTGTTAATAACACAGACAAGCTAGCAAAACACACCATAAAGTATGAGTCCCGTTGTGATTAATGAGCAAAATTAATTGTTTTTTTCTTTCAATTTTTTGGTATTCTCACCTGGAAACAAGTTGCATTCTCACATCTGGCCAAAAGTGCTGTGGTCCCCATTCTTGAGGCTCTTGGCCCAGTGAAGGGTTCTGACTGTTTAAGAGTTGAAAGAACCACTGGCAGAACTGATGACCCAGGACTAGTGGATCAAATCCCTCCTTGATATCTCTTGAATCGGATGGAGTAGGTTGTGGTGGTACATTCTCATCCACCTTTAAAGAGAGACATATTACTATCAAACGCTGCTATATTATTGATTAGTATTGAGTAGAAGAAATATTTAAGTTATAAATGCTGTTCAGTTGATACTAATAAACATGTTCTTACTTATGGCAGAACAGCACCCTTTTAGCAACATTTACACTCCTTCCTTTAAATACCAATGCTACTATACTTTGTGCATTTACCTACATTTTATTCGTGTTTTCATATCGTAGCAAACAGTCTTCGTGTTGCTTTTCAATATTTTCTGTGTGGCAAATGAAAAACAAGCCAATGTCTCGCCTCGTCATTATTACGCAATATTAACAGGTTAAGAGAACATGACTTCCTGTCCTACCGTCACTGACGACCACAGCTCCAGCGTCCTCGTAACCAGTTGGTGTTTGTCGCTGTTAGGGAGCATTTTCACCCCTTCATTGGCCAAGTATTTGAATATTAGGTCACGCTGAACTTTTTTTCTTTTAAGGAGCTCTTCGGCATTTTTAGAAAAGGAGAGGATAGTTTCCACGGCCTCTGCGTTGACAGAGTACACAGTGAAATATACATAAATTACTACATAAATCACTACCATATATCTTTTCTTAAGCATCTCTGGTGTTCGGTACAGTTAATAATTTCTTTATCGATAAATGTACAGTTGACAAAATTTACTGTAATATTGCTGTTCACTTAGTCTAAACAGCTTTGCTGTCTGATAAAAAAAAATGTAAACTTACCTGCAACGGTTTCCACAACAATCATTTTATTTGTAACTGTGTCACACAGTGACATTAAGTCGCCTGTAGACATTGAGCTCAATATCTTTTTTAAACCAAATCGCTCTGTTTCTGATAACCTCGACATCTCTGCAAAACATTACATTTGGTAGATTGTTTAATTCGTGTCCGACCAAAACTCTGTCCGTACGGAAACAAATGAATATGCTTAATTGCCCGCTCAAAACAACGGATACTTTGGCAGTAATCCCTTGATTTAAAATAGTTGCTATAATATTTGTGTGTCGTGCTTCCAAATGGGTTGTCTTCAATGTTAATATGCTGCTACAAGAAGAGTTCTTGGTGGTTAACCATATTCATTATTCTTAATAGAGAAGATGGGAAACTGTGGATGAATTTGCAATCCGAGTTCAAGTGAAAGCAGCATGAAAGAGCGTTTGTTAGATTTTGGGAAGTTCGGAATTTAACATATCTTTTGTCTTTGCGGTCCATTAAGACTATTTTTAAAATTCCACAATTAACTGTTGTGACTTTTTTTTATTTCAGAATGATATTGTTTAGAATGCTGATTGAAATAATGTATTTTTAAATATACTTTGTTATGCTACACTGTATAATCTGACGACAACGTTTAAAAAAAGACAATAAAATACTGGACACTATTATTTAAAGCAAATTACAGTGGGCCAGGCCCACCAGTGAACAAGCAAAATAAACAGATGAAATATTTCATGTTCTCTCTTTCAGAAGAAATGGAGACTTTTAATGTTCAAAAGTTGGGATATTTGAGTTCATTTATATTTCACAGTGATGAGAATGATTGTTAAGTTTACGATACGTACCTGAACGCATCGACAACAGCCCACCCAGCTAGCTGCACAACTGAAGCTAATGAAGCTAGCATGCGCAGTGGCAATGCGCCGTCAGTGCAGCTGCTTTATTTATCTGCAATATCGCTTCTCTAGTGGATTTACACGAACTTGATCTATAGTATGTTATACATAAGTAAGTAAAGAAGATTGGACCGGTACATTTTTATTATACTCCTGTGTCAAGGAGAGGAGCAAAATCCTTTCAGGTAATTCGCTCATTGCAGACAAATCCTCGGCTTAGTATAAATGCTCATCTGGTTATATGACCTTTTTGAACGCGTAGTGTATGGATATGTCAGTTATAAATAAATGAACAACTCTGTTACTTTCATACTTTGTAAGGTTGAAACTGCTGCCCATTTAGCGTAAAATGCCTTAAACGAAATGTTTTACCATGCAAAATGCGATTAATTCATTTTAGCATTTTTAAAAACATATTCAATACGAACTTTAACATTTACTGTGATGTTAATAGATCGATTGAAAGTGTTTATTAGCCCCAATATCATTGATGTATAATTCATATTCATTCATTCCCCATCAAAGAGCCAAACCATTAGTCATTAACCTGTGTTTACAAACGCAAGTCAATACTTTGAGTTGTTTTATTAAAGTCCAGTAATGACAGACCTGCTTAAGTTATTGCCAGATTGAAGTTGCTCAGCTTAATCTGCTTTCAACACAAGGAAAAGTTAGGAAACAAAAAACCGATGAAACTGTGTTTGTTGAAAATAGTTCCTTAAACTGCACATCAGTGGTGAAAAGGCAACAGAAATTAATTCACTTTTTCCAACTTTCACCTAAATCAAGCCTTTAATAAGTTCTTCTTGTAGTGCATATCTGATACATTTTAGGTTTAAAAGATACTTTGTGTGCATGAATAAGGAACTTTTTTGACATTAAGTTATTATGGGGATGAACGTTTCTTCTTTAACCTGTACACATGTGTATTGATTTTTGCTGCAGATGGGGGAGTTTGAGAGCAGTCCTCATGGCCGGATAACGGTGTATTCCATCCAGGGCTGTCCACACTGTACCCAGGCTAAGGCCACCCTCAGGCAGCTGGGAGTACCGGTTTGTGACATAGATATTGGAAGTCATTCGGAGCTGAGGGAAAAGTTGAAGGAGCTGACGGGACGCAGTACAGTACCTCAGATATTCTTTAACAACGTTCATGTTGGGGGCAATGATGACCTGCAGAAACTGGTGAGAAGGAGAACAAACTCCAAATGATAACAGATCAATTTGTGACCAGCAAACAGCTAGAATCCTTTATCAGATGACAAAAATAGTGCAGCATTCCTCTCCTAATGGCTTAGCAACTGGTCTCCTTACTTTCCAGAAGCTTGCTGTCAAAACAGATAAAATAGGTTTCTCTGTTATGCTTTCCAGGATTATGTCTAAGAGAATAAACAAGTTGCATACTTTACTGGTGTATCTGATATTCTCAGGCTCCTGAGGAGCTTCAAAGATTGGTGAAGATGGTAAGAGAGGAGCTTCTTCCAGCAGATTCTCCACCTTTACCAGAGAAGAGTCCATCAGAAGATGGGGCTGAGGAGAACGATGGAGGTGAGCAATGTCTGTTCTGCTGAACTGATGATGTTAAACAGAAAGAAATTCCTTCTGCAATGAAACTTGTTTTGAAGTGTTATTGTAAATCACTTTTATGCTACAACATGTGTGTAAGATCTGCTTCATCTGCTCCAGTCGACACGTGACTGTCTTTGTTTACACCGCCATATTGGCAGGAAATGTGCTTCAAAATGAGCAGCACCGGCTGTGAATTGATGCTGTCCGAGTTTGCATCTCATTATAAAGAAAAAAAGGCAACAATACATTAAATATCTCTGAATTTTATCAAGTTCCCAGTGTATTTTCTAAAACTTTTGAGGTGGTCAGAGCAGGCTTTTTACTGGAACTTTACCTGGACATTTCCAACTATTTGATAAATATCCTCCCCAACTCATCAAATTAAAAATGAGTAAATATTTGCATTAAAAACAATAAAACTAATCAGTTTGCGTTGATTATCTTGTCTTTGCAGTGTATTCAGTTGAATATAAGTTAAAAAGGATTACAGATAATTGTGTTCATGTGTTTATATCAACATACCAACTTCACTGGAATTTGGGTTGTAAATGGTGAAGAAAAGCAAACTGAAGGTGAAAAAAATGAAATACTTTACTTGTTCAGATAAAGTTGCATTCAGAGAAATGCAGTTTCAACACGGCTGGTTGTGCAGAGTCATCTTTGTCTAAAAATGATCCAACAACAACGAGGGCTTATGAAATAGTGTTGGCAGATGTGGACATACAGTACTCATTTATGTAGGTAACAGCAGGTGTGTGTGTGCGCGTGCACATGACGCATCTCCAGTTGCGAAGCGCAACAAAGTCAGTTGATATGGGAACTTGATCCTCTGCTTGGCAACACCAGGCTGCCCCACAGTGTCTCATTATGTGATTATTAAGCACTCTGCTCTGTAAATGATCTGTGCATTGAGCGATTTGCTCAACTCTTAGCAGAAAAATGTCATTTGTATTTAGTGTTAGTTCTGATGTGTTAATTTAATTTGTATTACATTATCATCTTTATGTGTTTGTTAGTTTATATATTTTCCAGCAAAGACACATTAGACACATCACTGGCCCGGTGTTGATGCAGTGGATAGCTTGGTGCTGTCAGCACATTAACAATATAGCGTTAGCAACTTTTTTTGTTTAGATATTGGACAGATATATATATATATAGATATACTTAGGATGTTGCCCTTAAACTAAGTTGTTTTTTTTTTAAACATCCTTAAACCAAAAATTCAGTTTATTTCTTATGTGAAAATCTGATATGGATGGGGAAATCTCAGTGGACTTCTGCTATAAATGTGTGAAATGAACAAATCAGACCTCGTTAAACTAAATCTATTTTGTGAATTAGTACATACAGTAACTACATTCAGACAGACTAATTATATGACATTCCCATTAACTATCAGTCGTAAGTCTGGCAGAGTTAAGCAGGAATAAAACTACAATCTCTGTTGCATCACAGACAAATGTGTTGTTAGTCACTTACTCAAGCTGGATGGGTAAAGCAATCATCAGGTAGATGGAATCAGGATGTAGAATAACAGGAAAGTTTCCCGCTGCTTTCTCATCCCAAACACTGAGGTGTATTTACACATCACTTTGATTGACAGCTCTCAGGTCAGCTCAAATGAAACACATGGGGCAAATGGGGTGGAAGTTGTTTTAATTGAGGTAAACTGCTTAGATCTGAAATTTTAAGTTCACTTTCCACATTTTTCCCCTCTTTTAGTTGAAAATGAAGTTTTCAACAAGGAGTATTTAACTGTGAAACTTGTAAAGTAATGGTGGGAGTGTCCCGGCTAGCGAAAACTCAGCGCAGAGACATGGATGGTTGCAGTATGGCTGCATCCTTACAGTCAGTTTGCTGCAGTAAACATGGCAGATAAATGAATGCGATTCTATCAGTAGGTCTCCAGCTTGCTGGATCTTCTGCTGTTTCCAGGTTTACAGAGGTGTTGCATGTAGTTTGTTTTTATACACAAACCAACTTGTGTTTTTTTTTTTTTTTTGTTATGCCTAAAACACTGAACATAAAGCTGATGAAAACACTGAACCCAGGACCGGAGGGACCCAAGGGGCCCGACGGCCCCCGGGCCGAGCTCCGTTGCTTCAAAACAACTCGGGCCTGATATGGGCTCGGACTTGATCATTTTGAAAACCTCTTGGACCGGGTCAGGCTTGGGCCCAAACCCATCAGGCTCGGGCCAGACTCTGTCCCAGAAAATATGGCGGTGCGGGGCTCTAGTCTGACTTCATCATTCATGCTGTAATACTGAGATTAGATCAACTGGTACTTTAACAAATTTAAAAGTATTTAAAAGTAAAGCTTATAGTACTTTATTAAACATACTTATTTTCTATAGAAAGATCATTTGTTGCAGTTTCATTCACCATAAAAAGGCTGCTACAGGAAAAGTCTGCCGTTTGACTACTCCTTTCTCCTAGTTAAAAACGTGTGACGTGAAACTGTTGAGGCAAATATATTATGAGCTTTTAAAGGATAATTACCCTCTGGTTAGAAGTGGAAAAAGATTAAAAAGGTTTATTGAATAAATTATAAAATAAACAAGAAATAAGTAAAACAAAGAATATAGAATTGCAATCCTGAGGATCTGATCTGAGATCAGAATCCTGCTCTAAGAGCAGCATCAAGTGTTTATCATAAATTCTATGTGTTCATAAACAAAGGTAGATAATTCCACACAATGTTAACTCTGTAGATTATATGGTGCCTTTACTTTAAGCTCACATCAGCATAATGTAAGATGCCGGTCATCTCATGTGTTTTCTGCACATACTTTATCAGGAAGAGATTAGCTGATAGTCCCTCTGCAGGAACCGCAAATGTCTGTTCTAACCGTAGCTTAGAGGGAAGGCCTTCAGCCGAAGCACTAATGTAGCAGTAATAATGTTCACAGAACAATGAATACAAATATGAATATATATGTCAGAATAAGATATTGGTTAATAGTAAAATATGTCATTACCATGACAAAACTAAAATATGAGCACCTGGGACTGAGTGAAAGAAGCCATAATCTGACTTATATTTAGATTTATTTATATTAATATATTAATGAATATATTTATATTTATAGCCGTTCCCACCAGCAAGCTGTGTGTGTCATGCTGAGCGACATAGTTGGTCATATTCTTTCTGGACATTTGTATTTCTGTGTTTGTATATGGCTTGGTTTGATTCCTGCCTGAACAGAGTTTAGGTGTGAGAGAGATGAGTTGGCAGACCTGGTAGAGGACCTGAAGCATGGCGGTGTGATTGGCAGGCATATGAGGGGACTGACTTTATACAAAAAGAGCTTCTCGGGCAGTCAGCTGGTTGACTGGCTGCAAAAACAGAAGGGCATGGGTAAGTAAGGCTGTCATACTTTCTCATGTGAATTAGAAACATGCTGGACTATGCGAATCCATAAATCACATAATCAAATCCAGCTCTGTCAGCTTGTGACTGTGTGTGTGTGTGTGCTAGCCAAGGATGTGGCCTGTAATACATGCCAGGCATTGTTGCAGAAGAAGTATATGGTCAGTGTGCACAGATGTGGGCAGAAGGATGGAAGTTTTGACGAAGTAAAAGACACAATGGACACACTGTTCAGACTGCTGGAGGACGATCCTCATTCAGCCCTCAACGCAGGACGGACTGCAGCTTGCAGTCCCATGCAGGGTAGGTTCAGACTGGACCAGGCTTGCGGTAGATGCATATCCTTTCCCAGTTTGGCTGAGCAATGTTCTTTAAGGCTTTTTAATCCATGTTCTTTGGCTGCTGGCTTTGTGCTGTGTCCTATGGGGTTATTTAGAAAGTCCGGGGTTTTAAAATAGGGGTTGATTATAAACAATCTGTAGGTAAAAAAAAAAACAATACCTTTATGAGTTCCATATTCTGGATCATGGCTGTGATGAATTACGGTCGAGTGTAATTGTGATCTTCAAAATTCCTTTGGTGTTTTGGAAACCGTTAAAAATCCATGTTTAACTCAATGGCTGCTTATTTTTTTGTTTATTCATTTTGCTTTTTTTTAACAGAGCTTTGAGCTGGAATTCATATCCTTTTTATCTTTTGTAGATAAAGAAAAACTGAGCAAACTCCATTAGCAGATCCAGCTGAAGAGCAAATTTAATTAACTGTAGTGTAATTTATATGATAATCGGTATATTTTATTAAATACAGTTTATATAGCTAATAATTAAAGATCCTACATCCTCGACATAAAGCTGATCAGAAATGAAAGACCATCTAGTAAATTCTCAGTCAAACAGCATATCATTGAACCCCTGTTTGAAAAACTTTGTTCTGTTCTGCTGCAGGTTTGGTTTTTCTTGACAAATCAACACTTTTGGCTTTTCTAATCCTATCATTGTGCTCTGATGTTGTGTTTAATGTGAGACATAACTTTATGCTAACACTACTTCAAGCTTTGCAACAGTAAAAAGATTAAAAGCAATTTGCTTGTTCTATTAATAATAATAATAATAATTTTCTTCCTTCTTTTACTATCAATTCTCCTTTTTCCCAACAAATGTGAATTTTGTGATTTTGTCCAATTTGTGCCAGACCAGAATTAGCCTGATCACAGTTGTTTTCCCACAGCTACTTCAAGGATGTACTTTAACCATGATGTTATACTAGCTGGAAAATAGCCCCAAATCTGTCACAGCTCATAGTCTATGTTCATAAATGTATTAGTGCCTCATGCTGATGTTGGACATATGGATCATGTCTTTAAAAAAATACATATGCAGTGATATCATAGTGGGAATGTTGATTTATTTATTTCTTTTTTTAACCTAGCAACAGAGCAGCATAATCCTCAGTTTAAAGTAGACAAAGGGGACTTTGAGGACACTAATGTCCCACAGTCACAAAATAAATAATCATACAAATAATATCTAAAAAAGAAAAGTTTTGGTTTTTAGTGTTTTGGAAAAATGTATTTATTTATTTATCTTTCAGAAGATTATGTTGTGAACTGCCAGATGTAGGATCGCTTTGTGTGGGGGAGAAACATCATTAACCACGTCTGCTTCTTGCTTTCTCTCTCCCAGCTGCCCAGCTGTCTTTGCTTTTACGAGAAATGATTCTGAAATTGTTCTCGGAGCATCTCTCCGCAGATGGCAAGGTAATGTCCACAGTGACATCAGGCTAGCAGGTCACCATGTATTATCATCTACACCTGTGAATGTTTTCTGACTGTTGCTGTCAAATCACCCAGATCAAGCAGTGTCTGTGTGTCTACAAGTTTTGCTTACATAAGCAGAGCAGACTTAACATTTATCTTGTGTTTTCTTGTTTTGACGCCTTTTAGTAGCTACTCGTGATTAATTCAAAGAAGTTTGTTTTTATTTTATTTTGTGGTTGCATGTGAGTGAAAAATAAAACAGTGTGTTGCATTTTCCCCACAGTCTGTGGACTATAAGGGCATGTCCATGAACCCTGCGTTTGAGCGTTATTGTGAGCTAGCCATTCAGCTGCAGCGGGTGGAGTTGCCGTCTCTGAGCCGCGAGGAGAAACTGGCCTTCTTCATTAACATCTACAATGCCTTAGTAATCCATGGTTACCTACGCCTGGGGGCCCCTACCAACATGTGGCAGAGATACAGAGTACGGTCACACAACTGTCGTAAAATGCTTCACTCCATTAATCATCTTGTGATGAATAGATTATATAGTTTGAGTGCAAATTTATGTTAATTATAACTTTGTACTTTTACAATCATACACAATATAAAGTTTCATTTGATTCACACTAACTGAAGTTAAATTTGCTTTGATTAATACTGTCTTTATATTAAATGCTGCATTTAAATTTGTAAATACTTTCTCTTCATTTCAATAACACTATATTTGTTTCTGTACTATTTTTTTATTTTTTAGTTCTTCAATTATGTGAGCTACCTAATTGGAGGAGAAGTTTTCACTTTGCAGGACATTGAGAACGGGATCCTTCGAGGAAACAGAAAAGGTATCGCACAGCTACGAAGACCCTTCTCTAAAACAGATCCACGACTTCAGGTGGAGAAACGCAACATTCAGTTAACCTTTCACTCGCGCTGAGTTCGCTCTGCACAGGAACCAAATGTCCTTCTTTTACCATCCACTAGGTGGCGCTTCCAGATGCTGAGCCGCTCATTCACTTTGCCTTAAACTGTGGCGCAAAGGGCTGTCCGCCTATTAAAACATACTCCCCGCAGGTATGTGAGCTTCCCTTCGGGTCTTATTTATATTGTGTATCTCAGGGTTGTTTAGCTCTGACACTTGCAAGTATTCAATGTGTCCCAGCTCCAACACATCTTCTACAACCTCTGCTGTAATTTGCTTCCCAT
>JBAMHX010000014.1:18846517-18856808 GCA_037177515.1 Pseudomugil tenellus | reverse complement strand
CCAAAGCTAAACGCCGAATTCAACAGAGGAAGAGTGGGGACCCTGGTCGAAAACCGGCAGTACCGGCCCTTTATCTGCCTCTGCAGAGGCTGGACGTGCACATAAAGCACCGTGTGCACATAATGCATGCTAAAAGGGGGGGGCCGTATGAACACTTCGGCAGGGTGACTTCTTGTGGAGTATAAATGCCATGCTGAACAAGAACTTTCTTTTTGTTCTTGCGACCTCAAGAACAAGAACTCAGTTCTCGCTTCTCGTGGAGTATGTAACAATCCTTTTCCCGCCACTAGTGCTGTTATTGGTCTCTTACCTCTTTGTGAAGGTTTTCATAAAGAGAGGCCTTATAGAGGCAGGTCAGGTAGGCCTGGTGGAAGTAAAGATGCTTGCCAGCTTCCTGGTTTTCCAGGCAGCTTTTAGCCAGAGCGATGGCCTCCTGCATTCGCTCACAGGCTTGCAAATATCGAACCCGCAGCTCCAGGAATATTGGCAATTCTGAACTCAAAAAGTCTTCAACTGTGAATGAGATACAAGTTTAAGAATTGGGGAGTATTAGCGTTAATGTATAAGACAATGACTTACAACTGATAAAAACATATAAAACAAGAATTAACCAGTTATCATAGAGGTATTTTAAAACTATGCTGAACAGCCAATAAAATTGTTTAATTAAGTCATCTAAAACATGTTTGAAGAGAAAGAATGGTCTATAGTCATTTCAGAGTTGCAGAATTTGAGCAATAAATGCCTACCCTCGTTTTGAGGCAAATCTGCCTCCTTTAGGATTCCCTGCAGCACTGGATGCTCCCATGGACCTCCTCCTTTAATGATCTGTTTCAAATGCTGAAGGTAGATGTTTCTGTGTCTCAGAAGTTGAGAGTGGCACTCCTGCAAAGAGTTAATTATTCAAGATCTTGCCGGAAAAAATCTTTAATAGCTTCCCTTCAGCAATATGAGAAGTATGAGACATTTACTAAAATGTGTGTGAAAGACCAAACTGGTTGTCTCACAATAAATTCCAGTTAAAATAAGCTTTCAATGGAGCAAAGCTTACTAAAAGGCACTTTTACAACTGGGTCATGTGAAAGTATAATGTTTCAATAACATGAATAAAGAATATGACAGTTGCCTATGTGTTGTCACCTGAAAAGAGTCAAGGATGTCCTTTAAAGGCTTTTCCACAAATTCCTCCTTACTGAAAAACAGCATGAGTTCAAAGAAACTCCTGGAAGAGAATAAAAGATAAATGGCAACAATAAAACATCTGAAACAGATCAATTTATTATATATATATATATATATATATATATATATATATATATTAAATAGAGCACATATTAGGATAAACATTTTTAAATCTGTATGAGATTAGCTATTAATTTGTACTGAACTGTGTACTTAATCATTAAAATGCTTTTTATCTTTTTTCTACTTTTTTTCTGTTTTTTTTACTCTCTTTTGCCAGAAATATTTGTCAAAGCAAAGTAACATTCATCATTGTTCCTGCATAAAGTTTAATTTCTATAAAACTTATATTGGAAAAAAACTGACACTGCACATTTTCTGACCTTGCAATATATACTGCGGCAATGCGCTACCCGCACAGTATGGCGATGCCGAGAGTAGAGACAAGTACTTCCGGTTTGGTAGTTTGACAGCTACAGTGAAATACCAGCGACATTCACTCATTCATTTGTTCGTGTTTAACTTTGTTTACCATGAGCATGTTAAAAGTAGTAGAAAGGAGACATTCTTTCCAAAGAGTTAAAACATCAGGTCTCACTGGTCGTGTACCTTTATGTGCACATTTTTCACGTTATAACAAGGTAATAAGTTTATTCCTTCCCTGTTGATCCTGTTATATGAGCTGAGTGGCTAAGAAAGATCCGTAGAGGCAAGTATGGCATTGGTCTGTATTTGAGTTATTCTCATTGCTTTCTTTTACTGTGCTGAGTAAATGTCTCAATCATGTGTAAATGTAAACTGTGTTAAACACACAGGTTTATTTATCCCAATTAGAAATAAACAAACCTGTGTGTCAGGTAGCCTTGAAACTGATGGAGGAAAAGTTAATTTGCCCCCTGCATTGTAAGACCTGCGATGTGACTATTATACACACGTACATTCTAATGACAATGTTTAAGAAGTATCTTTTGTGCAGCTGTATAAAAAAATGCATCAATGACACAGTTGCATGCTATACCATGCAGCTGTAACATACATCTTCACTTGCCACCAGAACTAGGGTTGTAAAACAAAATGTCAGATAAATAACATATAAATAAAATATAACTTTGTTATAGAAAGTAACAATGTTAGTTTTATCTATTTAATAGCTGATGAGATAAATGCAGAGCTCAAAAAATGTTCAAAGTGATCGCCACTACTGTTTGGAGCACCAATAACTGTGCAGTGGATGTTCGGAGATCATGTTGGAGGCACTTCTCAATATACTTCCTACGATAGCAAGTGAACATAGTGGGCAGATGGAGCACCAGTTCTATGAGTGCAGTACAACCGTTGTGCGATTAACTTTACAACCACTGAACGGAGTGAGAAAACACATCTGCAGAAATTTCACAAGGACAAAAGGGTATATGGCTTTGCCAAAGTTGAATGTCTCGGACAAGATAAAAACTTTAGATGTTTCACAAAAACTTAAGCATGGTCATCGTGCCATTAGGAGATTTATGGCTGATTCAGGTTGTGAGTGCAGGTTTGTACAAATAAGGCATAATGAGGACGAATTCTCCCAGTCAAATAAATTAGATTAAGAAACAGCAGCTAAATGCCAAAACAAAGCAGCAAACTGGTATTTGAATATGCTGGTGGCTACGAAACATCAAGGTGTAGCATTTTTGAACAATGCTCACCAGTAGAAACGGTTGCAGAGAGTCCAGAAATACACGAAGACTCATTTTTAAAATCTCTTGTTTACTGCACGAGTGCTGCACAACTCTGGATTGTCCAGATGAATGGTTGGAGGAACAAGGAAGCAGTGGAGTCATGGTTTGAGCCAGAATCCTGGCGACAGAGCTGGTCAGGTCCTTTAGGACCCCTGAATATGTAAAAATGACGTCTGAAAAATATGTAGAGTTTATGACCGACCACATTTTTTTCCGTGGTTTAAAAAAAAAAAAAAAACTGCTTTCCGTAACAACACCATCTTCATGCATGACAATGCACCATCTCATACATGGAAAACCTCAGCATCACTGGCTGCTGGGGCATAAAAAGACAGAAACGCTTGGTGTGGCCCCCCATCTATGAGCTCAATATGGAGTCATAAAGATTCAGCAGCTCTAAATGGATATTTACTTTACAGTGAGACGAGAATGCTTTCCTCACCTCAACCTTATTGAAAACATTGTGGAGCATCTTCAAGTAAAAGATCTGGGAGGCTATTCTGACATCCTGAAAAGAAATTCAGGCAGAAAATAGCCAAAACCTTCAACTCCTCAAAAATTTCAATGGATTCAAGAACTGTGCAGCTGCCATCAAATAAGGGATCCTATGTTAAAAAGTAACTTAAGCTGTTAAGATTTTGATTTTTATGAATTTTGCAAATTCAACAAATGACTATTTTCAGTTTTTACAGCCGATAAAATGTTTTGAAACTCAGCTATGAGTAATCATTTGGAACAGTGCATTTTACGGTTTTTTTTTTTAATTACTTTAGTCACTGGGAGGTTTGTTCAGTCTCATTTAAATTACACTATTGGTTAACATTGATTGTCATTTGAATCCACTAATAAGGCTTATCAGAAAAAAATACTATTTGCATGGTAATTTGGAACACAGTGTATAGTTGTGTTACATTGCTGATCATGGGTGTCAAGCTCCAGTCCTCGAGGGCCACAATCCTGCAGGTTTTCCATGTACCACTGCTCCAACACACCTGAGTTTAATCAGCCAATCATTGTGGAGAACTTAATTGGCTGCTGGATCTAAGCCAGGAGCATTGAAACGGGGATACATTGAAAACCTGCAGGACAGCGGCCCCTGAGGAATGCAGTTTGACACCCCTGGAGTAGATGGTTTCATTTCAAACCTTTATTTCACTCATTTTTATTTTATATGTATTGCAAATAAATAAATAAAAAAAACAAAACAACAAGACTTTCAAACTAACCACCCAGCCACAAAAAAAAAGAATAAAAAAATAAATAAATCAAGAAACAGAAAAACTAAGTACTCACAAAGCCAGACTGCTGAGAACATATTGGATGTGCTGACAGTCATCTGGAAAGGCAGCAGTGGCGCTGGTAAAACTGCACAGCGCAGTCCGCAGCACCTTGAGCTGAGGGAGAGGAACTTGCCACTGCCCTGTGTACTCCTCCACCAACTGTGCAAATCAACAAAGAAAATTAGGACACTGAATTATAACTTATATGAATTGTCTCAAATATTAACAGAAGGACTGAATTATAACTTATATATATATATAATCATGATATAGACTTTAAAGCTCCAAATAAATATAAATAATATAGTAATAAATGTTATTCTGTAACCTTCACATATTAATATGAGAATCTATGTTACATATTGCACATGTACTCATCTAACAACTAGCGTTCCTCAAACAAGTCCATGATATATTGTATGTGCGAACTTATAAATTACATAAATTCACCTTATATTTACAGAATGCTCAATTATTGTGCACCTTAACATTCTAAACACATAGAAATATTAATCGTAGTGGCGGGGATCAAGCACCTGATAAGAACCTATATGTAGTTTCCTGACCAGACACTTCATCTCAACTCAAAGCAGACTGTGGAGTATCCCTTATTTATACATGCTATCTAGGTAATTAGCTTAGCTTAACCGAGTACCTATAGAGCTTCATACTTTCGAAAGTGAAGCAGAACTCATTGCTGCTAAGTAAAGCTACCAGGTGCTCGGTTTAAAGCTTTAAGAGCTGATTTTCTGTTTATGTTGGGCCTTTAATGGGTTGTGCCAACATATCAGGATAAATGGAGCTAGTCTGGAGGCTACTGTTAGCTTGCTAGGCTAGTATCGTTAGCGATAAACAGGCACCGATTCACTGCATCTCAAAACAAAATTAACCAAACATACCTCACAAAACTCAGTACAGTAGTCCTTGCTGTTCAGCGATGAGTTGCTGCTGCAGTGTCTGTCATACAGAGTGTCCAGAGCCAATTCAAGCCCGTCTGTTTCCAAATCACTTTCGTTGTCCGCCATACTGTCTGCTGTATCCAGCGCATAGTCATGGTTGCCAGGTTTGTTCCTTGACGACCTCTATCCCCCACGAGAAATCATAACCAACCTGGCAACTATATTTGAAGTGCTCCATTTATTCTAATTATTATTTATTCTAATAATAATTTTAACGAATGCAAATATTTGCCCGGTAATATAGTGGCTTTCGTTTTAGTAAAATGTTTTATTATATTCTAAAACATCTCTGCATAATTGTTACCCATTTTGTCATGTTTATTATTATTTATTTTTTTACAATTTCCCCATTTGGATCTTTAAACAGAGAAACAATGACAATATTACAACAACAAAAAGAAAGGTATACTTTGCATATCTTGTGGAGTGGACTTTTATAGCCCTGGACACTGGGAACCAAAGGTTCAGTTTTCTTAATGAAAAGAAATTATAAAGTATGGTTATTCATTGTAAGTATGAAGAGGAGTGAGAAGTGGGAATCTAATCTTTTGGGGGGGTATTCCTTAGACTAGACCACAAGAAGTAAGGATTATTTTGGAAATGGATTATTAAGGAAATCAAATAAACTAGGTAAGAGCCAGGGAAATGATAACAGTAGGGTTCTTGCAGCTGTTTATGATATTACCATCCATTGGGTCAAAACCTAAAAGCCAGCTGGGTTGAGTTTAAAATGGAATAAAGGTTAGTATCAGCTATTTAGCTGAAACCTTTCAGACTTCACTAGTATTCATGAAAATACATAGATGGAATTAAAGAGGGTCATGACCCATGATTAATTGATTATGATATTTGATATACCTTCAGTAACATGCTAATGTTACATTTGCAGAGATAATTTTCAGAGGATATTGTGTTTTAATATCTAAATATACTTTATAGGCATTATGTTACCTTTCCAGATGTGCAAGTTATCAGTTTCATGGGCATTATATTCCATATTATTAGAGACACATGCCTTGAACTGAGTGCTGGTAGTATATTGTCCACTTCTTTAGTCTGGTGTCCATGATTGCCAAAACAGGTTTAAATTTTTCTTTTTCATATTTTCACTCTGTTTTGTGTGGACAGACATCTGTTTTACTGGAAAATTATTTCTCAAGTTTCTCTGCAATTATTTCAACGACAGAATTATTTCTGTTTCAGTGCACTGTTACTAGGACTCCAGAGAAAATGGACATCCTGTGTTAACGCATGTCTATTTTGCATAGAGATGTTCGATATGCTAAGAAAATTTTAATTTTTTTTTCTCTTCATTATTTAATATTTATTTAGATGGTGTAGGAGGATTATAATGAAACTATCCCACAACTTATAGATGTGTTTTATTTTTTTTTTTATTTTTGTTTTCTGAAAATGTTCCAATCGTTAGCTCTAAGATCTTTGGTCTTTATAACCAACTGATTGCAACATGTGATTTCATTTACTTTGTTATAGTACCAATTGTTCTCCAGTGTTTTGTTGCTGCATGCCAACTTTCTGAAGATCAAATTCAAGATGAGGAAATATTTTTATAGAATCATAAAAACTTCTTAACCTTCATAATGTTTTTCTATGTTCTGTGATGAAAAAAAATCAATAATTTGATTCTGGTTTTTAGGTTTTACGCAACTTTCCATCTGTTCTATAAATGGGTTGCACCGAGATAAATCAACGTACATTGTGCTATTTTAAGATAAATGAAAAATTAGGTTTACATGTGTCCTTCAGGAAGACCTTGATGGGCTTGGCGATTGTGGGTTATGTTCTTGGCTCTCCCAGTCCCTCTCCCCTTTTTCGACTACTTCCCCTTCTTCTTGGCTTGTGGTGGATGGGTTTCTTCAGGGGTTGGTGGTAGCTCTTTGGCTGTGGTTGGTACTTGCCTTGGTCGTGAGGACGACTGCTCCTGGTTCATCATGCCATTCGGGGTTCCTGGGGAACAAGGGTCTCTACAATGGTGGGAGGAGGTTGGCTCAAGGTGGGTAGGGAGCTCACTGGGTGAGGTATGGAGTGGAGGAAATAGGCTGGGGAGTGGGGTAGGCTTGGGGTGGTGGGAGGGGGCGTGGCTTGGCGGAGTAAGGGTTGTGGAAGGATGTGGGGATGGGATTGGGGGTGTTGCAATTACTGGAGTGCCGGAGCTCTGGGGTGGGCACCAGCCCACGATAGGCAGTTGCCAGCATAGAAACTGCTCTCCCCAGGGCAGTGGGGTTCTGAGTTTTGCCTATGACTTATGCATGGAAAATCTGGTGGAGTGGAAGGCTCAGACTGCTGCTTTCCTATGCCTTCTTCTGGGCAGGCATGTGGCTGTCCTTGCTGGTAGGGACCTCAGCTCTACGCTCTGCGTAGGCTGCTGGTTGCCTGGCATTTGGGGCCATCTTGATCTGTCCCTGATCCATGGAGGTTGCAGTGAAAAAGCAAATTTCACAGTTTTCTGTTAATATTTGAGACAATAAGGACACATAATGTTAACAGTTTTATTAATTTTAACTGATGATGCTCTATGAACGGTACCATGTATCTGGACTCATTAATCACTTTGCTTTAACTGTGAAAAGAAGTGATGCAGGTTATAACAAATCTGAAAGTAATGTCTGTCTGCTAGCCACAAGGGGGCATCATCTCATCAGAATTTAAAAAATGATCTGCAGAGTTACATAAGTAGACTGCTGACAGTTTAGAAATGAAAGATAATTTCAATATTTTCAGAACCTCTCATTCCTTACCTATAGGGACATACTCATAGACTCACCTAATAAATTCTTTTCACTTAAGGCTTAAACTGTAATGTCTTTTTCTGTTGAAGATTCTTAATTGATTTGTTTAGTCAGGGGAACAGAAAAAAAGTATTGGTCACCATTTCTGGAAGATATGTTGCACATATTATCTCAGTGGTATACAGTTCAACATCACATATCATGGTACTGTTATCAACAAATCGTGTTCTTCCCAAAGTCAGTAAAGAAATTGAGTTCTCATCCAAGCATTTGAGTGGGAGAACTATTATGAGGATTTCTCCACCAGTGACTCTTATGTCCAATTAACCAAATGTTACATTGTGATGTGTGAGAGCAGCAGGATGAGGTGTTTAATGGTTCCAAGAAAGATAAATAAATAGATAAATAATCAAAAAGAACACACAAGTTTGTGTGATGCTGGCTAAAAAGACACTTTTCTAAACGATTAGTAGTCCGAGATCATAAAAAGTATTAAACGATTCCTTTACACAGAAGCATCATAACCAAAAGACCTTATACAGTACATAAAAAATTCATATAAATCTGTGAAATTATTCTCTTATGCAAAGAAACATGTCACTCTCTCTCTTGTAAAATGGTTATCATTGGCCAAATCAGGAGATGATTCAGTTACATCATTGCATTGATGCATGTGCACGGTTCATGGCAGTTTCAGCTTTGTGGTAGCAAGATTAAAAATACATTGATGATGCAGAAGTTACTTTGGGTAAGCATGCAGAGAGGATATCACCCAAACTTTTAGGATTACGATGAACATTAACATTTATATTTGGCGTTACATTGGGCCAGCGTTTGGCATCCACTCTGCAGTGGGACTCACTCATTCCCTCAACAATGATATTCATTTTCTTATTCTCTTGTCTCTGAAATGCTTGCAGTTTATCTGAAAGAGTTCTCAGATTTCATAAAAATATCTATCTATCTATCTTTGTTGCCACAAGGTATTAACCCAGCAACACAATATTCTCTTGATGCAACAGCTCTCTCAATCGAAGTTAAAGGCAAATAAAGCTCCACTTGAACTTGTCTGTCTGTTCTTTTCCTATCCTGACAGAGCCAGGCAGTCGGTCCAATTAAGCACAGACTTGGCAGTGCACCATTTAAGTTGTAAGTAAAAGCAGTGTAATGTTTTAGGACTACAAACAATTTGTATTTGCAGTCATTTTCAGGCTGGTGAAGAAGAGTCTATAAAAGCCTATGTTGATTTCCATCATCCAATGCAATGTGGCATGCCTGTAGCTGTCACATACAGTATACTAGAGATTCCAAGACCGTTTTAGATTGTGCTATAACAGCTAAAAACTGTACAACATTTTAACTGTAAATTATCTCAAATGAAGCAACTTGTACATCTAAAGTATCCATCATGCTATTAATAGGTTTTCCTATAGCCAACTTGTAACATGTAGTTATTAGTCAGACAGTGGCATGAATTTATATATTACACTAAAGGGAGAGATATAAGTCTTAAAATTGACTCATAGGTCTAATTTTCTTTACCTTTATTCTGCTTAAATTACAGGTTATTTTAGGTTTGTGTTTATTATGAATATGTAAAACCATTTGTACAATAGATGCCAAGTTTAATAGCATGGCCGCATTCCAGTTCAGCTGTCAGGCTTTCAGTGTGGTTTACACATAACTGTCATAACAACAGAAATTTCAGTATGGTTCAGTAATTAAAGCTATCTGGTCTATTTCTTAGTTATACTATCATAAATGTTTGTTTACATTTTAATACAGTAAGGCTATTAATCTTTTATACAGTTCTTAAAGCACTGACTGAAGGATGGTAATATGCTCTAATGACATCACTCATTTCTTAGTTTAGTTATATAGTTCAGCTGCATCACTCATATACCTTCTTATAGTTCTATAGCATCTGTCAAATTATATCAGTTCTAATTAAGTTGATGGTTTTTGTAGTCATGCCATGTATAATTCTGGTTTCTTGCTGTATTTTGTAGTTTATTCCCTTGGATATTCTGTTTTACTTTCTGCTTTTTGTCATGAATTAACCTGTTTTTATTTAGCCAATACACTTTACTTGTTTCGCTTTAGTGTTTGTTGGCATACTTACAGTCTTAGTGGCTCATCATCAGTACATTTTTATACCATGTCTCATCTTGTTTAAATGTCCTGACCCAGTCCAAATTTCCTCAAGCCTTATTTTATTATTTTTACTTTTTGTCTTGGTTCATCAGCCTGCAATGGGGTCAACAACCATCAAGAACTTGATACACAAGACAAAGACCAAATACTCGTTATATACTTGTTATAGTAGTAAGAATGGAGAACTTGTGAAGTCAGAAGGATGAAACATCAAAATCATCAATCTTTGGCATACTAGGATATAT
>JBAMHX010000014.1:18812599-18825465 GCA_037177515.1 Pseudomugil tenellus | reverse complement strand
TATCTTATATATGCATCTCCTTATGCAACAATTATTTTAAAACAGTGATTCTCAAACTTTTCTAGCACGCTCCTACTTGGATTAAAAAAAATTGCCTTCGGTGTGTGCGGTTTCCACATATACCAATAGGTGGACTGCAGGAAAGTTGATTCACGTCTAAATAAATAAATAGATTTGCAGAATTTAATTTTCACATGAGGACAGACGGTGCAGGAGGGTAATCTTTAATTAATTAAATATTAATATTAAATGACTGGCTTCCTTTTTAGGATGAGCACTTCATATTTAAACCAAGGACAGTGGATGTTTTGTGTTTGTAAATCAATTCCAAAGAGATAATATGATTTAATGCAATTTGATGCAAGTTATTTTAAAAATGCTTAGTTTAGATTATAACAAACTGCCCCAGAAGATCATGTTTCTGATTTTTGATGCTTCCCCACAAATATTCCTTGTCACTGCTTTTCTTCTTAATGTTTGTGTATTGGCAGAAACTATTTGGTGTTCAGGTATCAACAAGTGATTTCAAGTGTCAACCAGAATGTTTCCAAGAAGACATAGTAATCTGCAACCCCCCCCATTATTCCCTCCACCATGATGCTGCCCTGACACCTTATTTGAAATTTCTGCCTTAAAGTGAAACAGGTAGTAATTGAGATAAGAAAAAAGTTATAAATGTAATTGTGGACTGATGGAGAACTTAGTATACACAAACACACTCTTTGCAATTTGTTGGTTTCAAATGTGTGTTCATTCTTAGCTATACGGTGGTCTATGTTTAAATCAGGTAAAATCGTGGTTCACGGGGAGCTGTTAATGGAGGACTTCTTGCATGTTATCAATGGTTCTGGTTATTTGGCATCTTGACTGTAACATCTTGGAAAAAATCTTAACATGTAAAATGTGTTTCATTAGTGCTCAGGCTTAAATATTGACAGTGTTTCATTATTGGATCATCTCTATGTGTCGTCCTACACACACCCTTTTTTCACAGGCGGGAGTAATCTCCAAATGGATTGGCTATTTACTAAAGTGGGAAGCGGGTTCTTCTGTCTTGCTAGAAATAAGAGGATCTTTAAGGCTTTGATGGTTTCTGTAGTTTTAACAGCAACAACATGAAATAACACGATTTGTAAAAATACATTCAAACAGCTCTTTTGAAATATGGTTAATTTTTTAAAGAAAATCGTTAAACTAATAATCTTTTTTTTTTAATGAATAAAAATGGCCACCACCTGTTTTTAATTAAACAAAAATCCCTGCATTGGATCAGTCCTGCGTGGATGATTATGTTTAGTTAGTTACTACTTTCTTATATAACCAGGTCAAAGACACATCCCGTGGTAGTGGAAATGTCGTAAATCTGTCTCAGAGGGGTTAAACCATTGGCAGGCATCAAGAAAAGAAAGCATCTTTGGAAAATGCTGAACAAACGGTTACATTTTAATTCCTTATACTTCATTCTTCACCTTGTACCATCTATCGTCTAATCCATTTTATTAATGAACCCCACTCAGATAAGAGGCTTATTAGTTTTCCAAATCCTTTCTCATTTCAAGCTCTTTCCGTTGACATTTCAGCTGTTTTTATTTAAGCAACAAAGCTTTAAATACAATACAATGCCAACTGGAAATGTGACCTTTCCAAACATAATATGGCCTTATTTCGAAGAGAAAAGGATTGTTTTTCTGGTTTTACCTGATTTCATTTTTTAGTCTGTCATCAGGTTAAAATTTTACACATTATATTTTATTAATGTTGTTTATTGATTTTTCTATTGCTTTACATACTCTGATCTACAAACAAAATTTAATTCTCTTGTGTATGTAAATGTACAATGAAAATGAAAAACGTTTTTTTAATATCCTGAATATTTACTATACTCATTGCACAGCAGATTCCCTTTTCCTGCCTGGGATCATGACTGATTTCCAAAATAAGATGAAAACCGATCATCATGATCCAGTCTTTATCTCTTTTGACTTACAAATACAATGTATGCAAGCTTATTGTTCTTTTGATCATACTTCCAATCCACATTAAGCTGAGAAAGAGAGAAATAGCTATTTGGTATGCTGCAAGTTGTGATAATAGAGTAGAAGCAGAACTCACATGCACACAAAATATAAATACTGATGCAACATCATCATGCCAGTGTGATCAGCCCTCCTACACAGAAAGATAACGGCTTTGAAAGCGGCTGGAAATGGGTCATTGAGGTCAGGGAAGGGATGAATGATAGACAAGAGGTGTACAATATTTTTTTTCTTTTCAAATTCATATTTCACAGATATTAATCTGCTGAGGGACATAAATTAGATACATCAAGTCTGCAGCATTAATTATCAAATATTCCCTCTTTAATCACCAGTTTTGTCCACAGTGGTTTATAAAAAACTCTCAAACTGACAAGCTACTATTGTTACCTGCTAGAAAAAAGCTGGAATCGAACTGCTAGCGAAGGGAATCAATAGATGTGCTAACCAGAGCATGTTTCGACCCAAAGTGGAGATCCACTGGGAAAAGCCAAATGGAAATTTGCATTCAAACCAGTCGTCTTCTTAAATGATGACCACCTAAAACCATTTAAGAGGCCATGCTTACAGTAAATATAATTCATATCTAGAGTGCAGAATATCCCCTTTTTTCTTTATGGATCCACATTTTAAAAAGCAATAACGATGTTAGCTTCGAGCTTTTACATTTTCTTTTCACATTCAGAAAGTAATGCTTTTGTACCTGTGTGCAAAAGCACTGCTTACTCAAAGATCAACACATATGCAATCAAAATCACACAAAGAAACACTGTGTGAAACACCAGGCCAATATTTGAGTGGGGGATGAGTACAGATGTGCAGATGGTTTTCTGTTTACTCCTCAAAGGAAAGAGTTTGAATTTAAATACTTAGCAGCTGTTTTACATAATGTACAAGCTGTATAAATTAAGTGATATTCAGTCATCCAATCTAACGTCATCTGCTAGACCAACATAGGACACAGCGACCACACATCTTATTTTTGGCAACATCAGTTCACAATATTTGTCACTTATTAAGAATCTTTCTATAGTTATCTGGCTGAACATGTCATCCTACCCATGTCTGTGCAACCTAAAAACGCTGCAGACGCACGCATGCTGTCATTGGTGACATTATCTTGAAACCTTTTAACTGTTGTTTTACAGCCTGATAATGACATCATAACTGTCATTATAATCCATGATAACTGCCTGAACTGTGATGAGGCGCTCCGTCACATGCCTTAAATTGACTCTGGTGTGTTAAAGAGGCATTACATGCTAACTACACAAAGCAAGGAGGGTCACACTGGCCGTATCCACACATATAAAAATGAAAGTGTGTGTGTGTGTGTGTGTGTGTATGTGTGTATGTAGATGGAGATGGGGTGAGGGCTGTTTCCAGGTTGAACTCTGGCCTCCTATATTGTTTTTTTTTTTTTTTTTGCTGGGTCTTGAAGATTATGATTTTGAACAATTAACACCATGGCTTGAACTCAGAATATGTTAACTTAGCATGGCTATGGACTCTGACATGACATCAATGAGGCCAACTTGTGTTGCTCACAAGTTCTCGCGTGTGCAGAGAAATGTTTGCAGCATTCTTCAAGTGAACAGATTGCACTATGGAGGCCAATGATGAATTATCCAAAATAAAACCAGCAAGCAATGCCATCATCTTTGGACAGGACTTGATCTGACTGTCTGTGAATAGAACAAGTGAGAATAAAGTGGTTGTAGGATGAAGAGAGAGTTTTCTCTGTTGTGTTTGAAAGAGGTTGTTGCACACAGGGGAAGACAACTTTGATGAGATCACCTGCTTGTGTGAAAAGAGTACATGCATACTCGTATTTAGCAAGCAAAGGTGGCTTTTGCTTGATACAAAATATCTTTTTCTAATAAAGGCAAGTCGCGTGGGAAATGAACTACAAGCATCTTGGAAATATGGAAATAACAGCCTGAGAATTGAATTGAATTGAATTGAATCTTATTCAGTTGAATCTGTAATCAGGGAACTCTATTAGAGGAGCAAGGTGGTTTTCAACTCCCGAACAGCGGATCAATTCGACAATTTCTAGGCAAAGCTGAGGTGTTAAGAGGATCCAATTTGGTGGTCTCAGATTTGGGTCTCACCAGAACATTTCACAACTGAGTAATAAGGGCTTGGGATGATAATCAGTACCTCCAAATCCAAGACCATGGTCCTGAGCTGGAAAAGGGTGGAGTGTCCCCCTTCAGGTCAGGAATGTGATCCTGCCCCAATTAGAGGTGTTTGTACCTTGGGGTCTTGTTCATGAATGAGGGAAGGATAGTTCGAAAGATTGACTGGCAGCTTTGGCAATGGTACAAATAATGCTTGGATGGATGGATGGATGGATGGATGGATGGATGGATGGATGGATGGATGGATGGATGGATAGTACAAAGTCTTCTAAAGATACTTTAGACATTATCAGTTCAAGCCATTTAATTATGATCCAATTAAAAAACTGCATCCATTGATAATAACTATGTTCCCAAAAGTAATTTTATAAATTAAATTATGTTTAAATAAAAGAATCACCAATTGATAACATCTTCAAAATTGGAAGAACTGAGCTGCATGTTGGCAAACTCTAGAGTAGCCAATAATGCACAGTAGTAAATAAATGATAAACATCTCTTGTGTCTGATCCAGTAAATTGGAACTTGCACATAGTCTGATTCACTTTATAATTTGGCACAATTGAGGTTATCAGGTAAAAGAAAAATTTCAGCCAACAGAGTTTGGAAATGGGTTGCTTGTTTTTTGAGTTGGGTTTTACTGAGTCTATCCTAATATCTTAATGCAGCCGCCAGAGGAAACAGGCATAGGATAGATGGATTGACATATTCCAATTCACCCATTAAAAAACTTTTAACCTTAATTTCTAATGGTATACTCACTTTAATGGACATTATAGCCTCTAGGTGTTGCTTAAAGGGCCTTATGCTTTTTTCTATTGTTCCATTAACAATAAGTGTAATAAAAGATGCCACGGGTTGGAAGCCACATTTCTCAGGGTTCGAAACTGGCTTCACTCAGGAGTATATAGACAGATGACAAATTTTTCAAAATAGACACTTTTGTGCCTAAAGGTTACTCAGATTTAATAGGTTACCTTTACAAAGTTCACTCCTGTGCACTCTCCTGAATGTCTGAATTCTCTATATGTCTCACATGCACATGCACCACCCAATCAAACTTACAAGTTCTTTGGTGGTGTTCCTATCTTTGGTCTACACAGCCTTCATTTTGAAGAACCTTCATAAAAAAACAACATGAACAATCTCACTTACGGTTTCTCATGGCAACAACCCTGAATTGCTCTCTGTCACAGATTGGTGACAATGAATTAAACAGTGATTCTTGAAAGAGACAGATTTTTCAAGGTGGTTGAAGAGAATTTACACTGTTCATTTGACATTAGGGGAAAAAATTCACAAACACATATTGTCATGCTGTCAGCAAGTAACATGTATCTAGACAGATTTTGACAGGGGCACTAGTCTCTGTGGAATGCAAGTGAAACACCCCAGACATTCATGGGCTTTGTTAGCAGCTAGAGAAAACAGAGAAGACAGCAACAGGAAACTCAACTTAAACTTATTTCTCATAAAACAAAAAAGAGCCAGTCTCTCTTTAAACTGACTTGGCAAGTTCATAACAGAAAGCAATGCATGTTCATGGTATAGTATGCTTACATTCTTAAAAGTCAATAAAAACCTTTTATATATATTTCAGATGAAACATAAAGATTTCATTGAGAAAAAAAATAAAAAGCTTGCAAGCTCGAGCCATCCCTATAGTCATGCTGCAATAGATCCCAGTTGCTGGGAAACCTGCCTGATACCCTTCGCTTGACTTGGGTGGAATTACCCTACATGCATATACGTTAATTGCCCTCAATAAAATATTATTTTTCATTTGTATTTTTAGCAGGAGGCATTGCTGGTCTTGTGTTTTTGTCTTTCTGTACTTCTCTGTTGCAGAAAGATAGCCAACAGTCCTGAGTTTGCATCTACAGGAGTTCTCTTCCTGTTAAAAGGGATATATCATTCCAACTGTTCTTCACCACTCCATGCATACTTCTTCTGTCAATTGTCCTAAAACAAAACTGTTGCTGTGAATTGCTGCTATATCTATATATATAACACCTGAACCGGTGTTAATGAGGTGAAGACAACATTGAAAAGCTAAAATGACAACTCAAGCACAATATAAACAGTGAATAAGATATCTTGTTATTAAAATAAATAAATAAAAAGCAAACAAAAAAATGCTTAATCTCCTACCATCTCAGTTTGACTCATCTGCTGTATTTTGGTGGCCAATTTTCTTTCCAAACTGGTGATTCACTGGTCAAAGACATGAAGTATTCATAATATGTTGCAGTATACTAAGATAAAAAAGCTCAAGCCAAACTTTATTAACATAGCCTCTTAAATCTTTTGTAATTTCTCCGGTTTCAGCTACTTGTTTAGGCTAGTAATGTGCTATGTTCATACTTAATTGTAAAGATGCTTTTATCCCTTTTCACATAATGCACTAGGGGTAATTTAGTAGGATGGAGAGCTTTTGTGCATGTTTGTACTCCTGTATTTCCTGTTGCACACATTACTTTATGCTTTCCATTTTATTAAATGGTATTTGATGCTCCTCATATTTTTATTCTGTATTCTTATTCCCACTTTGTGTTTTTGTCTTTTGCTTTTTATTGATTTTTTGTATACTATGTTCCTTTAAGGGATCTATTTTTAACCTGGTGAGGAATATATAAGCATAGTTTAATATGAATACAATGAAAGATGAACATGCAGTTGTCAGAGATTGGACAATAAATCTACTATCTATCCCTGAAACAATGGGCATTGCTTCTTTAATTGACATAAATATGCTTTCCAAAGCATTGTGAAAATATAATGACCTGTTCAGGGAAATACCAAGGCAAGGGCGGTCAATAATGAAATGTAAAGAAATGAAAATGAATGTGTATTAGAATGAGACTAAATGGATGTTTTTACTGCAACCTGTATAGTTACTGTTATCATATTGATTTCAATGTCTCCAGGTTTATCTTTTACATAAATAATGTTCTGGTTCTGGCAATGACATCTCTACTTACGATCACTGAGTCATGTACTGCAGTCTCATGCCAAACACAAATGAATCCAGTTTTACAAGCACCTCACTGGAATATACATGGAAAAACATCCATTGCTATCAGATTGATACTTGGTGTTAGTCAATACCCGTCTGTATGAGCCACACCAAATGAGCTAAGCTGATTGCTTGCTTGCTGTAAGGCCTCAGACCATCAACAGCCATGACATGCCCTTGGTTTGACTCTACTGCTCATCATTGGTGTCCATTATTTTTCTTTCCAAGATAACGCCTCAGTGTAATTAAGTACCATGAGTAAATGGCCAAAAAGGGCTCAGCAATTTTCTATATTTCAAATAACTGAACAAAAAGGGCCATCACGTTTCAGAATGAGACATGGCTCTTTTTCATGCTTCTTTTATGAACCAACCTATAATTTATAAAGATACGTGACTCCATCCAATGCCAGTTCAATTCCAGATGTGTGTCCTTTGTGCTGTGTTTTACTATAGAAAACAGAGAGATGGATTTGCTCTGTTCATGCCCAACTCACGAAAAGGACATGACAAACCCTCCAGATGTGACAAGCACAGTTTTATTTCCTGTTCCTGCAATCTTCATCTATACCCGATAGGGTTGCACAATGCCATCCACAGACTTAAGTTTTCTGCCACAACAACTACTCTGTGGAAATTATACTGTCATGTTCACATCACACATTAAAAAAAATAATGCCACTTCGCTCCAGCTGCGGTGAAACCATTCCATAAGCACAGTCACATGTACACTCATGGTTCTCACAGCAATGTAATTAAAACCTTTAATATATAATTTCTGTGATTCTACCACTATCGTTTGCCTTCAATCGCATTCCAACAGTAAAACAATATGCTGAAACACATGTTTCCTTCACATGCAAACTCCCCCATCCCCACCCCACCCTTCTTTGCCATACACATTCTCCTCAATGTCACACTTTGATGTCATATGTTGGCCCTGATCTTTAACAGGCTGGTCCAGTTACAGAAATGAACATGCTGTTAGTCAAAGAATCATTACACTGCAGAAAGACAGATTCTCATTTTAATTTGATCAGATATTTGGGGGAGTCTGCTGCTTACTTTTATTAAAATCTACCTCAGTTGTGGGCAGATATTTGAACAGCTTGGACATCCAATTAAGCACATGTAGTCAACACGAGCTGCACTAAATGAACCTCCCCCAAAAGAGAAAGATTTCCTCATTATTACTCCGTCTTGATGGGATCTGGGTCTATATTGCACTTAAGAGAGGGCAAATTAATATATTTTCTCTCTTGCATAATTAAAATAATTATAATTATGATGACTACGATATCTTACACATGAGAAGGAAAAACGGCAAAAATTGAAAGAGTAAAATAAGGAGTTCTAGTGCATCTAATACATGAATGTAACTTAATTTATTATAGTCATTTAGACATTACTTTACCGAATTGCAAGCATGAAAATAGTTATATGTAGCAAAAACGTGAGGAGAAAAGGAGCTCCTCTCAGAACAAGCACGTACATGTAAAAATAACGTTGCAGCCAAATCTTAAAAAAGCCTTATTGATATGATAGCAGAAAATTATATGTCAATTAAACCAAATATAAACCCATCACAGAAACATGCATCTGTCTATAAAGTACTTCTCAGATCTGCTCCATTGACTCCCAAACTGCGCACCATGTGTGTCGCTCAGTAAAACGTAGAACTTGCAGAAAATAAACTTACCGAGCTCCTGCTGCACTGATTAGATGGTTGAAGAAACCAGGCAGTGCGTAAAGATTATTCCATTCCCCATTTCTCCTCATTCAGCTCTCCCGACGCCGTGTGCCGACGGAGGAGCGCGCGCCTGCGGGAGCGAGCCTCTTGGCCACAGAGCGAGGAGAGGTGCGTCGGTTGGGAGGAGGTGTGAGAACAAGATAACTGATAACAGTAGCGACAAGGACGCGAATTTTTCCTCCATCTATGTCTTTTGCGTTTCGTCGTGTTGCTTTGCTTAAAGCTTTGTCTGGTAGGAAAGATGGAAACATGTCCTAGATGCTTCTGACCTTGTTTTAATCGGTTTATTTATTATTCATGAAGCCTAATTTGGGGATATCCGAGCCTATATATGTATCATTTAAATCAAAAGTGAATTAGAAACTTGGGACAAATAGGCTACTGGTTAACCTTCTCAAGTTAGCGTTTTTCTTTTTCTGAATCTTTACATATCTCCACTAGGCTATATTTGCACTTCTCTGACTGGAGGAAGTGACTCCTCATCTAAGAGAGATGAGTATGAAATAAAACATATATAAATCTAGCCTGAAGAAGCTGCCTGCAGCCATATTCCTCGTGGCTCTTTTTTAAAACCCCTTAAATAGAAACTTGTGGGATTTTTTAGGAAACAAATTGGCTGTAAAAATGGATTTACATTCACTTCAGTCTATCAGTATGTTACAAAATCAGGATACCTCAGTGCTTTGTAATATACACTCACTTCGGTTCATCTTGCTAGTGCTGGATTCAACTACCTTTTATCTTTAAAACTGTCTTTATTCTTGGTGTCATATATTTAACAAGGTTTCAGAAACATTCCTAAGAGATTTCGCTCCATACTGACATGATAGCATCACAGTTTTGTCAGCTGCACATTCATGATGATAAGATCCTATTCCTCCACATCCCAAAAGTGTTCTTGGATTGAAATGACAGTGGAGGCTGTTGGAGTACACTGAGCACACCGCTGAAGCGTTTTGTAAACCAGTTTGGATGTGAAACTGTTTCTAGATGACCATCTCTCATCAACCACTAATTAAATGGACTGATATCGAGTGTCTATTGGATTCAGACTGCATAAACTCAGGTTAAAAAAATAACACGTTCCCTGCATCTCAGAGAAGGTGGTAAAGCAAAGATCCCGTCACAAGCAAGAACATTGCTGAAATCTACCTTTTAACATTTTGATTGTACTCATATTAGCAACACAATATAGGATATAGATTAAATAACACACACAGCAGGTTGTGGATATGTGTTTCCATGATTCACAGTTATTCACATTAACAAGTAGGTCCATGATATGAAAGAAACACATTTACTTATTTCACAGAGAAACTGTGAAATCTGTGCAGGTTTGAAGCCACCAGAAAAGCCTTTGAAGGTAACAAGTCAGTAGGTGTAATGCTGGTTACATTAGGGATTCAGATTGATGATGGTCATAATTAAGCAACTCAAACACTGATTTAAAATGAGGTAGCTTGTGAGTTGGAGGTGTTGTGTTACATTTTCTCTGCTCACCTCCCTCTGAGCATTGCGGCACTATGCTTTTTATTTACCAGAGCGTTATGTAAATGTGTAGTCACTATGTTTCCTACATGAAGTCACAGGCTGATATCAAATTCTTATGACTGACTGCTGCTTGTAGATGGATTTTATGTCATGCTGTGGAGGTAAAACGGCGGCAGTTGGGATGCATGGCATGCTGTGGACTGCGAGTTGTCTTAGTTTGATTTAACAATAAAAAAAATAAATAAAAAAACACAGGGATGAAAAGGAAATAAATTGGTTATTAAGCCTGGTTTCTGAGGTGTACCTGCTTGTTTTGCTGCTGTGCCAAATAGTTATCATGGCTCCAGCCCACAAAACCAAGACAGTGTAACAAAATCTCATTTTGACATAAAAAAATAATACATCTTAGAAAAGAAATGTTCAAACAATCCAAGATTTTTTAATAATAAGTCAAATTTATTGACATCATGGAGTAATTTTTTGACAAATGTAGCCTTCAGTATCTTTTAGATATGAGTGGCCTAAGTGCTGTAGCTGTGTAGCATTTCAAATAACACGACAGACCAGGAGAACAGTCTAGAAAGAGAAATACAAGGAGAGTCTCTCAAATAAAATGCTGACAAGCAAACCACAGCAAGACAGTAATTTCACTGGCTGCAGTTGCTCTCAAGTGCCTGCAAAAGTGGGCGGTAAGAGCCCTTGTTTTCTTGAAACATTACATGAGTAACACCGGGAAGCCGAAACAACATTTCTATGAAACAAAGTTAAATAAAGTTTTAAGAAAAATGTAAAGATAGTTGGAACATTTGGCATACCCTTCGGGATTAGCACTGAATAAAAGGAAATAGATAAGTAATTTGTCAGTATGCAAATAAACCAATAATAACTTGACTGGTTGAAGTCATGGTAAAAGTGTAAACGTCTCTCAAACAGCATCAAACTATGTAAAAGTTCTGAATGCACCTCCATGATGTTGCATGTGTTCGTAATGATAGTGGTGGGAGAAGTGAAGATACTAACATTAGTAAATGTCACGAGGGGGTTTTGAACGGGCTGCTTTCTAATCCAAACAGTAGTAACATAGATTGTACTTTCATGAATAAAATGCCTGGAGCATTTCATTTCTCTTAGTCACCGTCCCAGTGCTCCTTCTGGCAAACAGAACAATGTGTAGATAGTAGGAGACGTCCATGATAGAGAAAAGTTATGACAAGAGCCTCCTCTTCATGGATGCATATTGCCCAGTTCCACTCCCACGACCGAGCTGGCCTTCTGAATCAATTAGTTAAGTCTGTTGTTATCATCCGCCCTCAGGCTTTACCTCAAGAGACCAAAGCAAAAAATGGCTGTGGCTACACACTTATATATGAAAAAAAAGTCATGCCTGGCACTTGCAGTGTTTCTGGTGCCATATATTTATTTCTGTCCAAGTGATTTCCCAGGCATGTGTACCTCTGTGAATTCAAACCAAAGTCAGAGAGGTGCCCAAGACCAAAACACAGCAGCTTTGGAGCTTAAACTCACTGGCCTGACAAAACTGAGCCCAGTAGCCTTTGCTGGAGAGGAATTTAAGGAACATTACCCTCACCTGGTGAGCAGAAGTGTGGCTGCTGGTATTGGATGGCTGCTTCATTAGTTTGTATTAAACAACTAGAATAAAAGTTCAGCTCTGACAGTAAATCTACTGTGAGACTGTTTTTAACCAGTGACAGTCCTCATGATTTCCCGGTTACCTCTTGTGTCGTTCCATGACAGCATCCATTCCTTCCACTATACATCTTGTTTCTTTTTTTGGAATTCTCTGAAATATGTTTCTGGACTGCCTGTCACATCTGCACTGTCTGTCACATCTGCACTGCCTGTCACATCTGCACTGTCTGTCACATCTGCACTGTCTGTCACATCTGCAATGTCTGGTACTTCACAAAGATGTCTCAGTCAGGGTATAAGGTATTTTTGCATTAAGTTTTGATCAGAATGATGCCACCCATAGAGAAGAAGATGAAAAACATCAATAATAATAATGATAATAATAATAATAATACAGATGATGATGATGATGATTATTATTATTATTATTATTAATAAACACACAGTAGACATACACAGACATAAACAGGTAATGACTATTCTGAGGTACAGCCAGCATGAAGCGGCTTGCCTTTACAGGTGGGGGGCAGAACACAACACATAAGTGGTAAGAGGGAAAAAAATGTAGTATCTGGGGTCCATTTCATAAAGGGAGTTCAGCAAACCCCGAGTTTGACAGATAACTCAGAGTTGACAATCCCTGAGATGAAAAACTCAAAGTTTTCTGTTTCACAACAGCTGTTCTGCATTAGCTTAGGTAACACCGAGTTAGCCATGAGCGCCAAGACTTTAAAAAGTCATTATCAATAGAACCCAGAAACAACGAGTCGCCATATATAT
>JBAMHX010000014.1:18760981-18773972 GCA_037177515.1 Pseudomugil tenellus | reverse complement strand
TTCTGTGAATATAATTTTATAAAAAAATTTCAAACGTATCCTTGTGTTTGCATCCAAAAATTCCAGCTCTTAATTGGCCGGAAATACATCATAAGACATTCATAAATATCTCCAAAATAACAGTTTTCATGTTCTACAACTGATTCATCACAATTTCTGTGAATACACAGAAGACTGTGAGCTATTCAGATACAGATATGTTATCATCTCACAATTTACAACCATGTGTTGGGACATTAGAACAAAATCGCCCTTCCCTGCTTAGTGGCGAACATCAGCAGTTTCAGTAAGGGTATTTATTTTACACTATGAAGCTTGGATATGGGCTGTATTTAGCTGACTGTTAAAATGAGTTTGAGTGTTTTTCTCCCTCTGTGTTTGCCATGTGATGGATAGTAAATTTGTCCAAGATGTTCTTGTCAACTAAAGAGTAGACGGTTGGGTTCCTTCTCACAATTGACATATACAATAAACTTTAACCTGGGTGTATGTTTAAAATAGAGGAACGACTGGTTTTCACAACAGTTTCTTCATTAATGGGGTTTAAACAAGGTGGGTTTAGTATCCCCTAATCATGTAATGTATAAACTCAGCTTTTGCTAGTTTGCACTGCAACCCCATTGACACAAGAGGGGAGTATTGCGTTGCTCATTGTGCATGCTGCACCTTTCCAACAATAGTGTATAATCGATATTGTTCAGTATAATCCTAATGAAAAACACTGTAGTGGATCTGTCAATGACCTTATATTGAAGGTTAAGAATAACCTCATATACTGATGTAATGAAAAACTATATATTCATTTATACACAATTACTGTGTGCAGTTTTTCCAACTGCAGCTGTGGAGACTTAAAGCATCTGATCACATTCCAAATTTTAATGAATTTTCACCCATATGGTACTCTGGCAGTCGTCTGTCACTAATCTATCATCAGTGATTAGCAGCAAGAGTCATCATCTCCACTCCATCCGACATCTCCACATCAACAACCACCTGCAGAAATAATAATAGTAATTGGAAAAATTGAGCTAAAAGCCTGAGGCAAGCAGCAGAAGTAATGCCGGGTTGTTTTCATGTAGCTGTCCGGTATTTATTCCTGTCTAGTAGAGAGCCTTTAAAGTAAGTAAAAGAAGGGAAGTCAGGTCTGTGAAACACCGCTGGAACCAGGAATCTGTGAGAGGAGTTTGTTAAATTATGGGTAAACTGGAGTTTATTGTGTTCAATGACAGAGAAAATAATACCTAATCACCAAGCACCTGAACGCTTTCAGTTTATTTTAGCACTCATGTCACATACAAGCATTTTCAGACTGGGCTCACTGCTTGAACCAGAAAATGGAACTGGCTCAGGTGTAAGATAAGTTTTCGGCTATAAAAAAGAGATCTCATTGCACAATGAGTGATTGTGTCTACTTGTAGGTGAAATAATGGCAGATTAAGCCTACATGATGTTTCACAAACTAAAGGGAAAATGATGGGATATTATATGTTGAGGTTTCAACATTAATTTCATTTTTTAATACTTGTCTTTCTGTCCGTTAATTCTCTCTCCAGGCTCTCTGACTCCGTGCATATACAAGTTTCCAGACCACGGGTTAAGTAGCAGCTCTTGTGCATTGGGTCATGGTTTCTCCACCTTGCCTTCGGCCCTGCTCTCAGCTGACGAGGTACACAGCGGAGAGGTGAAAAGCGACACCCAAAGGAAGAGCATGCGGGACCAAGAGGATGCGCCTGCCATGGATTCCCCACAGATACGAGAGCTGGAAATGTTTGCAAATGACTTCAAAATACGCAGGATCAAGCTTGGTGAGTGGAACTTAAAACAATGTGAAACTATCGCATTATCCATCTGCATCACTAGCTTACTTTAACCTAACAGCTTTTGCTTTGGTTGTTTGTTTGTTTGTTTTTACTTTGGCAGAGGTCATGTACATCAGTTTTTCTGTCCATCAGAAACATAAGTCAAAAGGTTATGGAGGCACAATGCAAAACCTAAAATCTAAGTAAGATTAAACATCTCAAATCAAGGACATATGCCTTTTTTTAATGTAAGATATTTATTCTTACTTAGTAGTTTTTTAAAGATTTTTTTTACTTGTTTTAGGAATTCTTGACAGGTTAATGTTCCTTCAAATAAGATAAATTATCTGCCAACAGAACAAGAAATTTTATCTAATTTCACGGGAAATTAATCTAATTTTTGTAGGTTTTTTCTTGTTTTATAAAGCCAGTTTTTGTTGTGCATTTTGATCAAATTTACAGAAAATCTTAAAAATGGAATAAGTGATTAGATTTTGACAGTGATCAGATCTCTGCCAGGATTCAGGAAGTTTTAACAGATTATTTACACTTAGGAGATGGGGGAAGTTTTGCCATTAGAGCTTTTAACTAAAACATATTGCCCCCAATCATTACAAAAAGACAATAGTTTGACAGAGGTCCACACTCTCTGAGTGCTTCTAGGTTTTTGTTTTGTTTTTTGCACCCACATTCCTTCTCCTCTGTTTGAGTATAACGTATGAAGTATTTCTATTTCTGTTTCATTTTGACCCCAGGCTACACTCAGACTAATGTAGGCGAGGCTCTCGCTGCAGTGCACGGCTCCGAGTTCAGCCAGACCACGATCTGCCGCTTTGAAAATTTGCAGCTGAGCTTTAAGAATGCCTGCAAACTCAAGGCCATTCTGGCTAAGTGGCTTGACGAAGCCGAGTTGGCTGGTGGTGAGTCACCCACATCCACTGTATCAACCCCCATAGAATGTTTATTTACGGCCGGTGTGATCGTTATCTATCACAAAAAGGTTTAACCCACACTTTTGATTCAGAGAGGTAGTATTTTATAGAAACAATAGCTCAAGGTTAAAACACTGAAGAAATATTTTTCATCTATTTCACCTCTATAACACGTCTCCCCGCCCAGACGTAGGGAATGATAAATGTGCATACACATTTATGCAAATGAAGATTCACCAAAAAAAAATCACAAAAATTTTACTTTCTGTGTTTTTTTAATCTACTTCTTTTTCTTTTTCTCTTGGAGCCAGAAATCTCTATCTTAAAAGCACCTACACAAACCTATCTTTAGGCAGGTTTTTATAGACGCTACCAGCAGATTTAACCTGAATTGTATAACATATTATTTCTAAACTATGGCAATATGTTGTATTTCGGTTTGTTCAGTGTTCAGATTCATTGAGCAATGAGGATAGATGCAAAAACAATTTTATTTTAAACAAATCTGACTCCAGTTTCAACAAAATGCAGAATTAATCTAAAGCTGATGTCATGATACCTGAATGAAGACATTTGCAAAATATTAAAATTTTAGATGAAAAACTCATTATTTAAGGCTTTGTCTCATTTCTTTTGCCTTATTATCTTTCTGCTTGAAACGCATTGCTGTGAATCATAGAATTGCAATCTGCTCCATCTGAGAATGGTCCATTTTTACCAATTTAAAGAAGATACAAAGTCATGATAGTTGGATATGAAATATAAGTGAATTATGTATGATGCTTCATTTGGATGATTGACAGCATTTTCTGTCATTAGTAAAATCAGAGGTTTGCAAAATTAACCATATTTCTGACATTCCTGCAGCCTTGTACAATGATAAAATAGGAATAAATGAACGGAAGAGGAAAAGGAGAACAACTATCAGGTGTGTATTGCCACACCAAATACTCAAATATTCAAATAGTTCATCTTGACATTATTCTTTTTTCTTTGCTGTCTCTTGTTTGATACGACAGTCTTGGAGCCAAAGAGGCCCTGGAGCGCAGCTTTGTTGAGAAAAGTAAACCATCCTCTCAGGAGATAGCACGCATAGCCAAAGGCCTGCATCTGGAGAAGGAAGTGGTCCGAGTCTGGTTCTGCAACAGACGTCAAAGAGAGAAACGTGTGAAAACAAGTCTGAACCTCAACTCCTGTTTGACCAAAATAAGTCCAAACTGCATCGCACAAATGAGCAAAACACAAAGGCCAATGGCATAATTACATTTTTAGATAAGAGCACAATTGTCAGTTTTGCTTCAGGCTCCTGCATGACCACAGCTTGTGAGAATGCATTATTTCTAAACAACATGCAAAAGCAATAATTGTAGTGTGACTCGGGGGGATTTATTCAACAAGAAACAACAAAAACAAAACACTAAAAATAATTCCCTCACTTTCCATTCAGCAAAATCGATGGAAAAAAGCTATTTCATTCAAAAATCATATCTGTCGGGTAAATAAAAATACAAAACACTCCATTATAATGTAGCTACATTACATGAAAGTCTCAGCTGCAAATGTCATATTCATTTACACACACACACACATACACACACAGTTGCAGTTTCTCAGTGTCATATGTTTGTTATTTCTGTCCTTATTTACTTGCACAAATGCTATCCTAAAGGATTTCAGTGCCACATTGTTCCAGAGGAAATGCAATGCAAAAAAAACAACAAAAAAAACATGAATGTCAATCATTAGTATTTGCTGTTTAAAGTTGAAACTGTGAAGATTGAAAAGCAAACGGGAAATGCTGCAGCTCCCAGTCCTGACATTTAAACATAGTGAACCTCGCCTGTGCCATGTTTGCTCTGTGAATGCTGAAAGTCTATTAAGCACACAGACTAAATGCAATTTCACCCATAAGCACCAGAGTGCACACAAGTGCTTGAAAAGATCCGCTCTGGGCCTTCTGACAACATTCATGAAAAAGGGGGAATATGTTGTGAATATGATAAAGTTTTCAACATGCACATCTGGATGTAACAGATTTGATCACTTTTTTTGTTTATGTCATTGTGTTTATGTCATTGTGATTCAAGCTGAAGTGGTTGAACTCTTGATATTCATCCCACAGCTTTGTTTAAAACAGATGTCTTATTTAACGTAGCTGTTGTCCAATAACCTATTTATTTGAGAGCTAATATATTGTCTTGATCTGCGTTGCTGCATGCAACCTCTTTGATTTATAGTCTGATGTTTTGACCGAAAATAGATTTAATGTCAGCCGTCGGCCTCATGAAAGAGGAACATCAGTCAGTTCAGCTCTGACCTGGTTGTGATGACTGATGTGAAATGTCCTGATAAAGACGGTGAACAAGCTGAAAAACAATACCATCTTTAAAGAGAAGGGATACCAAAATGCGCGCTGTGTATCACACGCAATGCATATCTGGGTTAAATTTTGTCTTTAGAAGAGCTTGGAATTGATTAATTTAATGAAAGTGTTTTAAATAAAAATGTAAAAAAAGACTATTAGAAATGTCTTTAATCATTCCAAAGATGTACTGAGGGAGTACAAAATTTCTCATTTAATCTATGAAACTGATCCAGTTCCGACACTGTAAGTTACATCAGTTCTAACAGTAAATTGTGTTTTATGAAAAACTCCCATTCATGTGCCAAGTGTCATATTTTATTACTGTATTACCAAATCAATACAAGCATTAGGAGGACAAAGACTGAGGATTCATTAATAAAACCAAAGGAAATCCTCCTTCAGGAACATAGTTTCCACAGTGCCTTACGTTTGGCTTGGTAAGTTAAGTGCTATCAGGGGAAATAAATGAAGCACTGTCATGGACTGCCGCTTCATGCACTTCTAGGGATGTATAGTAGAAAGTTAGGGCAGCGAAATATTTAAGATGTAGCTACTAAGAGGCTTAAGCTGGTCTTTCTGCTGGCTTGGCCTTATTGCTGCTGCTCCTGAAGATACAGCCTTTTTCATTTAAGTTCTCTTTTGAACTTTGATGTCTTTGGAAAAGAGACAAAAGGTCAAAAAAAGGTTTCATCTGTTTTTTCAGAATGTGACTGAACATACCAGCTGCATTATTGCAAATCCACCTAAAAAATTTATGTGCCAGTGTTTTCAGTCTTAAAGTCTACTTAACACACCAACTATGTACACTTGACACCCAGCACAATCCACTGGGTCTACACTTTTATAGAATATTTAAGTTGTGTAAAAAATAAGTGGTTAAGTGATAAGTTATGGAATAATAAATTCATTTGCTATGTCTACTTTAAACCTTCTGAAACACAACATGATGAACATAATATAAAAAAGAGCTAAATCCATAACAAAAACTTTAAAAAAAAACACAAACCACAATTTTACAATTGTACCTGAAGAATCTTTATTCCTTATAAAAGCCATAAACCTTTTACAGAGTCAATTTACAATGAATGAGAAATAAACAGAAAAGGAGTTAAAACACTAAATATTCTATCCATGGAATTGCACTCAGATCCAAAATCTGTTAAAACCTTCATTCTGCTCAGAATTACAATAGACTGGTACACAGCAGAGGAACAACAGTTCTGCAACAAAAAGTTTTGCATTGTATAAGCTGTACATGTCATACACATGCAAGACACATTTTCTGTTGTTTTGGCAACAGGAATTGATATAGAGACACAAAGGCCAGAGACAGAGAAAGACAACATTACAATGAGCAGATGTTGCCGTCACTCTCGCATAGCCTGAAGCTGCTGAAACAAAAGAAAAAAATCACTCTTCAGAAAAAGTCAGCTTCAACACCAGAGAGGGGAAAGCATCCTGTATATCACAGTGTCATTTTAGCATACACTTCCATTATGCTGTAGCTGTAGTGTGCTGTTGTTGTGATTGAGGCAGCTTAAAATAACCAATGACAGTAACTGCACAGCAGCTGAAAGGAGAGAGAGAGACCGCAGGACCGTTGCCGTCCCACAATCACTACATTGAGGCCAAAAATCGATTTGATTACAACTGATTCAAAACTCTGTCAATGCGTCATTATTCCTACTGTGTGTTAAAGTTTTAACTCTTTACAATTTCAGTTTGCCCTCTTATCAGCCTGCCTCACCACATCATGCTAATCACACATTAGATGCAAATATCTGATTCCACTTTCTGTAGTAGTGCACGGTGACTGACTAGATGGCCGACCACTGTCTCCATTTGCACGATGGCGGTGATCAGTTGCGCGATGTGTATGTTAAAGCAATCAAGCAAAGATGGGGGAATAAAACCGAGGCTTTTCACAACTAAAAAATATTACATTTTTGTCCAAAGCGAGTCTTAATGAGGATTTTTGCCTCAGAGAATGTGAATCAGATCAGTTTAAATGAACTAATGACAGAGATAGTCTGAGAAAAAAAAAAACACTAATTCCATCTGTTTATTGACAGCCCCTAAGCTCTTCTTAATTACCATGTTTTATTCATTAAAACTTGGAAAAGATCACCTATCTTCAATAGCAAAAGAAAAAAACGGATAGATTATAAGAATAAGAAAAAAATAGTACTTGTAGACTTGTAGCCCTTTTAACAACAGACAAGGTTATAAACAAATGTGTGTGTGGTTCCTTAAGTTGGGCATTTAATATTATTTTTACTGTCAAGTTATGGCCTCTCCGAAGTTGTAATAAATATTTTAAATAACCAGCAAAGATATTCGGCTGCAATGATCATAAGGAAGTTATTAAACATCTGTCTGCCTGCATGCCTTTGAATGTGTGTTTTTATCTGAATGTGTGTGTATGTTTGCATTTACACCTGCAGTATCTGAACCATGACAAAAAACAGTGTGTCTCAGAGAGTTTGCATCAACCAGTATTAATGTTGCAATAGTTGCGAAACTAGTCCACTCCCAAAGCACGGAGCTGTCTCTCAATCTCATCGTCGGAGATGGTGGCTTGTTTAGAGGACGCGGCTCCAGGAACAGCCTTACCAGCAGCTGGAGCTCTGACCATCTGGAATAATACGTCGGAAGAAAAATCCCATTAAAATTCACATTTACTTTAAAGTAAAAATACACAAATCTCAACCATGATTCTCATTAATGAAAATTTTAAATGATTTGAGAACCCATAACCTCTTCTATTCCATCATAACGTGTTCCCACTGATACTGTTCCCAGTTGTACTGGAAAAGTGGACAGAGATCATTTCCAAACCTTCTTTACAGGTTGGTTGATCATTTTTATTTGGTCTTTCTTGGTTAATATACCTGGTTTTTATAAGTGTTACAGCAAGTGCTGAGTCACCTAAATGCATAATTAGTTTATGTATATTCTAAAATCAGCACATTGCTTTCTGCTGAAAAAAACTGGTCAGGTCATTTCTGGAATTTATTTTCAAGTCAACGTGAAGTAACTATATAGATGCTTGTTTATTGTGCTTCTTTTTTTATTCTGTTATAATGAATTAAGGACACTTTCAGCTTTAGGCTAAAAACAGCTTATAGCTTTTAGGAGTTTAAAAAAATAGCAGTCTAGGAAAGACGTGCTCAGGATTTTATTGCAAATAAATGAGAAATAGTTTTACCTCTCTAAAACCAAAATGCAGTTATGCTAATTTTTAATCAAGCTGCCTGTTTGTTCTCTCCAGCTGTGGATGTGTTTATTGGACACTGTGGGTTTGTGCATTGTGCTGCGAGTGGTAATAACTCATGCAGCAGCCCAGGGGGAGCCAGACACAAAGCAGACAGCTTGGTAGTTAGAGCCGAGCTGGAAGAGCTGACGGCTAGCCCCACCATGTGGCAGCTGGAGTGCATTTAACACCCGAGTGAAAGCAACGTTTGAGTACTGATTTCTCTCCTTGCTGGGGGCAACTCACTCATTTAAGACGTAACTTCTGTAAATGTGTGAAATGTGTAGTTCTCAACTCAGGCAAAGCACATGATGTTAACAGCATTTCAAAGATTTCAACATAAACAACACAGCATACAGGATACAAAGAGTCTATCTGGGTGTTTCTTCTTTACCTTTCCAGAGATCTCAATGCCGATTTCATCCAGAACCTGGTTGACGATGTCCTGAGACTCTTCTTCGTCCCCAGACTCATCGAAGATGTCATCTAAAGTGTCATTGACTGGACAAGTAGAAAGCAGCAGGAAGGAGAAAAACATTATAGTGGATCAAACTGAAGTAAAGTGTTTTTCCAAATTCTTTAATTCGCCTTTAAAGAAATCATTGATTTTGGCAACATTCCCATATATCCTGATCATCTAGTTGCGGTTGGCATGTGATTGCTGGAGTCATTAATGCAAAAGGTTTCCTTACTCATGTCCTCAGTCATGCCCATCTTCATGTTCTCCTTCTGGAAGTCCTGCATAGTCTTCAGTGTCTTCTGTGGATCCATCTTTTTATTCACTGCTTGCATGGTCTGTTGACATTATTAAAAGAAGGTGAGATATATCTTTATTAGGTATTGCTGACACATTAGGAAGCGCTTTTGCAAGCGCCTCCCCCGTCATTACGCTCCATTAGTCTGCATGCTGATTACATTGGACCTGTCTGATGTGTGAGTGGACAGTAGCTCTTAAACTTCTTCCACAAGGATGCTGGAACGTGCCTTTAAACACGAACAGCTTCCGTATTAAAATTTGAATCACACTGTTGAAATATTGATGTGAATAAATCAAATCACGTGTTGTCTTTTCTAAAAGCAAGTTAAATTTAGTGGATATCTGATGTCTAATTTCCATTCCAACATGAAACATGGTGGCGAAAAGCACAATAAAGTTGTATACAGAGCTGGTTTTTGGACAGAGCAGACATTATCTACCAAAGTAATGACTTTACCTTGGCTGTGGAAGACATTGCACCGGCCATCTTCATTTGAGAGTTCATGAGCTTGGTTTGGGTAGACATGGAAGTAACTTTAGAGCTGACAGCATATGTCCGGTTTTTCTGTTTCCTCAACTGGACTAACTGCTTGGCGAGAATCTTACAAGCCTCCCGGTTACCGCTCTTTGCCATTTTCTTGATCTCTGCTTCCTGGAGACAAAAAGAAGTGACATGTGAACATTACGCACACTTCTCTTCAGTTACAAGACTGATCTAGGTCTGAATATTTCTTGGCACATGTTGTGTAAATGTCTTATTTGCACTACACACAGTAAAAACTAAAGATTATTTTGCTTATAAGAAATTATGAGGCGGCTCTAAATTGTCATTCAGATTAATATTAATTTACGTGTCATACTTTTTTATTGTGTATTTTGTAGAATTTTTCCAAAGAATCATTTGGTCACAATAACCTTGCAAAGATCTGATCCTTCCACGGCCCTGAATCCAACTCACAAATAGTTAAGGTATAAATAAAACATAAATACACATAGGAAAGTATAACATTCTATACAAGCACAATATTTGTATTGATAAACACATTTTCACAAAGCCCCAGAGAGACCACTATCTTTATAAATATTGACGAGGTAAATACAGTCAAACAAATAAAATGTTAGTCGCTTGCAAGCCAATGAAAGCATCCAGCTTTACTAAACATGGGAAAGTATCCTGATGCCTACAGGGATCCAGTAGGTGGGCATGAATGTGGGAGAGCATCCCCAGAGATGAGAGCGGAGCTGCAGGTTACAGTAAGCCCCCCAGGCCTCTCAGCATCAGCAGTTTGTGTTTATTTCTTATGCATGCTGAAAGCGTCCTCTTCAGGAAGTTACAATCAATTATTAATGTTTGATATAAAGACAATAGACATTCCCCTCTCAGCTCTGCGGTTCTCCTTCTCTCACCTACACAAATGTCTGCAAACAAGCTCCTTTTACTGTTAGCTCGTCTATAAATGGCTCAAATGCCTGATGCGAGCAGTTTTAAAGAAAAACAAGGATTATACAACTAGTGTCAACTGAAACAAGCATTGATTTCTGCTAATGGGAAGCTTATAATGTCTTCTTTCTCTCCCTGTCAGAAAAAGAGGAGGGAAGGAGGGTTAATGGATAAGCAGAGATTGCCTGAGTAAGATAGCGTGCATGGAAGATGTGTGAGCCTGAGAAATCTGACCTTGTATGAAATTGACCATTACTGCATTAAGAAAGGCCGGAGTGCTGAAGCGTTTTCTAAACAATACTCAGATAATGTGATGCCAAAGAAGTGATGTTTGATTCCAGATTTTAGATTAGAACTTCTGCTACAACTTCTGTGTTCAATGTTTAAAAGATTTTAACTTCTTGCTGTTTTGAAATATTTTCAGCACAAATAAAATTAAAATCAGTTTTTGGAAAAAAAAGAGAGAATATCAAACACAATCTAAATCCACTGACTCCCCCTTTACATTAGTGAAAAAAGGAATAGCGATAGAGTTATGAAGCTTCATCAAATCCACCCATAATTAATAATAAAGATACACTTGTAATTTGGCACTTTGACATGCGTTAGTTATATCTGATCATGCCCCAGTTTTGACATGTGTGTTTTTCTCCCTTTTACTTTGTTTCATCTTAAAGAAATGCATTGTAAATGAACAGCTTGACTTAAAAAGCACTTTGATCTCAGAGGGATAACCTCTGTCCTGCACCATATTCATCTACAATGTGCACGCATGTACAATAGGGAACAATCACAGTTTTGCTAACTTGCAAATCCATGCAATTTTCATTTCTTAGCTAATGTATATTTTATCCAGAATGTGCAACAAAGCTTTTAAAAACCAGACTAATTAGTGGGAAGCATTAATGAAAAGGAAAAACGTAGTTCCCCCGGGAGGTAATTATGTCCTGTACGATATTTACTTAATACAAGTGAGTGAGGAGAACACAGTCAGCTTCTTTCATCTTTCAGAGATTGGAAATGTTATTTGCGATTGTTAATTTAGCCTCATTGTGTACCCAGCGTGTGTATGTGTGCGTGTGTGTGTGTGTGTGTGTGTGTGTGTGTGTGTGTGTGTGTGTGTGTGCTCTCACTTGCCTGAAGCAAAGCCACCACACCAGACCATTCTTGTCTATTCATTTAAACCTATTAGCCAATAAGGCTCAATCACCAATTGCGCAAAGTGGGTATAATAAGCATTTGGGGCCATGGTGGAGCGTATTGAGGAAACAGGGGTGTTGTGATAAAGCGTTGATGCAATAGGCAGAAATCTTAAAAAGCCTAGCATGCAGATACTTAAAACTTGTTGTAAATACTGTATGTGAAAATGTATGCGTCAATTCCAACCATTTGTTTCTCTTGTTTCTCCAACGCTGCTCTGTCTCTGGTGATCTGTCTCTGAGTGCCACGCAGCTCCTTAGACTGCTCCCTGATGACGTCTTTAGACAAAAAAGCAAGGCAGAGAGGAAAAACAGATGAGTTAATAAGTTAAAACAAAATACCTTGACATGTATAAAACTCATGATCATTCTACACCAAACAAAATGCAAACATGTAAATATACACACAATTAAACAAAATGATTTTCTGCCATTTCAGATCAGTTCAACAAGACAAATCAATCTTAACAATTGCCATACTATGGCTTTGTAACATGCAGCGTTTTTGTTCTTTAAAAAGAAATAATACATTACAACAACAACAATAATAATAATAATAATAATAATAATAATAATAATAATAATAATAATAAAAACAACTGAAAGAAAAACAATAATTAAAAAAAAAATCTAAGAATCTAAGCTGCATTACTCATTAAAAAACTTATTAGTGAGCATGTTTGAGTGCATGTGAAATACCACTGAGTGATCAGCAGTACATTGAATGCACACAGACACCGATAACTGTGCAATGGCCTGGGCAGCTCAGACTGACAGACACTCTGACATTAGGAGGCATCGAGTGAGATCGATACTGCAGGCGCACATTAATCCATGATTTCTAATGAAGGCATGATTCAACTCATTATTTTGATGAGTAAGAATATAAAAGATATTGGAAAATATCAATGCAATTACACATCTGCATTAGTCGTACAACACCTACACCATGCTCTGTCCCTTAAGCCTCAGGTTTAAAGAAAATAACAGAAAAAGGTGCATAAAGACGTCTAAGACTAGAAAAAAGAAAAATAAAAGAAACTAAAAAAAATAGGTAGTAAAAGATCAGATTCCTCTTCATGAACAGATGAAAGTGCAATAAGTGTTTACAGAATCAGATGTTAAATTATGAGAAATTAAAAATGAATATAGTATTTTTAACAACTAATCCAGATCTATTCATCCACAAGATATATATATATATATATATATATATATATATATATATATATATATATATAT
>JBAMHX010000014.1:18742015-18753063 GCA_037177515.1 Pseudomugil tenellus | reverse complement strand
GATGGATGGATGGATGGATGGATGGATGGATGGATGGATGGATGGATGGATGGATGGATGGATGGATGGATGGATTCGAAAAGGTAGGGGTCCTACAACTTGTTTAGGAAAATGCAGGTATCTCAAACGTGTGTATAATTAAAGAAGTGCACTTTATTTTTTATCATGCATTAAAGTCTCACATTATGATTATGAAAATGGAAGGCAAGTGTTGTCAAACGTCCTATAACTAAAAGTCCTATAAAAAATTATTAAAACTGAGTCTTTTCACCACAGAACATTGTAGCTTGTGAGGGTGGGATAAAACTGTTGAGTTATAATATTAGTGATGCAAGCTTTTGATTTGAATATGTAAGGATTTCATCCTCCCATCAGTTTTAAAGCCATTTTAAAATATTTCATCATGATGTTTGCAAGTGTTGACAAGATATTCCTCCCGAGATTTGGGATGTTCACAAAGTGTTTTTACAGTTTAAATGAAGTATTACAAAACAAGTGATGACATATATAGTAATAATCTAATTTCTTCCATTTACTAAGTGGTTATCAAAGTTTTAAATAAGATTTTACTGGTGTAGTTTAGGTACTCTTTTAAAGAAAGAGCTCATGTTTAAAAGATTCCTTAAAAAATGGCTTCTCCTCAAGAAAATGCATGACATGTTTTGTGGGCCATTCAACCTAAGTTGGATAAATACAATGAACCAAACTACAGGGGTAATTATGGATGACATTCAACATAATTTCCCTCAATGATTGCATGGACACAGGGACAGTGTTGGATAAAGGGAGCAATGGATGAACACAAACATCACGGAAAACAGATGGAGGTGTAAACAAATCTTCTTTTGTGATAAATTCCTTAGTATTACCTATCCGCACACTTTGTAATATAAATTTGTTCCATTTTAAACAGACTTTAAGAACACCCTGTACATGACAAAGATATATTAGATATATAAAGATATATTAAATAAGTACATGTCAGAATATTGTGCAACATCATCACAACAGACAGCATCATCATAATTATCATCATCATCATTAAGTCATGTGGAAAGCTGGGCCTGAGCAGGTGCACACTTTTAAACACTCTCCAAGGCAAAAGAGTGAAAGCGATCACAGAACAAATTTCCTGATGCTGCAGTCTGCCTAATGTGAAATAAAATGATCAGAGCTCAGCGTTCTCTCACACCTGCTGTAAGGTTGGAAAGGTTGATTTCATTCATCTTTAAAAAACATTTTTAATTGAATGAATTACATTTTCATTTTAACAATGTTTTTAATTGTGACCATTTCAAAACTAAACACACACTCAGGATTTGCTCCTAATTACCTGAGACTCACATCTAGGACAAGACTCTTGAGACCTCTTTTTTGGTTTCTTGGGATACCGGTATTCCCCAAACCTCTGTTCTGTTTCTCAGGAAAGTCTCTGTGATCTGATAAAGTGGAAGTTTGTTAGGAGCGTGACATTTCTTTAGATCTGAAGCACTAGAGGTCTCTTCCTCTTTGAAAGGAAAAGCAAACAATTCTCCAATTTTATTCCAGTCCCTTCCCCTCTCCCCAGCGTTTCCCTGTTAAGCATCTGCTAATAATCATCTCTGTGCCTCATTAAGGAGGAAAGTAGTAGAGGCACTAGCTGCTCCAGATGTTTGATGACAAACCCTGAAGGTCCGGAGTCTTGTGTCAGACAGTTTGTGCATATCTGTCTGTTGTGCTCATGCTCATGAATCTGATACTTCCTGCAGTGTCTCACAGCAACACTGTGAGTGTTCTACTGCCCTACTTACAAAGCAACTTAAAACAGTAACAGATGAAATTTCCTCTATGAGAACATTAGATGGAGATGCCAAAAACTCGCTTTGTGCAGTACTTTGTAATCAGTTTCTGTGTGTGCTGCTGCTGTCAATCTGAGCAGTGTGTCTTTCCAAAACAGGACAGATTATTTTTCCAAACTGTCCTAGTTATACTTCCAGGATTCTATTATGTCTGCTGCAACTTCTTGCTAAATGAATTAGTTATATATTCTTGTATTTACTATTGTGGATATCTGAGGGACATAATTACACATGCTTTGGAATTAGGTTTTACTATTAAAAGACAACAAAAAAAGTAAGACTAAAACACACTCTTGGTGCTGCTAGTCTAACTTTGATCAACATGATGGGAAGCTTTGCTACTGGGACATAACCAAACTTCAACCACAATTCTGTCTTTATTAAATAAGTGGTTTTCCACCACAGCATTCCTCCACTGTTGCATCCACTGTTTGTGTTTGAATAATTCATGCTTGCTTTGTGTCATCAAACTGAATCAGACATGAGTCAAATTGATGGGTGTGTTATTCACTTGCCACAGTCCCTGAAGTATCATCATAACTGCTAATCTAAGTGTGAGATGAGGCAACAACAGCATGTTGCGGCGCTGAGGCAGAAAATCAATAATAAATCTTTTTGTTGTGTTTCTTGAACATTTATCTCTCTCCAGGTACCCACAGTGAGATGAAATGCACAATGATAAAATGTAAATGAACAGCAAAATGACAGGAAACAAATGTCTATGTCCAACATGAAGCGCTTCTTTCTTTTTTTTTTTTTCCCTTTCATGCACGGCAGCATTAAAATGGGAGGAAATTGACTTGTGAGTGATTATTAGTGATCCCACAGATTAAATGTATGGGTGGGACAAGAAGGACACAGGTGTATTTGCTTAAGGTATGGAGTTAATGTCAAACTTTAGTTCTGATATTTTATCATCCAGGTTGGTTTGCTGGCATATTTAATGGCATTCATTGGCATTACTACAAGTGCTCCATTACTTATACAGACAAGTTGTAATTTAAAAAGGTAAGTTAGATTATATATTGTTAAGGGATGGAAATGGGACAGATAGGACTGAACGTGTATCTCAGTCGTATATGACTTTGTATCTGAGGTCAGATTGTCAAATACTATTATAATAATGTATAATATGATCACCTTTCATTAGAGTAGCTACATTATTCACCTCTGTGTCATGGTTTGGACTTTGTGGGGATTATTATTTGGACTTTGAATTTTTAATTTGGTGTCATGGTTTCCTGTTTTATTTTGATAGTATTCCTGTTTCACCCTGTGTTTCAGTTCAGATTTATGTTCTGTTCATTAGTTAGACATTATGTCCGCCTGTGCCTATTTTTGTCCTCTGTATTTAAATCCCTTTTTTCTGTTCACTGCTGTGTAATTGCATCATCTCCATTTGCTTAGGCTGTTGTCAGCAGTGTCTGTGTTAGTACAGTTATGTTAAGTCATGCTTTAGATCAAGTCTTGACTAATAAATGAAGTTTATCTAAATCCCTACTGCCTCCCTTGCCTGCATTTGGGTCCATACCCTCCCGCCCCATGACACTCTGCATGTAATCAACAGTACAGGAACACGAGTTCCTGCCTGCAGCATTATTTGCCACAGTAGGAACAGGAAAGTCAGGTACAACATGGATCTGGCAGGTAAGGTACAAGGCAACTCCCAAAAAAGCAACTTAATAGTTATTTTACATTCAGAGTAAATAAACAAAAGTTACGGCTCTACCTATAATCCTTGTTCTGGGAATGTAAGCTAAGGGTTAAAATAATTCTTTATTAAAATACTCAATGTCAAAGTTGGACATGATCAGTCTGGTCTTCAAATTACATTATATCCATTACAGCTGTAGTTATTTGAGTACACAACTAATGGTTCCCTATCTTAGTTAGACGGTCACAGACAGACATTCAGAAAATTGATTTTTCCAGCAGTCGTTAATTTTTAAAAATAAAAAAAAATTAATCAAGCCTTCTTTTCCCAATAAAAATGAAAAATGAATGAATTTTTTTTATTAAAATCTATAATTACTTTCCTTCCACTGATGGTATGATGTATCTTCAAAGCAACTTGTAATGTTCATATTAATGTTGAAAAATCAAGCTTATTTCCTCAAGCTTTTCTTTTATTTCTGATTTGGGTTATTTCAGACAATATATATCACACTGTACTGTTTTTTTTTTTTTTTTTTTTGGTTGTTTTTTTTTACCTCCCACTCCTATATTTGTGTGTGTGTATGCTACATGCAAACATAGATGCACATATGTTTGTGTGTGTGTATGTATATATGTTTTGCAACACAACTGTCCTAATGGCTCGAAATAAAGAAATCAAATAACTGGGAAAAAAGGAATCAGCTTATTCTATTTTTTTTTTTTTTTTTTTTGTTTTTTACAAGTCAACTAAATTCACACATATAGGGATTATCAGTAATTTAGCAAAATGCCTGAAAGGCTCCAGAGATGAAATCAAATTGATAATCATGTCATGTCGCTTGTCTTGTCAATAGATGGCAGCAAACGGTTTAAATTAATTAATGAATGAGGCACCAAATTGGGTCTCACTAATATAATAATCACCCACATGACCCACATTGTATATATATATATAATCTTCCAGTTATTAGCCTTTGGAAAAGGATTGAAAAATATTAAAGCACAATTTTGATTTTGACAGACTTATGTATAAGGCACTGAATTGCCATATTTTGGTCGTAACGACCTTGTATATTCGTTTTAAAAATTTTTATAGAGATTTCCTAATTGTTTCATGTAATGAGTGAACAATAAAATCAAATGTTTGATGGTTATAGGGTCCTGTTTAATTTCATTGCTTTAGTAATCAAGGAAATGAAATAAATACACAGTAGGAGAAGAGAGAGGTTTGTTATGCCAGCCATTTCAGGGATTGACCATCAAAGATAGGCTACTGTCAGACCCGTCTATCCATCCACTTTCAGTAAACACTTAATCCAGAAAGGTAAAAAATATATTGCATAAATAAATATATTACACTTTATATGAAGGAAGTGACAGGTAACTCCTGAACAAATAATGTTGTAGATAAGAAAACTGTTTCATATATGAACGCTTTCTGTCTAAAACCCTAAAGTGGGAATAGATCCCTCCAGCACTAGAGCCCCCTGAACTCCACTGTGCCATACAGGCCCTACCCTGGTGGGCGTGCGTAACAGCCACAGCCCTCTCTAAATATAACTCCCCTCCAAAACAGAGGGAGAGAAAGGGAGAAAGGGATTCTTACTCAATTAAAAAAAACTATCCGAAAATTTGCCATGAAAGAACTTTCCCCGGATATACTGTGTGCCTTATAGTGTTTTGATTCATTTTGTGGCCCCTGGTGACTACTGGTGAAGCGCACAGCGGGAGGCGCATTGTTTGTATGCAAACTGGACGACATGGCCATTGTATGCGTTTGGGCATATATGGAGCCACTGCTGACCCGGAGGACACAGCCCGTCTGAAGTGTCAAGGAGTGCCCATTTTCGGTTCTTTTTTTCCAGTTTTTCCGCTTTGACTGTTATTTTTTCCTTTGTAGCTGATTCACTCTGTCGATATGAGTTGCCTGGATGTGATGTATCATCAAAGCTATGGAGCGCACTACCTCCCTGCGGCGGCGTACAAGACGACGTACTACAACCACCATCAGCAGCAACAGGTGAGACTCTCAAAGTTCAGGTTTTGTGGCACCAGTTGGTCACCCACAGTTCACTAATAGTTTTTTCCCCCTTGAAACAGAGATTGAGGAATATTTTTTTTTTTTTACCAAAAAGCTCTAGTGGCGAACATGTGGAAGCTATATTTCCAAAGTATAGTAGCCTGTTTATTGTCCGCTTGGATTCCAACGGAGGTTTTAAAGACTGTTAGTTTCGGTCACAATCGAGAGTAAAGGCAGATTATTGTCTTGAAATCACTCCAAACTCTCATTGTGACACAAAAACTTAAATGTCACATTCAGCTTACTTTTTGAATGATTAAATTCCTGTCTGTGGGTCGGTATTCATCTAAGGTCACGCGTAATGACACGAAACTATTAATCCTGTGGTCATGTGCTGATGTAATGACAGCCAGTCAATCACAAAGGAAAGAAGGGCTTTACAAAGTTGGAATGCGGAATGGAGGCGGAAAAAGTCTCTCACACATTCCCACATGTTGCTTTCTGTGAGGTGGGCTTATGGTGTTCTGTAGAAGTTGATCATTTTTACATCTAAATGTTTTCTGTGTGGGGGCTCTCTAGATAAATCCCATTAATCTAACTTGAATTCACACCACCTGCATTAAATAATCCTCTGCAGTCCATGTTAAAGATTCTTCAAAATAAAATAAAAAAAACCTTGAAATTCCAGTATTTTGTATGTGATTCACAAACCTTGTTGCTGTGATGTGTCAGTAATCTCCATTTGTATTCTCCTCCAGAAGAAGCTGGGTGTTTATAAGATGCAAGAGTGTGTGGAGCAGCAGCAAGTCGGAGTTAGAGGGATGCTACCCAGGGATCCGGGCCTCCAACGGCTTCCGGCAGCAGCAGGTGCTGAATCAGGTCGTAGGTCCTCATCTGATTCGGTGATGAAGGATGGTATTCAGCCGGCAGAAGCAGAATACTTGAGCTCCAGATGTGTGTTGTTCACCTACTTTCAAGGTGACATCGGGGATGTGGTGGATGAGCACTTCTCCCGTGCTCTCAGTCAATCCAGCACCTTCAACAGTGAGACCAAGCCCATTAAAGTGTCTCAACCATCAGTCTCAGCCACTGCTAATTTATGGAAAGGTATGAGATCAGCCAGTTTGAGCCAGTACGTATCATTAATAGTGATAAAAGGGTTCAAATGTTTGAAAACGCTACTTTGTGCTCTTTTCAGATGGTAGTTCCCTCCAGGAGAATCAGAGCAGCTCAGCATGGAGCAGCACTTTTCCACCGCAAGCCAACTCCTGCCTCCCCTCTGTCTCTGTCTCTGTCCACCCAGAGTTTTCCTCCAGCCCAATTCCTTTCAACCACCCGGACGGAGCATTATGGGCTGGCCACATGCTCTCCCCGGCCAGCCTGCCGTCAGCAGCTACCCTCTCTGACAGCTGGACCTATAGTCTGAGCCCCCAGAGCACCAGCAGCTACCCCAATGTTCACGATGTCTATCATCCTCACCCCCGTCCCCGCTCCCACATCCACACCAGACACCATCACTCGATGCTCCACACGTACCCAACTCACAGCCCAACGCTGGATCCCAGATTCAACACGCTGCTGCTGCCTGGTGTTAGGAGCCAAAGCCAGCACAGCATAAGTAGCCCCCCACACAGCGAGGGGGGGAAGACAGAGATAGATCCCAGCAGCAGCAGTCCTGTCTCTGCAACCTCTGTCGCCTGGTCTCCCTCTGCCCTTCACGGGTCTTTGGAGGTGTATGATTCAGGTATGATAGAAATTAGAGCTAGAAAAGCTAGAATGTTTTCTAATGTCTGCAATTAGTGGTAACATTATACCTGCTTTTGTTTTTCTCTGCAGCTCTCGAGCAGACCAAAGCAAAGACATCAGTTTGGTTCTAACTGATGGACTTGTGATAACAGCTTGCACCAAAATGAAAGAAAGAAAGAAAGAAAGAAAGAAAGAAAGAAAGAAAGAAAGAACTACCATACAGCCTGAACATAATGTATGGCTGTAACACCAGCATTGTAATGTAAAATGTAGATATGGTATGCTTGCTGTTGCTTGGTCCCTGTGTCCCACACTGTTCTCACAATCATCATGGAGATGAACTCAGGCTTGGACTTGAATGAGAGTGATGATTTAGCTCCTTCTCAAGACCATTTAAGAATGATAGATGAATAGACTTAAAAGACTACTAGCTTTATGGGTAGAAATCTTTTTGTTGTTTCCTTTCCATGCATTGTGAGACCAAGCAGTTCTGTTTCAAGAGCTTCATTTTGATCCACATTTTCTTTGTACAGTAAATGTTTTTTGACAGCTGTAAATTGCTTGTGTGTGTGTGTGTGTAAACTGCTTTTCTCTGATAAATTGCCATCTTTTTCTGAACAGATTCTGCTAAAATTGTTGCCTGAATGCTGCCTATACTACTTAGCTTTTGGGGAATGTGTAGTGTAAATATTTGTACTGGATGTTGAAGTAATAAATTTATTAAACAGTTTGTCGAAATATATATATATTGGAATATATTGATTTTTTTTTCCTACCAGGTGCATTTTTACTCGCCAAAAACATGTAGGATTTAAACAAGCACTCTTACATTTTTCTTCTGTTATGGTAAACTGACAAAATCTCTGGAAATTTAAGAAAGAATCAGTTTATTACCGACAACTCCCCTTGTAGCACCAAGGGGAGTTTGCTGCATTCCACAGGCAGGTTTTATAGGACACCATGATATGTCTTCCACACAAACATGCATGCTGAAAATACACACTCCCAGACTGACAAAAACACACAAAAGAATGCATTTCCTGTCTGGACAGGAAGTTTGTGAGGCAGTGGCAGACTGCTCACATGTTCAAACACACATGGAGACATTTCAGGTATCAACATTAGTTTGCCTTGGGTTTAACTTGCTTACCAAATGATCTTGATCCCTGTGCAATGATTTAAATGTTTATATAACGATGGGCTCTGTGAACTGAAATCAAATTTTATTAGTCTGTCACAATCAAAACCTCATGGCCTTATGTGTTAATGACAGGTTAACCTACATAAAAAAACAATATAACAGAAAAAAACTGTAAAACTGTGCCACAAACATATACACACAGTTACGTATCTGTGTGTGGATGTTTGTGTGTGTTTGTCATGAGTGGTCTGACCAGGTGGTATGATCAGTACCAGCCCACAAACATTCCAGCCTCCGCTCCCACATATCTCATTCTCCATCTTGACTAAACAGCAGGACCTTAAATCTGGAACACAGCAGCTGCATGTGCAGCCAGAGATTTAACAAATCATGATGCACTGAAAGGAAACAAATGACTCGAACAGGAGAAAAGATATTGTTTGAAAGAGGACCAATTATTAATATAAGTACAACTGATTATATCCTTTTGTCATCAAGATTTCTTGTTTGATTTAGCTTCATTGTCAGATTTTTCTGAAACAAGACGACACCAGGCAAATATCAGGGAGGACACACAGACAAGCGTTGATACTAATTTATCATGCAATTATATATTATAGCTATCTATTTTAATGTCATTTGCATATATGTTTATATGTCAGGAGCACTTTGCATGGCAGATTTAAACTGAAGCACAGGTAGAAAAAATGTCAAATCCAGTTGCCATGACATCGAACTCTTGTCATGTTTTTGACCATTACAGGTTGAACAGGTGTTTTCACTAACAAATTAGTTTACCTGGCAGATGAACTGTGCTCACTAAATGCAACTGGTTTTGTGACTGATCCGAACAGCTGCCAGATAGGATTTTTACTTTCTGGTTCAGGAATTGACACGGCTACAAAAATTACATTAAAATGACTCTACTGTGACAATATAAAAGAAATTAATGACAGTTTAAACACAACTAGTACTAAAAGTGTATTTATTCATCAATCATTTTATTCATCACTCCCAAACATTCACTAAAAAAAGTCTACTTCCAAACCTCTTTAAAATAATTTCTGGTAAGATTTTTAATCAGCAGGATATTTAGAAGAATTTGCATCAGATTAAATCCTATCCAATATTTTTTTCATCTTGAAACTATTAAAATAATTCTGACAAATCATTAAATCGTGTATTCGTCTTATGCAAGTTTATCTATTTTATGTTTATGTGGTTCATACCCTCCCAATTTCTCTTTCTCTTTGGCCTTATTTTCTGTGTTCAATAAAAGTTTGTACTTGTGTAGTAGGAGCCTCATTCGCATGTAGCTTCTGCAAGCTAAGATGCTAACCAGCATCACACTGGTAGCCTTGCAAAATAACCGCAGGGCCATCCGCTGGAAGAAGTAGAGCAATAAACATGTACAATTACAATCTTCTTGTTATAAAATGATCAAAGAGGCTGTTAGTAATTTGAGAAAGGTTGCAAGTGTGGTGTAAAATTTTAATTAAAGTTTAAATAGCACAAAATTTCTATATGCATGTTTTATCTATATAATCATGAGCAATAAAATAAAATAATGCCTTAATATGTAATTGATGTTAGATACTTTTCAATATCTCTTTCTAAATTGCTTTATTTATTTATTTATTTTTATTTTCATTCTGCTTGCAATCAAGTTCAAAAGTACACTTGCGTCATACAAAACCAATTACAAACTAGACACACAGACGGAAGCACACTCAACAATATTGCACTGGACCAGCACAAAAGATACTAAATGAGAAAAGGATAAACCCTGAGCCAATTTGTGGGCTCTCATCTAGCTACTTGATGCCATGATTGCCTCTTCTGTGACCAGCCTTATGTCCTTTCCACAATACACAATTCTATATATTTTCAGACATGACAGGAAATGGTTTTATTTTCTCTTTTATTTTCTTGGAATTCCCATCTGCTACCAGCCTTCCGTTCTCCATCCCGGATATTTTAGTTCCAACTCAGGCTGAAGTCTTTGTTAAAGCTGTCCTATAAACCTCAATCAGGTTTTTGGTTTCATTTACTAATATTTCGGTGTGTTTTAAAAAAACGTATTTGCTCATTTAGCTTTTTTTTTTTTAACTCTTCTTTGTGTGGCATTAATTTTGTGTGCCATATTATATCAATGCACAGGAATTTATTTCACAAAAACCTATAGGTCTTTCAAAATGGATTATTTCTTTAAGACACATAAAAACCATGCCACATGGCAACCACAGAACTAAGCTCTACAAGCCTGCGTTGTTAGCTCAACTAAATAAATGAAAATAAATGTAGCCCAGCTGAATTGAACTGAATTGATTTCAAATGAATGGTGAAGAAACAGTGTGAGAAAGCGAGATAGGAAACAGATGCTGGGGTGGCACATCAGATGTTGAGAGCTTAGAAAAAGAGATGAAAAGGAAGAGTGAAATGCAGAAAGCTGATCAGTCATAACATGGTCTAGCTACACATTCCTGAGTAATTGAGCAAATGATTAGTCTTTCAATCAGTAACACAACACCAGCTATCAGAACAGAAAACTATATCAACACACACACACACACACACACACACACACACACACATACACTGTCCTTCATCCCAAATTTGTGGAGGAAATAAAGTAGGACCACCCGTG
>JBAMHX010000014.1:18719174-18729541 GCA_037177515.1 Pseudomugil tenellus | reverse complement strand
TATATATATATATATATATATATATATATATATAATGCATATGGCCTTACTGTATGTACATTATAGTAAACTCTGACTTTAATATTTGCTGTAGTTCCTGCTCCTCTCCACTCTAGTCTGGACCTAACAAATAGTATATGTGACACCCACAGAGCCAGTATAACAATGGTCACCATTTCTGACGGGCGTCAGAATGTGTGACCTTACTGTAAATGCATGATGGTAAACTTTTACTTCGATAAATATATTTACAGTAGTTCCTCCACCTCTTCACTGTAGTGGAGAGGTTCATAAGTCAGCTCATTAGCTAAATAATCCCAGAGGTGTGAACAGCTGCAAACAATGATTGTGAATTTATGTTAATTTATAATGTAAAATAAACATTGTAGTCTGTAGAGGAGGATTTTCAGAAATCAAATGCACTTTGATGTCCTATATCAGTGTTATGGTCTTTTTTTTTTACCTTTCATGTTTTTCTTTTTCATCACACTACACAATGCTGTGCTTGTTTTTTTTAATAAAATGTTAAAACACCACTTAACCAGTGTTATGCTCTGATGTGGGAGGTTAATTTAACCTTGTCACTTTTCCAACACTATGCCTTTAGGGAACACTTAGATTCCTTTTTATGTTTTAGATCTTGTTGTAGCTTATTTCATCACACTCCTCCACTGCTCCTCCCTTTGAGACTAAAGAAATGCACACAATACACACACACAAACACAGGATGATATGAACACACATGGTCGATTAACTCTTCCAGCATCCCAAGAGCTTTATGTAGCTCATCCGCTCCATCAGGCTCATCAGATGCTGTTGTGGGAATAATCTAAACAAAAAAAGAATTAGTTTTTCCATTAGGCCCTTTCTCTCTCTTTCAACTACACACTAACATAGCAGATCTCAGCTCAGATGAAAGTATTCACTTGCATCTGTCTTACTCTTGCTTTTATGTATGCTTTCCATGTGTGCAGTTTGTTTTTCTGCAGTTAGTTCTGTTTTTTGCATAATAATAAGTTTTTTCTACTGTACTGCACACAGCGTGTCCAAGTGGACTGTGTATGCATGTTTTATATTGTAAAGGCAAATGGGAATACTTCTGTAAGGTGTGTTTGGACGCGTGCCCTGACCATGCTTGTGCATGCCTGTGTGAGTGTGTTACATATTGGCAGACTGGCTGCTCCCACGTCCCTGAGAATAAGGCCAATCAGATCCGACAGACCGTTTATTTCCAAATACTAGCGTCTGGCTTGCTGCCTCACACACATTCCATTACTTCCAGACAGACTTTCAGAAGCAGGAATTAAAAGGCATTGGAATTGTTAAAACATGACATTCCCAAAAAAGGGCTGCTGGGCCCTGAGACTACCCAGAGACATCCCACATGACTCAACATTGCAGGAATTACTGCATCACCAGGGTCGCTGATGAAGGCCCTGTCAGAGATATAGGCCCTCTCCAATAATATCACATTTTCCTCTCTATTTTTGTTCTTACAGCTCTGTTTCATTATGTCCTTATAGATATATCAGACAATCTTTAGAATTTATCAAGACTGGATAGAGCACAGATATGTGGGCTGTCAGTAAACACAGCAAGAAAGATGAGCATAATGTACAACTTATAACTGGATGAATGAATTCAGGTGATCAGGTATCTAATGGGAAAGAGGTGTTTAGGCAGAATGATATATATTATATAATTATTATTAATGTGGTTTTAATGTCATGGCTTCTCAATTCAAATGGTTTGGATTCAGCATCTTGTAATCATGCAATTGTTACAGGTGCAACACACTGCTTTGAACCCCAAAATATCTTTATCTACTGATACAGATCAAATTACGAATGTGTCAGAACTAGCTCAACCTCTATTTTGTTCCTGTTCCCCATCAAGCAATATTAAAAGGTCAGCTGGTCCTTAAAATTAAAGCGGCACCATGATAACACAGTCTGTTGTTTTGTTTTAGCTCCGATATTAAAAGAGTTTCTTATTTCTTTGGGGAGAACGACACTGTAAGAGAAAACACCTGAAAACAGAGATCTCTAATTTACGTCTGCGAGAGTTCTTGTCATGCAAGTTTTCGATATTTTACTGCAGGAGTCTTGTTGGAGATCCCTGCTTTCAAATATGCAATGACATTAAAGAACATCGCTACATACAGCACTAATGTGCGTGTGAGGGAGACATCTCTGGTGCTTTATCTAGTTTGTAATGAAATAGTCATTGTTTCCTGGCCCAAGCTAACTTTGAGCTCGGGAATCAGAATCAATCACACTAAAAAAAAACAACTTGTCCACAGAACATAATAAAATTATGGAAAGAATTTCCACCTAAATAAAATGTGTCCATTTAACAAGAAACAATTGAGATAAGCAATTGATCATGTTTGGTCAACATAATCTAATGGCATTATTGTTACCTAATTATCATTGTTTAGTTCAACTAGATATATAAATGTAATATAAGATAACATCTGATAATATCTCATTTTGTTGGGCAGTTTTAATGTGTAGGATTTGATTAGGGATTATGTCATCAAATAGCAAAGTTACAACTACTTTTGAAAATTATAAAACTACTGGAATTATTTCTGTCAATCTGAAAAAAAGACAAGTGTTGTTTTCTTTCAAACAGGGACGTTCCCAACTGGGAAGGTGGTCATTACTGCCACCATCTGTTTTGGAGGCATAAATGAAGTTGGTTTGCAGTCTGAACCAGCAATCTCTGGCTGCCGATGGTGACATTAATGCGGAAGTCGGATTAATTGCAGTTCATCCCTCACCGCTAGATGACTGGCACCAGTAGCGAGCAATCCACATAGACTCCCATGTTAAAATGTCCAATTTCACAGCTGAAATAAACATGTTTACAGAGTGGCTCCCAGAGTGGGTTTCTAACGCTTCGGTTTCGATGTTATTTTAATCTTAAATTTAGAGGTGTGTCCTTTTGATTAATGTGTGTTATAGCACTATCACTGGTTACAGATGCGTACTTCCTGTTGGCACCACCGTGACGGAGCCCTCTCAACTCTACGTTTTCATTCATTTTGGGATTTTCCGATTGCCCCGCCTGTAGGCTTCAATTCAGCTCTTCAGACACCTATGGGTCACATGACAGTTGCTTCGTCCATCCATTTACAGTCATTGGGTAGGACCCACTTGGCTTCATTTTCGCTCTTCAGAAACCTATGGGAAACGTGACGTACGCGCTCTCCAGTAATTTATTCTGTCAATTGCCTGAACATGTCGGAATGATGTTATGGTAACATATAATTCTCGTAAAGTTTTAATTGTTGCACATTATTCCAAAAGTACAAGATATAAAAATGTTTAAACACAAAACAAGATTTTGCACAGTACATCTACATGTGTGATTGTTGTTAATGGCACAATCACCAAGTTAGCATTTTTAAGTGCAGTACGTTGTGTAAGTTCTCTTTGTTTAGCATTGTTAGATTTTTGGAAAACTGCATTTGTGTCTTTTTGCATGGAACATTACCCAGAATTTCCCATTCTGTGTAGCTGTATCTCTAAAAGTTGCAGTGAAGAAGATGAGGAATCGTCTGCCCTAATTTCATTGTGTAGCTCCAAAGCCTTGCATGGGGATGAATAAGTGCTTGAAGAACTGGCAACTTGCACATCTGGAAAGGCACCATTGATACTAGAAGGTCTTTTTATGTTTTAAAGTAACATGTGCATCCCATCAATGTGTGTCCATCAGAGAAATTCTTGCATATTTCAGTGAGACAATGCTATATCATTTGGTATGATGATACCGTTTCAGAGCAGAATTGTCTGGAGTTGATGTTTTAACATCTATTAACAATAATATATCGGTTCTAAATCAGCATCATAACTTTCATGATTACATTTTTTCATTGTTGATGAACAGTAAAAATACACATACTCATTAAGCTAAAAAAATATTAATAAGATGAATTCTTTGATTCTACAGTAATAACAAAATACACTTGTTCAAAATGAAAACTTAAATTTATCTTAAATTAGCGCTAAAAAATCCTTTCTTACTTTATCAGGTCTTGAAAAACTCTGGTGAGTGCACAAACACACACTCTAAAGGAACATTGTGTGTATTGTGAGTGGGAGTGGAGGTCAAACTTCACTATCATGACTTGTGTCGATGTATTCAGCTCCGAAAAGCGGCTGACTAAGGCTGCAATCTGGTCAACAGTGGGTCAATTCATCCTGCCAGCAAATACGACCCCTTTCAATAAAAAGGGGGTCTTTGACGCAGTTTAAGTGACCATTTTGATTTTAACAGGCTTGATTACCTTCCAGTGACGTCCAGTTTGCCTTGTGCAGCTGCACATACACCAGTTTAGGGGTCAAGGATTTATTTTCATTCGAAGTACCAAGATGAGAAAACGCTCAATGACAAACAAGTAGTGTTTGTTTTACAGGTATAGGCCCAAACATTTTTTGTTTCAGACTGTTCTGTAAATCAAAAGATGAAAATGCTTTAATTTGTAAAGCGGTTTAAAAAAAATTTGTTTATTTAAATTAAATATTGATTTACAGATCACCACTTATAGTCATCAGCATGTTCTCCCAGTTACAAATGGAAGTATTAAAAGAATGATTAATGGAAATAGTAATCTGGGAAAAGAAACATTATGAGACCAGGAAGATAAAGCAGAAATAGAGAAAGAGAGAGAGAGAGAGAGAGAGAAATCAAGCACCTGCCTGGAGAGTATTACCACGGGAATAATAATCTTTCCTTAATGCTCTATTACACTTAATCCAGTATTATTCTCACCTACTTTCTTATAATCACTAAATCCCATTTATGTTTCAGCACCATAATAATTAGATAAATCCAGAAGTCTGAATTAACAATGAGTCTGCTGAATAATTTAAACATTTTCATACATTTCCATTACCAAAAAAAAGGGGATTTCAAAGGGCTTTCCCTAAAGTGCATTTACTTTACTTCTAGTCTTCCCAAGTTCCCAGAGCACCAAGAGCCTTTTAGAGTGGATAGGAGGTAAACATTAAAATATTCATGTATCAATTAAATCAGAAGAAATTAATCTAATAAATATAACCCGACATAGCTATTACAGACTCTTAAGCAGCTGGATTATTATGAGGATAAATCCTTCAGGGCTCCACTGGTAATGCAGATTGTGAATTTGACTGATGTAAAGGTGGACCAAAGTATGAGAAATGCATAGCTTTATATTATATTATATCTCCCAAATTTCTGAGCAAATTAAATCAAATTGTTTTGATTATTTATATTTTTCTGGTGAAAGAACTTGAAGGAAAGCCAAACTTAATACAAGATACCCCTTGAGATCCAGTTTGAACATTAGCATGAGGGTCAGGAACAACATCAATCTTCCATCATGGACACTGAGGTAAGAAATGCTACGTCTGCCATAAGAAATGTCACAATGTGTTTGTATTCGTAGTATTAGCTTCTGATCTTTTCTGACACAGCAGCACAGTTTCCAGTCTTCCTACTCAGAAATTCCTTCCTGGCTCCCAATCTATCACAGAATACACTGTAAAATTTTGGTTTTAACATATCAGACCCTAAATAATCAAGCACTGGTTAATGTCAGAGAACTTCTCCAGCCCTACATTCTCAATCGGTCACTGAGACTGATTGTTTTCTGTGCTTTCTGTTTCTTGTCAAGCACTTTGTACTTTTTATGTGGAGAAGTATTATTTAAATTAAAAAAAGTACTTTCCCTACTTCACTACTCCTTACCGATCTGTTTAATTGCAGGTGTAATTAAACAAGAAGCTTATTCCATTCATTTAAGTATTGTTGTTGTTGACATGCATAAATCAAAATCTCAGGTTAGGCTTCTTTCTTTTCTTGGCTGAAGCATCAAAATGTATTTTTTTATTATTATTATTATAAAGCTGCTCATAAAACTGCTCTGCATGTCCAGAGATGCTGTATCAGAGGCATTGTAATTGCTCTGGGTCCACCCCCTGAACTGCAAATCCGTCTTTACGGCTTCCATTAGCATACATAATACTGCTCTGCAGACTCAAAGAGTCATGCCAATTGAAAAGCAATCATTTTCACAGCAGAGCATTGCCATCACCACTTTAATTGAGTGAGAGAGCTCTTGAATGTGTATGTGAGTGGTTTTGTATCATGAGACAGGAGATAATTGGTTGTAGAACACAACACAGCAATATGTTGTTAATTCAATGATTGGACCTGATTACTATTGTCTTGTTGTATCCCATGGGCAACAACATGTGTATGTGCTGTTTGTCAAAAAATGGTAGGCGCAGACTGTAACAACTGCTCCCCCTCTCTCCCTCCCACTGTTAATGCTGTATCTATTTGGCAGTTTTCTTTTGTTGTTTGTTTTATACAGACACACACTAACAAACACATATACAGACAGCTCACAGATTAATCTGCAAAACAGTAATCATTTGAGCTGCAAGCTAAAAACAAGGGCCTTGAGGATTCATAAACTGCAACAATAAAGAGCAGATTGCACTTCACATAAATACCCCACTGTTTAGTGACAATCAGACCTAATTAACTTATCTTGCTGAGATTGCTTTTCCCACATAACTGAGTAGAAAAACAGACAAGCAAGAATATTATCTTCTCTTTAAAAATCTTTAAAAAAACACTTTTCTTCTCTAGTTCAATTTTATTCATATTATTTGTCAGTCCTACATACATATTATATTTATTTGCATTTAATAATAGCTGGATGTTACCGTATGACTGAGGCTTTCCACTGATTTCATGGCTATTAATCCATGCTTCTACCTTGGTTGCTTTAAACCCAGGATAGTAAAAACTAACACTGTATCTTTTTTACCATAATGCACAGGATGGTTCTGAATGAGAAAATTCTTTGACCAATTACCATAACAAAGTAATAATTTCCATACAAAGTGGACAAAGAGTCTACAAAGAGTCCCCTAATGAAGATCTGTGTTATTATATTTACTGGCTAATTTCTCTCAATGTCAAGTAAAAGCCTGCAGGGACAAAATGATTGAATCTTGAGAATGTGTATTAATGGCAGTGGCTGCTAATTAGTAAAACTGAGAAAGGATGCATTAATCAAAAATGCAAGTTTTAGGCTATACAAGTGTAGGGATAACTTGGCACTGATTGTCAACCCTAATGGATAAATACTAACATGTGGGTCAGAGTGAAACTCGGGTTCCCACAAGGTTAATCTGTGAATATGTTCTCAAGGGGCTCATTCTAATATAAGTATGATGAGTATAACACTGTATTTAGAGTGCTTTTCTCAAACTATGTTCCCTTAACTGCATAAATGTCTTATTCATGTCTTATTTAAATTAATGTCTTATTTTATTTATTTAACTTATTTATTTAAACTGTTTTTTTACTTATTTTGTTATTTACATCACATGTACTTGCATGTTTATTGGTAAGTGTTATACATCTATCCAACTGCCCCATAGGAAAACAATTAAGTTGTGTAACTTGAAATTTGAAATAAATTGTGATACACCACATTTTTTATCATGAAATTTTATTGTAACATTGCAGCTTATTAGTAGAAAATTTGCAACAAAAAACTTTATTTGTTTCAACTGGTGTTGTCATGTACTCATTGAAGCGGAAATAATGCACTTTGCAAATAGAAAGAAAAAAATACATGTGCATGTTTTATCAAGCTATTTTTCTATTCACTGAATTGACTTGGATGGGTTAAAAACTTTGGTTAATTCATTTAATTCTTTATATTATCTTTGAAACCAAAATGCATGGAGGTTTAACTTAGGAGTTCTTTCCGTATTTGATGAAACACTGGCACTACGTGGCCTGTTAGTGGAGGTGCAGCGCAAAGAGAAATGCATCACCCAGAAAAATTAAAAGTTGAATGAAATTACAAAAATAATAAATTATTTCAAATTAATTAACAACTTCTATTTAAAATACATTCACCCAATTCAAAAATTATTAAAAAAAAAAACAATAAACTTTGTTTAGCCTACTATATCCTGCTTTCTCACATCAGTTTGGCACAGAGTGTTTGATGATGCTGTTCTTCACCGCTGAGGGGCGCTATAGACGCGGAAAATAATCACGTGATCGTCAATCCGCCAAGTTTTGATTGTGTTTTGTTTTTTAAGTGAACCAATCAACACTATATAAATGGGTAAATTAGATTTGGATACATGTCGCTCCTTGTGTTCTCTGTATCACAGGAAATGCGACTAATGAAATTGAAAAAATAATCTGTTCTGCTGATGCTTTAGTAAAGCTTGTGTCCTCCTGAAAGGAGATTTCATTTGAAAGTTGTCACCGGAACTTCTTTTAGTTTTATGTTTGCTTAACGGTATTAGAAACTAAAAGTACAAGAAATCGAAGCACGAACACACTAATTTAGTCGATTTTAGCATCAGTGACGGTGAATATGAACCAACAACTGAAGGAAATCGATGCAGCAACGGATAAACTGGAAAAACTTAAGAAGTATTTGGAGAAGACGAGCCAGGTTTGAGACCAATAACTTAAATCAACTTCATTGTTGCTTCTCCAATGCCACAGACACTTTAACAAAAGTAAAATAAAAGATGTTTGCTTTGCAAACGCCCTTTATTTTCGCATTCTGTTGCCTAACGGTGTGATTATTATGCTAAAGTCATGCTAACCTAGCTTGTTTTCGTAGCTGTTCTATTCAAATGAAAAAAATGTCGATAGCTTTTGTCTTTCTGGAAAAACAACCAGTTGGCAGTGATTTGATTAACAATTGAACATAATTGTGACATAATGAGTAGAAGTTCAACTGGCTGCGTGTTTTAAAGCATGTCTTTGACGTTTTTCTGTTCTTTAGGTGCTGCCTTCTGGGGCCACTGATGGTAATGTTTACCGTGGAAAAGTACCTAAAACTCCAATTTCTTAGTTCCTTTATTGTGTTTTTTTTTTTCTCCAGAAAATGCTTCCTAATAATATATAAATGTACGGGTAATAGTAATGTACTGGGAATGTCGAATTACTTCTGTTCATTTATGTTTTATTCTGCATGATCAGATAAAATGGATTCAAATCATTATTTTAAAAACCTCTATAAACGTTAATACAAGAGCAAATTCATGAAATTTTTAGAGGAAAAATATCTAAATGCTCTTTCTGGTTTATTTGTGTTTTAAGTGATAAAAAGGCAAATTTTAGCTCACAATCCCCAACAACAGAAGAAGAACTTGAAATGCTACAGTGAGGCTTTACATGAACTGTTCAAAGCAGTTACAACCCAGCCTGACCAGTAAGTGACCAAAATATCAGCAGCTTCCATGTTTGATTTGTGTATTTTATGTCAGTCAGACATGTTGCTATCATTTAACAGGTTCAGTAGTGATCACAGTATTTGTGACAGTAATGAAGAGTTAAATTTGGACTCCCCAGAAGCCTCAGTTCAGGACTCTTCTCAGGTCCTATTCACAGAAACTGGTACGTATATGTGCGTGTAGGATGAGCGGACCATTCACCTGTGTACGTATATGTGTATGTGTAGGATGAGCGGACCATTCACCTGTGTACGTAAATGTGTATGTGTAGGATAAGTGGACCATTCACCTGTGTATGTATATGTGTGTGTGTGTGTGTAGGATGAGCGGACCATTCACCTGTGTATGTATATGTGTAGGATGAGTGGACCATTCACCTGTGTACATATATGTGTATGTGTAGGATGAGCGGATCATTCATCTGTGTCCGTAAATGTGTATGTGTAGGATGAGTGGACCATTCACCTGTGTACATATATGTGTATGTGTAGGATGAGCGGACCATTCATCTGTGTACGTAAATGTGTATGTGTAGGATGAGTGGACCATTCACCTGTGTATGTATATGTGCGTGTAGGATGAGCAGACCATTCACCTGTGTACGTATATGTGTGTGTGTGTGTAGGATGAGCGGACCATTCACCTGTGTACGTATATGTGTATGTGTAGGATGAGCGGACCATTCATCTGTGTACGTAAATGTGTATGTGTAGGATGAGCGGACCATTCACCTGTGTACATATATGTGTATGTGTAGGATGAGCGGACCATTCATCTGTGTACGTAAATGTGTATGTGTAGGATGAGCAGACCATTCACCTGTGTACATATATGTGTGTGTGTGTGTGTAGGATGAGCGGACCATTCACCTGTGTACGTATATGTGTAGGATGAGCGGACCATTCACCTGTGTACTTATATGTGTATGTGTAGGATGAGCGGACCATTCACCTGTGTACTTATATGTTTATGTGTAGGATGAGCGGACCATTCACCTGTGTACGTAAATGTGTATGTGTAGGATGAGCGGACCATTCACCTGTGTACGTAAATGTGTATGTGTAGGATGAGCGGACCATTCACCTGTGT
>JBAMHX010000014.1:18703783-18718310 GCA_037177515.1 Pseudomugil tenellus | reverse complement strand
CGTGTAGGATGAGTGGACCATTCACCTGTGTACATATATGTGTGTGTGTAGGATGAGCGGACCATTCACCTGTGTACATATGTGTATGTGTAGGATGAGTGGACCATTCACCTGTGTACATATATGTGCGTGTAGGATGAGTGGACCATTCACCTGTGTACATATATGTGTGTGTGTAGGATGAGCGGACCATTCACCTGTGTACGTATGTGTGTAGGATGAGCGGACCATTCACCTGTGTACGTATGTGTGTAGGATGAGCGTACCATTCACCTGTGTACGTATGTGTGTGTCTTTACTTTGTGTGAGAGACAAACTGACCACTTTAAAAGCAAAGTCAAATGATCAGCTTCATGGTTGCTACACCTTTTTTTACTTCTTTTTATCCAGATGTGACTTTGCCTTCCTGTCTGGATAGCAGTTCTGGCTTTCAGTGGCCTGACCAGTTTCCTGACTCACATGGCTCATCTTCACTGGAACTAGTTAAGGTTTACCAAGAAATGATTACCATCTATAAGCAGCTGAAGGTAAGAGATGTGAATGGTAAAGCTGCTTGTAGATTTGTGCTTCTTGCACATATCGGAAGATTCTCGATTCGACTTTTATTAAATGTGTTTAGTAATTTTTTAATGATGGAAAGACTGTAACTAAAACATGCGTTATTCTGTGTGCATACAGACCAAGAGGCAAAGTCAGCAGCAGTGGGAGAGAGAGTTGCACGAGCGAGAAAAGAGGCTGGAACAACAAGAGGAGGCCTTTGAAAGACTAGCCGGACTGGAGGGGACTGTCCGCAATCACATTGTGGCTTCAGAGGAGGTCGGATACAAATGTCAGCTAATCAGGCTCAAACAAGGGATTTGTTTTGAATGCTGTCTGCTTTGTTTCCTCCCCCTCCTAATATATTGCTGAAGATACTTTATAACACAGAACCACCTAAAAAGTTTGTATTTACAACAGATATGGACAACTGGCAGGGTTAACCTTTTTTAATGTCATAGATTAGCTTTAGCTACTTGTATTATACCAACAGCTTGTTCATAAAATCTCAGTAGTATCCAACTACTTGTCATGTGATCTCTTCCCCCCCCCCCCCCCTAAATTCAATTTAGTTCAACTTTATTTGTATAAGAGCCAGGCACATCCTTTCAAGCCAATTCAGGATAATCGAATCTTGACTTTAATCAACTCCCTCATCCTGAACATGTGTGAGGTGACAATGGAAAGGAGGGGAAAAGTCTTTTTAACAATGGTTTTATGCTTCATTGGTCAGAAATGTTCAGTAAACTATGTTAAATAAATACACAAACTAAACAAGCTGATTTGTAATAATTCCTTCAAGTCAGAGTATAAGTGCAGACCTAAGTCAGCACGATTATTTTTTTTTAATGCACAATCATTTTTTAAACTTATTATATGTGAACCTCAACAGAAACATCAGAAAGAACTGAGAAGGCTGCAAGATTTCATTCGAGAGAAGAGCAAAGAGAACAAGAGGCTTAAATCCAGTTTCCACACCATTAAGGAGCAAAATGACGCCATGAGGAAACAGGTTAGACGAAGACTGTGTGTATTCTAGTCGATTCTGTATTTATTAAATGCAAAAAAAACTTAAAACTTGATCTTTTAATGTCTTGAGTCAAAGCAATTACCATCTAAGTCCACAGGGGGGCAGTACAACATCATACTTGTGTATTTGAAGATGAGCGCACATCCAAAAAGTTTTTAGACCCTTTTGAAACTTTGCGTATTTAAAGATTTACAATCATCTCAAAATTGATTAAGCTGTTTCCCATCATTCTTTTGCACACACTTCACATAGAAAAACAATTTCCCATTGGGGCCTCTTTCCATACTTTTGGTGTAATTTGAAAATATATGAGAGATCTCTTCATGTGGAAGTATTCATCCTTTTAGCTGCTTTTCTTATTTAGTTTATATACAGACAAACACTAAAATAGATATGCTCTTAATATTGTATGTAATAGACTTGCATTAGAAACAAAAATATAAATATCCCTGTTAATGTTAAAATGGCAGGTTTTTGTGACGTAAAAACAATAAACATAAGTAAATATGACCTATAATCTGTACAATTCAGTTTAAACCCTGAAAAATCTGTTAGAGGAAAAATAAAAACCAAAAAACGTAATCATCTGTTTGCACTAGTGTGCAGAGTAGACACCTGCTACCAATCAGAGGCTGATTAACCCCAAATACAGTTCAGCTGTCCTGGTAGGATGTTTTTGACATTTACTGCTACAGAAAAAAAAAACGTGCTCTCCAGAGACTTTACAAAACATTAAAGGGAACTCAGGCACAAAAAATTCTATAGAATTGGATTAAGTGGAGAAATGTGAGGAAGTGAGGAAAATATGGGACAACGGTGACATCCTGCACATCCCCCAAAATGAATGACAAGTGAATGGGAAAACTAGTGAGGGGGACCGCTGAGCACTACTGTAGAAGCTGCAAGAATTTCTGGCAAATTCTGTTTGTTTACATCATATGATTGCAATTGGCTGTGTTTTCTATATGTCTGGACTCCGAGGTAGCAAGAAGAAGCCTTTTCTGACAAAGGAAAACATTCATGCCTGGCTACGGTTTTCCACAAAATGCATGTCTCCCAAAATACGCTTGAAAATGTTTCATAGTTTGATGAAAACATAGTGCTATTCTATTTTATAGTCATTTAGCAGACTGTCGTATCCAAAGCGACTGCCATTCGGGACGTGGGGTTTAGTGTCTTGCCCAAGGACACTTCAGCATGTAGTCAGGGAAAGCCGGGAATGGAACCTCCAACTTGTAGGTTGGCAGACGACTGTTCTTACTTCCTGAGCTACAGCCTCACTAGTTAAACATTTAGTTTTAAATGATCAATTTAGTGCCAGAAAAACAAAAACATGTTGCATCACCAAATGGATGGTGATGGTGGTATCATGCTTTCATGTTGCTATCCTTTTGCTGGCACTGGGACTTTAATCCATTTGGAGATCATTCTCAAAAGTTCTAAATCTGCTAAAAGTTATGTGCTTTAATGCTGAAAAGATCAATTTTATCTCTCAGCATGACAATAACTCTGAACATGCATAAAAATCAGCAAATATGGCTTTACCTAAAAATAAATGAAAGATTTGCAATTACTTAGACCTAAATCCAATAGAAAATCTATGACCTGAAGAGGACACATCTATGAGACATTCAGAAGCAAGAGTGGACCAATATTGTCAAGTCAGGATGTGCCATGCGGATATACTCCCAACCCCAAGATGATTTGCACAGGTTATGTTACATTACAGCTGGGAAAGGTTTTTAAATGGTTTATCGTGCTTTCAACTAAACATTACAAAAACCAGACACCCCTTTAAGTCATTCACCCAGTAAAATAGACGACATGTTCGTTTTGAACAGAAAACATAACATTTAGATGAAGGCAGTACATTTTTCCCCCGTCATGGATAACACCTTTGCCCTAAATCTAACACCTCTTACCAACCTACAAACACCATCCTTAATGTGAGCTAAGATGGCGGCAGCGTCATGCTACGGGATGTGTTGATTATCAGACTAGGAAATTGTTCAGAATACAGGGAAGTGTTAAACAGGCACCTATAACCTGCGTTTGTCTTACCAGGAATTTAGACTCAGACAAATGTTCTCCTTCCTGTTGGACAGTAACCCTCAGCATGCTCCTCAAGCAACCCCACAGTAATTATAAAAGAAACAGCTAAAAGTCTTGAGATGGTCGAGTTAAAGTTTCACCATCAAGAGAATGCGACTTGACTTGCATTCACCAGCAGTGCTCGGTCAGCCTGAAGGAGCGGGAGCTGCTTTAACTTTGGGTAGGGGGTAATTAATGAGAGATTAAACACCTCATGCTGCAAAAGGAGATGTTTATCTTCCCCAAAGTAATGACTGTGTAAGGAGGTCATCACTTGCACATGAGTAAGTTTTGTGTTTTTTCTCTTTCTTTTTAAGTTGAGATCATTTTACATCCTCTGTATGGCAGGCATATTGTGATGCTGAAATGCAAACCACCACAAAATATCAATCCCAATTACAGTCACAGCTACATCTCAACAGCGTAACGTCCCAAAGCGTATATGTGAGGAAAGTCCTGCAGTGACCCAGCCAGAGTTCTGGACTAAACCCAGTAAAGCATCTCTGGAGAGCCCTGAAAGCGTCTGTGCATGATGCTCCCCATCCAACTTGGCTGAGCTTGAATGATTTTGTCAAAAAGAATACACATGAAAGAAAAGTGCCAAGTTAAAAGAATCATACGTTGGCATTCGGCCTGGAGTGTTATGTTTATTAAAACCACTAGAGAAAGGAAAGGTCCTCACAGGGACACCTGATTTTGCTGCATGAGAGTGGACTCACTGAGGCAAGATGGTGTCATTTCAAGTCCAAGCTCAGTAAATAAACTGTAACTGTTAATAAGGTAAACCAGTTTGTCCTGGATTTTCATGATGTGGCATGTTGGGGAAAATGGTCTGCAGTCTCGAGAGGCAGGCAAAGATAGCAGAAATGCAGGATAGCTTTCCCATCACCAGACCTTTCTTTTTACTCAAGCTGAAGTTAAAGAGGTGAGATTGTTGAATCTCACATAGCTTCAGGCCTTCAGGGCCTTCAGGGCTCACGCCATCTAAACTCGCATCTTTCTTCCTACTCAGTCTCTGTAACTGCTTCTTCATCTGACGGCTGGAGCAGGTTTGAGTGTTTCCGCATGTGTGGAGATTTTGATGAGGCTGCAGTGACGGAGTAGCATTGTGATGTTTATGGAGGTGTCGCAGGGAAAACGCGCGTCCAGAGATGGTGTGAAGTTAGCGTTGCTGGAGGCAGGTGAAGAGCATCCTACTGAAAAACATGTTCAGCTTATTAGTTCTGTCAGTATGATTCCTTTCGTCCTCAAAGCAGCTGGTCTTTCTTTTTTCTGGCCATACATCCTTTCATGGAAAAACATGAAATCAATCCGTTTTAAGTTGAGTCTGGACATCTAAAATGTGGAAAATTTCTTAGAGGGGGTCCCAAAATATTTCACATGTACCGTCAGCAGAGTAATAAATTAGGATGTTTCGTTTGTTTATGCACCCGTTGGGGACTTTAGAAGTTTTACCTTCCTCTGAATTAATCTATCGCAGCTTTTAAAAGCAGAATCTGGGCACAGATTTACAGCATAGATAACCTGATTTGAGTTTTTCCATGTCGGAGTAATATTCACTGTTTTTGCAATCAACAGTTAGATGAGCTCACCGAGCAAAACACAAAGCTGGAGAGCCGGTCCAGGAGGCTGCAAGCACGGTTTGAGAACTTGCAGGTAAAAAAGCGTACTCATCATTTCAGTCATGTTTTCCTTTTTTAACTTCTTTACAGTGAGTGTCAGTTTAGCACAGATTATTGATCATTTAGTTATGATTTGTAGTCATGATCGATATACTATGCCATGGCATTTCATTTAATATGACTAATTTCAGTTTTTTTTTTTTTTTTTTGTTGTTGTTTTTTAGAGAAAACTTGAGCACCATTCGAGGGGTTGTCAGAAGGGGAGTGTAAACAATAAAGAGTGTATTAAATCTCACATTAAAGAGAAAACTGCTGCTTCTGGAAAAGCCGGTGACAAGGTATAGCTTCAAGTTTCTGTGTGTGTTTGTTTTTGTTCCAGTGTAAAGAAACTACCAATCAGCAGCATTTCAGGGTTTGCTCTAATTGCAGCTTCAATTCTTAGTCATTAAAGTGTTTACTATTTTAAAAAATGCTCATTTAAAATGGTTAGACAAACACTAACACACTGATTTACACATCCAGACTGGAATAGTACAACAGTACTTGACCGCAAACCACACTGATGCTGCCAACTGGCAGGACATATCACAGTATGGGATTCTGTTAAGTTATCATCATGTTGTTGATGAAGATGAATGCACTTTGCTGGTGTTGTCTGTAAGGGAAAACTTAATTTAGGCCATTTTTTTCAGAACCACCAATGTCTGTTGTGTTGATGTGAATGCTCCTTTCTTTTGAACTTATATAAAATACACACACACACACACTTCTGGCTCGTGTTTATGTGACTTTTTTTGTTTTCATTACTGAGTGGGGATGATATTTTTAAGGGGAGAATGGCTATGACTTGCAGATGCTGATTTTTGTTATATTCTTGGGCCTTTTTTTGTTATTTCTCAGTCCTGTGCTTCTTTCAGAGCAGTTCAAGTCCCATCCAAATCCGGCTCTTAGCACTTCTGCTGGAATGGGTTCTCGATGGACAGATGCCGTCATCGGTAACAGAAAATAAAAGGGGAGATGTTGGCCAGTGTTTGTCCCCAGAGTTCCTACTGAATGAGAGATGTGTCCAGGTGATGTGTTCAAGCTGATCTTTGGATTTCTTTGCATCTGTATTCCTGCTCCGATTGTGTTTAAAGCCAGAAAAGCACAAGATGATGAGAGAGTAATAAAGTTTCTGCCTCCTTAGGTGCTGCCGTTATTAGCCGATCAGCTTCATCACACACCTCCTTCAGAGCCTAACCTCCTCCTAAACCTTCTCCGCCTCATTCACTCTGCTTTGAAACACTTGGACAGGAGCGTTCAGGTATCATAAAAGTGATTTCTGTGGATAACTTGCATGAGTAGGTTTTGCCTGCCAGAATCTGCTGTGCGATATTGACAGCAAAGCATGTTGGGTATCCAACTATTTCCTCAGATTTAACCAAAAACAACAGCTGAATTGTTTTGTGTTTAGAAAATGTTCCTGCTAGTTTTATAAGCCTTTCTTTTCTTGGATGAAATGACTGCCAGATGTAACCTGCATATCTGTTTGAGATCATTACACTCAAAGTTCTGTCTCATAAGTCTTTACAGGGAGTAGTCAGCGCAAGCAAATCACATCTCCTGACTGAGCAGCAAGGCTGACATGTACAATATCTTTCTTAAGCAAAACAAGCACAGTGAACTGCAAAAAAGTACAAAGCTGTTTTGATTTGGCCTTGTTGGAAAAGTTCAGCTCTTAGAAAAAGATAGTTCTTAATACATGTACACAATGTACAATGTGCACTTCTTCGCAGCATCAACCTTCTTTGTTAATAGAATTATTTATGCTTCGTGATGTAGCAGTTTCTGCACCTCATAACATAAAGTGAGCATTTACTTCAAACAGGAGATGCCTGCTTTATTATTGGTATTCTCCTTCTCATAGCATGGGAGGCATTAATGTGCGGAAGTCCTGTCGAGGTCAGTCTTAAACACACTGTTCCTGTTTTTGTAGCTTTGATCAATATGCGTCCTCTATTTTCAAGCAATGTGGTCCAAAGCCCCCCTCGAGACCACAGCTTCTAACAAACACCATGCATCACCAATTACTAGTTGAAGAGGTGATGGGTGAGTCATCTTTATGTTGTTAACCAGTTATGGTTTGTGGACTTGTTCTGTAGTCGCCATGCTGATATGAAGACCAAATGTCAGCCTCAAGTCTTTAATTTGTTGTTTTTATATCCCACCTTCTGCCTTCATCCGCTGGCCCGAGCCAGCATCTTCCATACTTTGGTCATCTTCTACCATTCTGCTTCTGCTTGGACACATTGTGTTTGTTTTTCAATTTATGTCATATCAGCAAAGTGACATGCTTGATGTTGAAATGGAATCATATGCTTACTTATTGCTGCAATATGGGCCTGTTTTTTAATCTAACTAGCAGTGGACCACAATGCATAAATGAAGTAAGGAAGATGATTTAAGGTCAAAGGGGGGAAAAAAGTAAATGATGGGTGTGTGTGTGTGTGTGTGTGTGTGTGTGTGGGGGGGGGGGGGTTGACTGCAAACCGCTGACTCCATCACAGTTGAAATACACATCTCTAACTGTGGTTTACTACACTGTGTTATTGGTTCTGTCAGATATTTAGTGAAGACTCTTGCTGGCTTCCCATCAACTGACTTTGTATCGTGTGGTTATTGTCAGCGTGTCATTCCCACTGTTGACAGTTTTTAACACAAAAATAACATCTTTAAAAATAATATCTTTCTGTATACCTTTCATAGCACGTATCTTTTGCTGCCACTTTGCGGCGAATTGGAGAGCAGTTGTCAAGGCCTGCAGCCCCAGCAACCATGTTTCAGCACAAAGACCCAGACCTGGCCATGTCTTGCATCAAAGCCAAGCCGAGTTGGCCCCTTTCCCAGAACCATTGTCCTCACACACGTATTCTTGCCAACCTCATCATCCTTCGCACTCTAACACAAGGTACTAGTGATGACACGTTGTAATAAAATTAACTTAATATTGTACTTGAAAAGTTATGAACTAGAACACTAGTGTAGGCAGCAGTAATGGCTACTTAATTTGACAGTAAACAGAAGGTAATAGTTGTCACATTAGTAAGTAGTAACAGAAGGAGTAGGCACTGTACATGTTAGAGAAAACACAGTTTTACTAGAGTCTTGCTACAGAAGTGGTAGTAACAGAACTATCTATATAAGTATGATTATTGTCCCTCTGCATTAAGATGGAAACTTGAGAAATGGCATGTTTTTGTTTTTATATTTGTTAGTTAACTTCACTAACAATGAACAGTCAACTCAATCAAGTCTCAAATATAGACTCTAAAAAGTCAGCCTCAGAAGCAGGAGAATGTTGAGCTGCATGCATGCATGCATGCAGTGGTATAATAAGTCCTAAGGAAGTCCTAAGAAAGTATAATCTACCATCTCACAAATATTTTCGACTTAAGGTGATAAAACACTGTAGCATCTTTCACGGTGACCAAATTCTCAAAACTCTACCCAGCAATAAAACCTGGAGAGCAATTACAAATCAGTGAATTCAAACATTCTTATATGTTTGTCACATAAATCTCATCTTAGTCAATTTCTGAAAAATCGTGAACATCACGCAGAATGATGTCTTCTCCACATGTCTCCAATAGATGTGTGGCTGTTAAAATGTCATCCAAACATGCTGTATTCAGCTGAGATCCATGTTCCACACAGCACAATTTGTTAACCCTTGGCTCCCAGGGCTTGTGTGGTAATACTGAAAACTGTTGGGACAGCTTTTCAGTCCACATCAGATGCTCCAAACGAAATGCTGAGCACATCATTTAAAACCAAAAGGTTTTAAATGAGTTGTAAGATCGAAACACAAATATATCAGATTTGTATTGATTGTTATTGCTTTCATTGCATGTGAGTCCATAAGACAAAGAGATAAATTAGATAAACCACTTTAAATATTCTTTTTCTCACCTAATTATTCCCGAAAGAAAATTTAATTATAAAAAAATATACCTGATAGTCAGTAATTAGGAATAGAAATAAACTGTAGAACTTGGATTTGACTTGAGAACAACCCAGAATAAGTCTTGTATTTGGCTCGCTCCACTTCTTCTTGATCCTTGGATTACCAAACACAGTTGACCGAAGCTGAAATATGCTGCATCACATTGACATGTTTGTGCTTCGGTCCATCATATTTTGGCCTATTATAATGTGGTTTTCCAGAGTGTTAATATGCACAGCTATTTAGGACATAAATTTGATCTTGTGTGGCTTAGTGGTCACCCAAAATCACACTGTCAGTCATTTTGCTCAAGGATCCAGCTTCAATTTAATGGCTGCCATGAAATGTGTACAGACGGGTTTCTAAACAAAGCTTAACTATGAACATGACCGTGGTAAACACACCCATCAAACATCAGCATGATGTTGCTGTAATTGCTAGCATGCTGGCTGAAAACCCACAATCATACCATCAGTGTTTACACGACGATGGATAATCAAGATTAAAGTTTGGAAAGTCAGCAGGGGGCTGACGGGGGGTGGGGGGGGTGTTCATTCACTGTGGTGTGAGAATTGGTCTGAAGTATAGTTGTAGCAAAGTTGTGCCCTGTGCTGTTTTCTATGAGAAATCTCTGCATTGACTTGGTTCTAACTGCATAACTAAACACATAAATTATCCAGTGCTTTACATGAAATGATTTACATTAAATCCTCCAATGAAATGCTCCTCGATCTGATTGGATAAACATTATCCGTCCACACCCGGAATCACCACAGACTTGTGCAGATATTGACATCAAACTGTTGGATAGCGATTTTATTCGAGTCCTCTGTGTTAGGAAAACATTTAATACTTATAGTACTCTGGCCCTCGAAGACCCGAGACGGTGATATCTGATCCACACAAACTATTTTTGCATTTTATAGTGCTTAACCTGAAAGACTAAATTACTAATTTTGACTTTAACACTTATTTTAAATCTGGCTCAAAGTTATGAAATATTTGTGACAGCGTATGTTTGTCCTCCATCTGCAGCGGAGGCATTAACCCAGGCACTTGACAGACTCCGTGTGGATCTGAAATGGGAGGAGAGTCGACGTCTATTCGTCCAGTATGGAGGAGTGTGCATGCTGTTGGCCATGCTTAGGTCTGGTCACGCTGGGTTTCACCGACCTATAGACATCCTAATGCAGCTCACTGAACAGTCCTGTAAGTAAACGTGTTTTGTATGTAGCTGTAGCAGGAAGCTTTATTCCCGCAGAAGCCAATGACTGTTCTGTCCAGTGATAAACCATCACATAAAGCGTTTCCAACTGTGATAAGTAAGGGGGTGACTGCTCATTTCTCCTGGGTTGTAACTCGTGTCTAATGCGGCTACTCTCTGAAATAATCTATTGTATTGTATTGGCATTAACGTTGAGATGCCAACAGATAGTATCTCAAGGCTGTTGAAACAGTGGATTAGATGCTCTCTTGGAGATATTAATAGGCTCAAATGGTTTATACTGCTTTGGCTTCTAATATGCTTAATTTAACTGGATTAGCTGCTGAGTTGGCTTATTTTTCACATATTTTCTATCCAGCCACTAGTTTTATTATTTCCAAAAGTCTTGAAAACGTTGCATTTAACAAAGTAGTTTTGTGTGTGATGTTTAACCTGAGAACTGAAAACTACAAATGTATGTTAAGTTAGAATTATTAAGGATGTAAAAGTTTGTAAATACGGCATTCATTCATTTTTAAAATATAATTTTACTCCCATCAGCTCTATTTTTTTTAAAGCTCTCAAACCAGAACTGTCTCAAACAGGAAAAGAGCAAGAAAGTAAATACATAGACGCAGAGGAAACGTATCTGGTCATGCACTCAAAGTTGGTCCTGAATGAATAAAAGGCCTGATTTTGTTTGAGCCCGTTGTTTTTTATTTTCTTATTTATTTATTTTTCGCAATGCTGCATGATTTATTTTTTGCAGCTGCACGTATAGCTGGTAAGATATTACTGCAACTCATGCCTCAGACACTGCAGCATTCTTCACTGATAAGAGCTCAAATATTGCAACAGATGTGTAACCCTTTGAATGGACTTTCGCTAATATAACAAGCACCAGTTCATTTGTGATTTAGTTAAAATTATGTAACTCGATGTGAACTGAAAATCCGTTTCTGATTGACAAAGCTGCTGTGTTCACTTTTGTATGTCGGATTTATAGACTGTCACAACTATCAGTATTTACTTTTATTAACAGCAGACCCCTTGCTGTCTCACTCCCCATCATTCCCACATGAACACCGCATGTGAAAAGTAATGGCGGGTCTGTTCACATCAATCATAAGCACTGCTCAGGCAGTAAGATTTTGAAGCCACTGTCATAAAACCTTGGACCTCTACCTCCTCCTGGCTGTTATATGGCAAGACGAAAGACCTGATGGAGGTGGATAAGGTGGAGATAACAGCTGCAGTGTGTTTTCATGGAAGGAGGCGAGTGCGCTCGGGTTATTAGCCGTATCATTTTAACTGCTGTTTGCTAATACAAAGCAGAACCACATGCCAGAAGCAACTGGGGCTTGAATGGGAAGCTAAGCAGGACTTGCTAATTACTGTGTTTTATTAGCGGTAATGAGGGAGGGGGGTGGAGAAAGGTTGAGTAACACGACCACTGAGCCTCACACCTGAAGTTCTCCAATAAAACAAAACAGAAGTGTACTTTTACACGGAACACAAAACCGCATACGTAGGATCTCTTGTGCAAAGCTTGATCGCATACCAGCTCCGCAACATGCCTAAATGGAAAAAGGTAGTAGACTAAACAAAGAGCGTCTGATTTGTGGTTAACAGTGGGCACATTAACTGTGAAACTGCTTCATGAAGTGTGTTTAGACTCTGTGGTCATCAAAAAATCTGCATGTTTGTGTGGATTTGAAGTTTTTTCATGACTGCAACAGTACAGACATGTTTGTCTTTATCAGATTTGTGTGTACTCTAACATTACTCTAAAGTTACTGATTCGTTTTGTTCTATTTAATGTTACAAAATATCTTATTAGCTCTCACTTCCAGGTGGTGTGTGTTTGTGTGTTTTAATTATCCGAATATGCATCCACACAGTCAGAAATGTAGAACAGATTGACTTTGAGGACGTTAACCGTGACAAGCTGTGAGTTTAAGGTTAGAGCGGACATTCGGTTACTCCTGTTGTTACACAACATGAGAGGCACTGCCAGGCTGGCGGTCTTCCTTTGCTGTTCTTTTGCTTATGTAAGCAGACATTTTGTATACTTACCTGAATAAACAAAAACAGTGCTACAGTACAAGAAGTATTTACTGTTAACATGAAATGAAGAGCAACAGAGACATTTCTGCTGCTTGTAACTGTTGCATTTGTTTTTGGAAATGATGTTGAATTCAAGGTAGTGAAACATCGTCCAAGGAAGAATTTGTCTTGTTCCTCTCAATTTTGGCCTTTCAATGAGCTGGGTACCTGTCCAGGATGTGACCTGCCAGCCGGCGAACAGCATCTGAGATGGACTCCCACCCCACTAACCCCCATGTGACCCAGCATTTGAGACATGCAAAGCGTGAAAGAAAAGGTGTGCTGAATGTCACGTTATTAAATCTGCCAGTGGAAAAAAGACAGAACAAGCTTAACCGCCAGAATCCATCCATGTTATACTCCTTATCTAAATGCAATCTAATAACTCCCCCGTGCCATCTTCCGTTGGGATTTGATATCAGCAGAGCTGCTGTCCCAGCCAGAAAAGCCTCTCCATTGTTCGTATTGCATGGTGTGTCTTTTAAGACAAAAAAGAGTTAGGAATGTGTCTTTAGCAGAAACAAATGTTTGTTTACCAGTAACCACGTTTATTTTAGGACTTCAGAAGGTCAACTTTTTCTGTTATTGATTTAAAAAAATGTGCATGCAGCATCTGTTTGCATTGATGATGATGTCCTCTCCGTTTCATCTCCTTGTGTGTGCATGTGGTTGAGTTTGCGGTTTGATGATGGGAAGGTCAAAGCTCGAAACGACAGCAGGGAAGTTCCTCTAAATCCAATCATCACAAAACCACTCTGACCAGCATCTGCCTCCATCGGTTTAATCGTTAGTCTTTCTAGCATTCATTTGGCATCTTCGCAGTTTTCATTCTGAAAATCTAAAAAGCATGGCCGCATAAATCTGATCATTTACTTCTCTAGAGTTGTAACTGAGGAATATGTTGTTGATTAGTGTAATAACATCCTGCTCTACTTGCTCTGCTTGTAGGCTACTTAAAAGCGGTTCTAGAGGCTTGTAGCTGTGAGGAGTTTTTCAGGACAGTTTCTCTGCTTCTTAAAAACCCTCGTCTGGAGCTGCCATCGCTTGAGAAGCTCTCCATCCTTCTGCAGAAGCTCTCCAGCATAAGGTGTAGTGTCAGTGAAATCTGCTATTCGAAACAAAAATGGACACTTTTAATATAGGATGGAAATGTTTTACTGAACATGTGTCCAGGCTGATGGTGTTTGTGTTGTGTTTTTACAACCTATCCAGGCAAAACCGGTGTCTGTTTGAGCGCTCATCCATCCACCTCCAGATACAAGACCTGCTTCATAAAACTGAGCCAGCGCAGACATTCATCTGCCTCAACCTTAGAGCCATCCTGTACAACTTGAAATAGTACAATTTTCTTTATGTTCAAGCCCGTTATTATTGTGGAAGGTGACAGAACCTTCTACCCTTGCTCTTTAATGTGTGCACAAAAATCATTAAATCGGCAGGTTTACACCCCCTCCCCATACATGACCAACTATTTGCATAATCTGTTTCTGCTAATTGTTTTTTTATTGTTTGTTTTTTTTTTTATCTGAGAAGTACCTATTCTTTTTGTAATTGATTTGTTTTTTGTGTGTTCCATGCTGTTAACCTAATGCCCTCCATGTAATAAAAACCTTTTTGTTTACAGTCATTGTTTATGCAGATGTGATTGAATGTTTTAGTCAAAACGAGCAAAAAAATTCATATGTTTTATATCTATGAATGTATTTTTAATAGAGTGTGGGGGGATTGATGGTAGAGGCATTCTTGTGATTGGAGAGCAGACCGCCAAAAAGCAACACACTCTCCCCAGATTATTGTGACTTACACCCCAAAATATGATTTGGAACCTCTTTCAAATTTTAAGCGTCCTGGTCTGAGAACGCACCTATCCTGAACATTATTTATTTATTTATATATATATATACATATATAATATATATATATATATATACATATACATATATAATATATATATA
>JBAMHX010000014.1:18669540-18703683 GCA_037177515.1 Pseudomugil tenellus | reverse complement strand
TAGGAGCCTTATGGTCAGACCTTTCAGCTAGACATTAATTAAGAGCAAGGTAATTAAGCTAATCATGAAATTCCTCTTCAACACCATCACCAGATCCACCAGACCCCCACCTCTCACACGTGCCTTCCTGGTTTTCCAGATAGCAAGCTTAGCTTGTCCTGAAAGGAAATTAAGGAGTACATGGAGTCTTACTTCTCCCAGAGAGAGATTAAGAGAGAGAGAGATTATCTAAACAGGACAGATAAGACACATTTAGCTCATTTGTGCAAACTATGGACCCATTTTGAATCTGTGGGCAGTTAAAAGACCAAAATTAAAAGTACCAATAAGGTTATGCTTACCACTGACGTTAACCAGATCACCCAGGACTTCCTGAAACGTAGATTTCACCAGTTTAAGCTGAAGAGACCATTTGCTGGTCATGATGGAGTAAATGGTTTAATTGCACGCCTTTGCACCACCCAGATTTTCCTTCTGCAAAGCAGTGATGGTGTATGCAGTATGTGGTCTGGCATTGTCTTGCTAAAATATGCAAGACCTTTACTAAGAAAAATGCCTTCTGAATGTTGCCCTAAAATCTGTACCTTTCAGCACTGATGGTGTTTTTCCAGTTCTGCAAATTGCCACCACTATGTGTACTAAAGCACCCACATACCAGAAATCACAGAATAGTCCTTCTCTTTTACTCTGGAACATTTCAAATATACAAATTTGAAAAATTATTCAAATGTGCATTTTTTCTAAAAACAAAACAGTTTTGAAATGAGCTTTGGCCCAGAAAAGACAACCGTGTCTCTGGATTGTGTTCACATATAGCCTTTTTGCATAATAAGTTTCAGCCAGCATTGTAAAAGACACAGTGAATCATGTTGACAGTGATTTATGAGTGTGTTCCTGATCCCATCCAGTTATTTCCCTGACAGAATCATGTCTGTTTTAAATGCTGCACACTCTTAGCGCCCAAACATCACTTCAAGAACTGAACTGACAGTCCCTCTTCTGGATGATTTATAATTCCTCTACTATTGTAGACACTCATTTCTCTGCACATCTTTACTTCTAAAACTGTCTCTGTAAGCTGCTGCTTTGTGCATTTTTGGTCTGGCTTTTCTGATGTGTTAACAGGTTGCTGCAGCATTTTCTGCAAATCTTTGATGTCCGGCTGCTATTGAATATAGATGGGCTTTTTCTTCTAATGGGAAAATACCCCACTTCCAACACTTAATATGTTTTTGTGTTCTACTAGATTTGCACGTTGAATGGATGTACTTTGTTAGTAGTTTAGAGCTACATATAAGAAAAAGTTATTTAGAAAAACAATTGTCCTTAAAGAAAATAAGCGTAAAAGGAAGCAGGAAGTTTGAGGTTTGATACGGATATGACAGATGCCGTATCTGTCATACTGAACATATCTGTTTATGGAAACTACTTAAAACCCTGATTCCTGCACTGTAAGAGTAAATTTTATCAAGTATGAATGATTAAATAGGATTAAACAACTGCAAAACTGCATTTATTGTGTCATGACTTAATCTATTAAAAACTTGTTTTCGGCCGCTCCAAGAATTCTCTCATTTTATATGCTCCCTAAAATACATCAGGACTTTGAGAACCCACAATAATCAGTGCCAATGAGAGAATTACAGGACCAGCCTTTCAATATGATGATTTCTTTCTTAAGCCATTTCTCTCCGAACCATCCTTCATTTAAGACAGTACTCATGTGGTAAATAAAATGAAAGATTTAAAGAACATTGGACCCGATCTTTTAGTTACTATTGATGTGGAAGCACTTTACACCAATATTGATTAAAAAGAAGGATTAAAGTTTTTATCTCACCATTTGGAAAAGATGCTGCTAGAACAATTGCCCCCATCTGCTTTCATCCTGCAATTGACTGAATGGACTCTATGTAACAATTTGTTCTTGTAACAGAAGCAATTCTTTAAACAGAAAAAAGGTACAGAGATGGGAGCTTGTTTTGCACCTTAATTACTCAAATTTATTTATGGGAGCATGGGAAGAAAAATGTGTATACTCTGACCTTAATACCTATGTGAACAAAATGATTTGGTGGGGCAGATATATTGATGACATCATTTTATTTTGGCAAGGCTCAGAAACAGAACTTCTTCAATTTCACTCATATTTGAACAAAACAAATAGGAATTTAAAGTTAAGTCTGGACTTCTTTTAATTTGAAATAAACTTTTTAGATTTGAAAATATCAAAAGATGTCAATGGAGATTTATATACACCTCCATTTTCATAAAATCTACAGGTTGTAAAAGAATACTTAGAGCTGATAGTTTCCATCCTCCTTAGCTAACAAACAGTTGGACAGTTTTAAAGGCTGAAATGTATATTTGATACAGAAGAAGAAAGAAATTCTCAGGACCTGTCATAGATTTAAAGCAAGAAAATTTCAACAACAAAACTATATCCAAAGCATAAAATAAAGCAAAATATCTCCCTAGAGAACAATTACTGGTTCCCAAAGTAAACAAATCTCAAATCAGGTATACTTTGTGACACAATATAGCAGTGAAATGAAGCAAATAGTCTAAAGGAATTGGGACATAGTGACAGTGTTCTTAGAGAAGCTCTCCTAGATTCTCCAATCATCAGTTTTAGAAAGTGATAAACTTTTTAAATAGTTATCTTCCCCTGATGCAACCAAAACCTGGCTTTCGACGCGAAAAGGCAACCACAAGTGTGGCAACTGCAATCATTGCAGTAATCTGATAAATGTCCGGCTGTCCACTGGCTGTTCATTATAAAGAGTCCAGTCATTCTGTTAGGATGCGCTGCAAGAAGGATGGACTCAAATGCAGGTACACCTGCTTTAATGTCCAAAAGAAACCAAAGAGCCAAAAGGGCAGAGGAATAAAACTAAAAGGTGATCGCCAAAATAGCGGGTGCTGGAAGGGTCCACAGCGAATGAACACAGGAGGCTAACCCAGGAGACACGCCAGGGAGTCAGGAGGTAGCAGTGGAGCGCAGGAGACAAACTCACAGGAGACAAGGAGTGCTGCTGACACGCCGGGGAGCCAGGAGGAGAGGCTGGAGCCAGGGAGTCCAGGTAAGTGCGGCAAGGAACTGGCACTGAGTGGAGAGTGGAGACTGGTTAAGAAGGCGTGGAGATGAGCTGAGTGGAAGCAGGTGTGATAATCACACAGGTGAGAGTATACTGGAACTGCAGGCTCTGACTCTCAGCTCTACCCTTCTACAGCAAGCCCGACGTGCCTAAAAAGGGTGGAAAGAAACCAAACAAAAACACACAAGCACCATAACACTGCCCAACCAGCCGCCAAACAACACATACTAATTTCAGGAATTGAACATATTAAAGTTCAGTCAGAAGTGGAGACACACTCAAAAGTCAAAGAGAATCATTCCAGATCTTTACATTGAAAGCTACAAATTATCCAGGTTTAAATGAAGAACTGGATTTTTCTCCCTTTTTGTAATGTCTTGGTTAAATTAATAGATCTGTGGTGCCTTAATAAGCTTCTCTTTTGAATGTAATGATGTATTTTATATGTGTATGTTTTTTTAATGTATATATTTATATATGGGCATGTTATGTGAGTCATCTTTTATATGTATCAAGATTAAATATGCAGTGTCAAGCCAAAAATATGTGCAACTCTTTTCACTTTGTCATTGGTAATTGATCATGTGACTACTCACCTGCCCACACAGAGCAGCTGCCTCAGTCATTTTCTTAATTTTCACTGAAATCGCCCAACTGAAGAGAGCAAGAAACACTCCATGCAGCTTGTGTCTATGGACTGTAAAAGCATTATGTGTGTACAAAGAATCTAAACTTTTTTTTTGCTGAATTTATTATTTTTTACAATATAAATAAATTGCTTTTATTTACTTTTATGTGTGATTTTAGGACTGACAATTTTTTAAGCTTCTGTCAATTTGTCCTACATGTTTGTTTTTCTATACTTTATTTTGATATAACAAAACAAAATAATTTTGTCTGGAGTCTTCAAACTACCTGTGATGGACTGGCCACTTGTCTAGGATGTACCCTGAATCCCACCCTATGGAATGTGGATGGATGGATGGATGGATGGATGGATGGATGGATGGATGGATGTTCTTCAAACCACCTGCTTGTGGAAAATAATAAATGGGACCTGTTTTAAATATTTGAGTTATAGGCATTTCATGAGTAAAGTCAAACTCTGGGAAACTCTTTGCAAATGCAAACAAAAGTTTTGTGGGAAGAAAATGAGACCTTGCTGTGTTTTTAAGTTTATAGTATCGCACAATAATTTAGAAACAAACCACTACAGTGCACTCACGTTATTTACTGTAGCACAATTTAAAGAGACTTTGTCTTTATTTTCCTTTTGATCATGCTTGCCCATAGCTGCATCGTATTTTAACCAATTTAATGATAAAGAATCCTGTTACCCCAAATAACTTTAGTTTATAGCCACTTCTGTTTTGTGGCGGGCATGAAAATATGTGGAAGAACAATGCTTCAAGTTCTATTTATAAATACACAGGCTGGGAAACATTTTCCTTTTAGTGCCCTTCTAGGAAATATTGCACTGTTGTAAATATGTGGTATGATCTTAATATCTAAAAAGCAAGGCGAAACTGCTGGAGAGGACAGGAATGGGAAAAATGGCTGCCCATCCTGCTAAGTGAATTTGATAGATATTGTCTAAGCCTGCTTTTAATTCTTGGCTCATTCAGTTTTACTGCTTCACCAACTATAAAGAACAGAGTTAATTAAATTTGAAATAAAGGAACTTCTGCACATTCTTCCAAGTGCCACTGGAGGATATCAAAATTAAATGTCAGGTTTCATAAGAAACTACGGAAAACATTTTTTTTATGGCAACGCTCTTTCAGTGCACAAGTCCGAGAGATTTATCCAGGAGCTTGCTCCTCTTTGCAGATGATAATAAGTACGCCAAACCATCTGCAGTGGTAGTTAAAACGTATTCATATAAACCTCTTGTCAATAAATGGTATGGTTGGTTATGACCAGATCATTATGTTACTCCTAATTATTCATCTCTTCTCGTACAGGAGCGTGTAGTTAAAGCACAAATAGGACTGCTGCAGTTCAGGCGAAGAATTGGTTGCTTCCACTCAGACTCAGTGGTTTGACCTTAGATTCGTCTTGTTCACTTTTTAACATGCTTGGACCTAATGCTGTACCTCGTACTTGCCACTGGTGAGCTCATTGGTGTGTGTGTGAGAGAGAGAGAAATGTGCTCACTATTAAAAGAAAAAATGGTTCTTCATGCATGTGTCTGAATGTGGTTTTTAATGGGGAAATAAACTAGAAAGTACTATATTAACTGCAGACCATATTGGAGCAAAAAGTGACAAGTGTGAAGCCACTCGTCAGTATAAGCCTCCAGCAACACATCTGCTCCTTTGACAAAGCAGCGTTTTGAAAATACTGTGCTGAGTGGGAACACATGCAGCCCATGAGTTTCACCCTTTCCTTTTTGTGAAATTCACTGTTTTGCAGCAAGTTTATCTCTCATCATACCTTAACAATGTTCTTTGACTAATGTTCCCCATACGTTTCATCCTAAAGGTAGACATTAAAGATGATGACTTCCTTTGCTACCAGCTATGGACATTGGTCTCGACCTTTGTGTTTGCTTGGAGCATAGTAAATTGGATTCTCCAGAGATTATGATCCTGGTAATCCTATGAGGATCCAACTTCCTCATGAGGTGAGACATTGTGAATGTGCTCTTCCATGATGTTTGCATTGACTAATGCCTTTTTGGATACGAGCGGGTTTGGAAACGTAGGGTCTGTGGAGTTGAGCAATACATAACTTTTTATGAAGTTGCACATGGATGTTGAAAAAGTGCCTCTGGTCAGTTTAGCGGCATTGCCTTCAGCGTATAATAGGTGCAATGTTTGATAAATGACAGAAAACCCATATATGATTAAGAACCACATTTTAATTATTAGTTTACTGAAATAGCTGTTTAACTCATAAAAATGAGCCATTCATTACATGCCATGTTTCCACATCGAGTAATTGGCAGCTGGCACGTGTGTGACACTGTTGTTCTATGGTGTCCAAACAGACAAACAACTGTATAGTGAGAAGAATGAGTTTTACTAGTAAAGCATTGGCACTGATGGCTGCTAAAGCACTGTTTGGGATAAGTAGCCTAATGTGCCTTAAAAAAACATTCTGCAAGAACACAACTTTGAAGAAGTTACCTATAGTGCAGTGATTGCTGCATGTGAGGCCACTGGATCCACTAGAAGATGAAAGCATGTTTATGTCCTAAGAAGTTTGGCCACAGACAAACATCGTCCATTCAAATTGAAATAATTTCTTTGCTCATCTTTCCCACTGGATGTGAGGAATTCTTAAACCTTGTAAATATTCAAAAGTCAAAAGCTGATCATTGAGTGCCCCTGTTCTGCATACTTATAAAATTTCCTGTTGCAGCACACCTGAATCTTAAATGGATCAATGTGATTGTGCAGCACTTGAAAACAAGCTGTCGAGAAAAACCACTGGATTTAAATCAGGTGTGTTGGGAAACATCTAAAGCTTGCAGGACTGCAGCGCTAATATCCTAACTTAGGCATATAAAGGGGGTTGTCCATTTCAATTTTGTGTTTTAAGCATATTTAAAAAAACCAAACTACTGGTCCAAGGTTGGATTGTGGTGGTGCTGGTGGGGGGGGGGGCAGCATTGGTACCAGCTGGACAAAAGAAAAGCCACAGTTTGATGTGAAAAAAACATACTAATAAGAATTTGATGGGCTTTGTTTTATTTGGATGAAGGAGAAGATAAATCTGACAGTTTTGTGTGTAACGGTAAAAGATTCCATCTTTCTTGATGTTAGAGCGGAAACATGATGAAAAATGGAAACGACCCAAGAATTGTAAGTTGTAGGAGAGAGAGACAGTGGAGAACAGAACCAAATATGTTGACACAAAAGCATCTTTGAGTTAGATATCGGCTAAACTGGTCCAGGGTTAGATCTTTAATGCCCATCCAGTGTTCCAGCCAGGAAATAGGGATACTGTGGTGGACAGCATTAAAAGAGGGAGTCAAATCTGAAAGCAGAAAAATAAATAATAATATTTCTACTTGAACATTTAATGTCAGTAAAACCAGTGCCATAGAGGGGCTTAAAATTTAGATTAGGAACATTCATGTATGCCATTCCTGCTTAAAATGCAATTATTTGTATAAAAACTACTTTATCCATGATTTTTGGTGGGAAATTGCATTTTTGAAATCACCCTGAAATTTAAAAATAACCACAGGGTTGAGGACATGGTTTTTTCTACATCAGAGGCTGCACAACAGCTTTACAAGTCCCAGGAACAATGCCAGGTGCTGCTGACAGCATCTAAGACAGAAGATCCAATTGTAGAAATAACTCAAGACATGGTAGAATTGCATCTACGTGGTAACCAGTGTTTCATATGATCAATAATGCTTTTAAAAAACATAACTTATTAAAAGCAGCCGAGCAGGAGTAATGGATCATTTGGATTGGAGTAATGGATGGTCAAAAGACCAAAACTGTTCAACTGTTGGTCAGTAACTCAGTTTAATATAATTACTACATAGTTCAACAAGGCCTTTGCCATAGGAACCTACGGTTAGGGCTATGTCCCTGAATGCCCCCAATCCTTGTATTCCCCAATCCTCGAATAGACACTATTCAATAATATAAAGATGCATACGTTCAGTCAAAAAGCTCCACCTGGTGTTGAAACTTTGAACCAGCCCATTATGACATGAGGATAGGATGCATCTTGAGGTCATGACCTTTTATTTGCACTTTATTTGAGGTCAATGAGAGAAATAGTTCCAGATATATAGCCAGAAATCAGATTTTTTTTTTTTTAATAAAGCCACCTGGTGGGGAAACGATAAATCCAATAATCGTGAAATTTGATACAAGTCATCCCCTTGGGGACCGTTACAGGTATACTGAGTATCAAATTCCAATTGTGAAAACTGTTTGAGTTATTGCGCCCACACAAAGTATTTCCCGGCGGCAGTGGCGGTCGTCATGATAAAACCATTATATTCCTGAAACTCCGCATTCGGGTATATAAATGTAGCTAGTAAATAGATCCTTATTTGTTCTCTAATAACGATTTTAAAATTTTCTTATCTTCCCAATACTAAGTTAGGATGTTTCAGGTCTCAAAGAAAAACTTGTCTTTACTGGTAATTTCTATGGTCACTGTGCCCGGCCATTTTGATGATCCCAAGCCAGCTATGTGTGCACTGCAGGGAATGACGTCCCATTTTTTTTTACTGAAGATGTGTCCCGCCTGTCATCTGCTTAGACATGTCTGGTCTGTACTTTCTGTTCGGTTTTGCACTGCCAATCTACTCACAGGGCTGCATCACCAGCACCACACTACACGATACGCTGATGTTGATTTATGTTGAGGTTCTTTCAGTCAACCAAAAATTCTGAAAATTACCCCTAACAGTCGCCCCTCTCTGGTGTGGCTGGTAAAGCTTATTAAAATGTTATTTAGTAATTGGGAGGAGGCTGATTGAAGGAAACTTCAGCTGTTCCAGTTCAGCAAAACCATAAAGTCGAGTCAATCAGCAATTCTCTGCAGCAGACCACTGAATGTATATTATTTTCACCAGCCGCAAAATGCATAAATACGCTGCTTGAGTGATGCAAAAAAAGCGTGTGGGGGCTCTGGTAAAATACCTGCTTGTAAATGGGTAATTGTGCGATAGAGCTGAGTGGAACCAGCTGTCAGGGTTTTTTTATGGTAGACAGACTGGGATCCCACCACCAGTTTTCAGCTTTAGGTTGTTTCTCCTTTATTTCTGTTTTCCTGGCTTCTTTCAGTTCAAGTGACAATCCTGTTTGAAACCATGAGTTTCCTGTGTTCTGCTCTATTTGCATCATTACTCCATCCATCCATTTTCTACCGCTTATTCCCAAACAAGGTCGCGGGGGGGCTGGAGCCAATCCCAGCAGCCAACGGGCGAGAGGTGGGGTACACCCTGGACAGGTCGCCAGTCTATCACAGGGCATCATTACTCCCCAAAATATTCAGAGTTATTGATAGGAAGAATACTGAATAACTCTTTTGTGGCATTCTTGATTTTAAGTTGTTTAACTTCAATCTTTTTAAAAAACTTTGTTAAAAAATATTATATATATTATATTATTGTTAATTATATATATGTGTGTGTGTGTGTGTGTAAAATTAGAGAAGCTCTACAACCGTTTTCTCTGAAGATTTTAGGGAGGCACGCTAGCTGGACTTAGTGCCAACTTAATCCATCTGAGAAGAACATACTGGTGTAGCTGCATGGTGCAACAGCTGGAAAACAAGCGACACTATTTTATTCTGTGGCAACTTCAGTATGATAGTTACAAAACTGCAAATTTGACCAATAAATATAATTCCTTAAGAGATTTTTCACTTCAAACAGATGCATGTTGGGATCTAAACTGACTGATGTCTGGACACTACATGCTCTCTGCTATTTGATGCAACTGACAAGGATGAGTGTATGCATATAAGTGTAAAGCTATCTGGCAGAGCTTTAATTAGTGTTCTGGTTGGCACTCCTTGCCTGGAAGAGACAGTCTGTGTGATACTTCTTATAAAAAAAAAATAAAAGAAAAGCCACACCAATTTCTTACGATGCAGAAGAATAGACCCTGAAGACATGCTTGTACCTACCTAATGTTTGTGTGCAGGGAGTAAGAAGCTTCTCAAGCCTTCTGGTGGACAATTTTGAGTGTTAGAAATATGATGAGGAAAGGACCTCCAGCTACTCCCATGCCTCACAGCAGCATCAATAAATGTGTCCATTGCCAGACAAACCTGTTCGGAAGCAGCCTTAAGATCCGCAGCCAGCACAGACACACACCTCATCATTTAGCTAAGACCTTTGGAATCCTGGCACAATGACAAACCCAAACAGAAGAGTGAACCCTGGATGACAGAGAGCTGCCACTGCAGGCAATGATGAGAATGAAGTCTTCCGAACAAAGATTGCCGGGTGCAGGAGGCTGGTATTATTGTAAATGATGTTTATAAGATAATTGCTTCAGTTTGGGACAGAAATCAACTTAATAAAAGTGTACGGTTTTCCTAATCATTTGGTAACAATGAAAACTAAAGAGTTCATTCACTGTATAATTAGCGCTTCTTAGGAGTGATTCAGTTCAGTTGGTATGAATAAGAAAAGTGGTTTTCTTTATGACTTAAGCTGGTCAAAGAGATAAAAGAACATTTTAGGGGAAGGTCTAATGACTAGATTTAAGTCTTCTAATCTTGTCCTGCAGCCTTATCCAATTAAATCATCTTTAATTTGACTAACCATCCACACATTTTGTCAGATTTAATGATCTTTAATTAAATCCACTCTGTGTTTCCAAACTACTAACAAACCCAGTCAGGCTCAGGAATAATGAGAGTGGTGGACATCAGCTTGAGTTATTCACCATACTGAATGTAAATCCTTTTTTTTTTTTAATATGGTGGAATTTAATTGGATTTTTATTTAGATTGGATCATGATTACAGTAACTTTTATAGTTGAACAATTGCTTACTGGACTGTAGTTAAAGTTTTTAATACCAGCACAAACTGTATAAAGTGTGCTGATGTTTGTATAAAGCAGAAATTAAGTCTATAATTGAAAGATAGCTACTCCTTTACTTTAAACCACTTTAAACAATGCTTCCTACAAATAAATCCTCTTATCAGGAAACCAATCCTTAACAAAGAAAGAGTTTGTAATCACCAGCCTGCTGTTGCAGCTTCCATCACATACAATGCAGTTTTTGGTATACATCTTTATTAAAGCATACTTTATGTACAATAATAACTTATATATACAGTTACACTTTGGTTTGGTGAAGAGTTCATGTATTTCTACGTGTACTATGCTAATGTATGATCTACTGAGGTAAGTAATTTATGTTTGGCTTCTGTATATGATATGAACATAAAATATGTCAGACAAAAAAAAAAAGAAAAAAAACAGATTTTCTTGTCTGAATATAAGTCCTGTTTCATTTCGGTTCAATCCAACAGTAAAAACATCTTTAAAAAAGTTCATGAGTTTTAAATGTAAATGCATTTGTTGACAACAATGTGCATAGAGAGATTTTTTTTCAAAAAAGTTGAAGCTTAAGAGCAATAAAAAGAAAAAAATAGATACGCAGGGGATAATCATGCATATTCATTTAAAGTGCTGGAGTCCAGCCCCAGATTGCAATGCAAGGTGTGATTTAAAAAAGAAGAAGTTTAAGGAAATAAGCAGTCGTAGAACATTATGAAGTCAGCTTCAGGCGTCAGTTCAACATGAGGCTTCTACCAGAGAAATGAGATCAAAGTAGCTTCCTGGCATTGGACTTGGGAGCTCGCTGCTTACCTTCTGCCATTTAGCCATAAATGAACATTAGTCATGCTGATCTACAGCTTCTTAACTGTAAGCATCTCTGTTAATAGAGTTGAGATGGACACTAGTACAAAGCACCTTTAAGGTTTAGTCTCATCAGAGCTCATATTTCTGAGCCATGCATACAACACCTAACTTGCTTCAGCTGCCTTTCAGAACTCACACAACTCCATATTGTTCTTGTTTAGTCTATTGGTCCCATGGGGGGGCAAAATCCTGTCTGAGCATGACTGAGCCAACCACAAGAGATGAATGAGAGCAGACGTTGTACAACAACTGTAGCGCGAGCTCCTCCACGAACGACAGCAATCTTTCACCGTGCACAGCGCAGCAACCCTGGGGGCAGTTAGTAATTCATTTGTCCTGGCATTACTCTTTTTTATGCCGGGTTTTTATAGCTTTTCCACTGGGCTTTCAGTAGTTAAGTGGCCCTAAATGCTTAATTAGGTGCTGGAAATCACAGGCACTTTGCACCCGCTCTGTAAACCACAGCACTTTAGCCCGTTAGGGGCATGGGGAGCCACACGCCAAATAATTAGGACTGGCGGCAGCAGCAGACCGCAAAATTGGGGTAAAAGCAGAGAAACAGGCAGAGTTATAGTGCTGGGTCACAGGCCGGGTCACTGCTTAGGAAGTAGCTGCCGTAGGAGAGTATGTGTCTCAAAGTTGTAGATAGTGGATTGTAGACTTGGGTTCTCTGGCAGAGCGCTGTGCTCATCCAGTTTATTGGATTAATGTCTGAACATTGCACACCCTACGTAAAATGAATGTATGGGTTTTGGGAATTTGGTTTTGGCAAAGTGACTGTTTGGACTTTTCTGGACAGTGTATGTGCAAATCCCCAGTATCCCCTACTCCCTCTCAGCATATTATATGGTAATCAATGATTACATCAAAGCGGTGAAGTCAAAATTCCATAGGGCAGATGCAAGATTTATATCATATATGCTATTCCATTAGCATGATCATATCCTGATCTGCTCTTGGCCGTAGCATGTGTTTTCTGCTTATGCTAAGATTCAGCAAGAGACACTGGTGTATGAAAAATGCCCACAAGTTCAAAAGGGAATTTAGCAGATGGAAGCTGAACTGAATGATGCTTTAGCATTTCCAGCTGGCGAGGATTATTGTATTCTAAGTAGGGAGCTGATATCTTCCTTCTCTCTGAGAGATGACAGCAAAGTTAAAGGAGCAGTTATGAATGTTAACTAATGCTGCGGTCAAACCAGGTTGCTTTCTTTGTGCAGGCACAAACATCTGGGTGCATCAGCCGCAGGGAAAAGCACACGTTTTTCAGTCTGATTCAAAGGGTCAGTAAAGCCCAGTCTAAAATGCCTTTGCCTTAGGCCTTTGGAATATTTTCAACTATCTAGTTGACCTTTAGAATAGAGCTATGACGGCTGCTGGAGTAAAGGTATGGGGAATCTTCAGACCTGTTGCCTTTTCAAAGGCAATTCATTTTTAGTGCTGTGAAGAAGTGGCTCCCCAGCCACTGCATTTCCAGCTGGCATTCTTACCGGCTGGAGTTGCTCTCCAGCACATTTATTATCAATTTTATACCCAGTTTCATATAATATGTTTGGAAAAATGTTCTTATTGTAATGTGTCCAGCACAGAGGCGTTTCGGCTATTTTTAGCCAAAATTCACCAAAATTCAGAAGCCTTTCAAAAAGACAACATGCTAATACAATGAAAAAGAAATTCTGATTGTTCATGCAGAAGAGAATCTAACTGATAGCAAACCAGAGGATAATTTGGATCTGAGTTTTTTCATTTTTGTCCGTCTCTCTTGAAGATTATAACACTTACATTTCTTTTTTTTTTAAAAAAAAAGCACTTTAAAGTTTTTTTGGCCTGTTAGCTTCTTTTCAGAAAATAAAGATTGTGGACAGGAGCCCACTGACATTCTTCATGTGATGGGATAAGTTGTACACTGTATATATCTTGTCCTTCTCAGAGCAGAATCTGTCCTTACATACATGTACTTTTAAGTCTCTATAGTCTCTGCTTCACTGAAAATTTAAACACTGGCACAGCGCTGGGATGGGGATGTGCACTGGGACGGACAGACCAACTGGCTGTGAAAGCTGTTGATACTCTGCCGTCCAGCCACCGTCGCCGCCTCGCTGCTTCCCAGCACATCTGCGCAGAGTGATTCCACAGCGTCCAGCCTCTCGATCTGCACGAGGCGAGTTAGGAGGTCAGGGATGCTGTAGCCCGCTGTGCTTACTCTCTCAAAGAGCTGAAGACCGTCGCTCATGCCGCCAATCTCATCACGTTTCAGCCCAAAACTCTCAGCCAGGTGCCTCCACGTCTTTACCACGGCCGCCTCGCTGCTGTAGGAGGAGCTCAGCATGCGGCTGGCCTTCTCCAGGCAGTCAAAGGGAAGCTCTGTGGGACTTAAGCCTGGAGAGGGGAAATGAGTTTTAGATTTGGAGGTCTCATTTAGTTTATGGATATTGTCCTTTACTTAGAGACTTACCCTCAGTAACATTGCAGGTTCTAGCATACAGATCTAGTATCTTCTTCCTTCGACTCTGTAGCATCTGTGTGGTTCACACACACAAAAAAAGAGAAAACAATAAGTATTATGGGTTTTCAGATGATGCCTGATTCATTATAGTCTTTAAAAGCTCCCTCTTTTTACCCCTGGAGTTTTATTGTTGTTGTTGAGTGCAGTCACACTGCTGATGTGGTTGCTGCTGGCTATGTGGTTGACATTGCTGATGTGGTTGGGATTTGGGTCTGCAGCAGTGGGGGTGCCATTGCAGGCACGGTCCAAGAGTCCCAGAGAGAGCAGGCAGAGGTCGGGTTTGTTGCCCAGGTTGACAAGACACAGGTTGGTATTAGGGTTTGTGGTGTCCGCCAGTCCCTGTTTATCGGACGTGGGTTCCTCGTCGCTGTCGATGCTGCGGCTCAGCAGCTGCTCATTCTCTGAAGACGCATCATTTTCACTGCAAATACAAACACGTCCGTACCAAATAATGAGTCAAAGTATTGGAAGAGTTACTTAATAGGTGATAAGTTCCTTTAGGCTTGTATTTCTTCTAATTAGGTGATTAAAACATTTGTGTCAGCATCAAACATTTCTAGCTTGTAGAAAAGCATCCAGATGTCAGTATTCAAATTCAAACAGAGGCTCTGCTCTGATGCTGCACTTAAAAAAACATTAAGCTTCTAATTTCTGCATATTATTACATGTCGTGGAGGGAAATATTTGGCAGACATGGACTACAGTGGCCGTCTCGGGAAGCAGAAAGGTTTAATACAAATCAGCATTAGTTGGGAATAATTACATAATTACAGACAGTCATGGAAGGCTGGGGGAAGGCCCTTGTGTCATTGAGAGCCTGCTTTTTATACTCTTGGAGAAAAGCTTACTATTTAGAGCCTGAATTAGACATATAAGGATTAAACAGATGTCTGATATTAATAAACTCTGTGTGGTCAGCCTGTACTAGACCCTCTGGTAAGACAGTGAAGGACATTTCCATATAAGTTCATTTGAGACATTTGGGACAGATTTCTGTCCTACATACATTACATGCAGAACTATGCAATCATTAGCTTATTTCCCAGGAAAGCCAACAAGAGGAACAATAAGCTGAGGTTGAGTCAGCATTTTATTAGCCTAGTAACTTCTTTACAGCCCACTAATTATTACTGTTTGTCTCGTTTGTTAAAGATATACTGAAACTAAAGTATAAAGATTGATGGTTTTGAAGGACTGTTTCCTGGCCAGATGCAGTTACTTCAGTGGTTCTGCTTGAATAATTTTGTTCCCTTTGGACAAAGTTGTTCTTGCTGTTCCCTCATTTCTATGGTATGCTGCAAGCTGCTTCCAATTTCTGCAAAAGATGATCAAATTTTATATCATTACTGTGTTTTTTTAACCAGATGCATTTTAGCTAAACAATCTAAATCAACTGTAGGCATGATGTTAATCTCCTTTCATTTTTAAGTTTTATTGTACTATTTCTAAGCTAACATGTATGTATGACTACTAGTCCTTGTTGTAGTTCCCCACAGCCGCACACAGAACCCTTTGTGTCTTCTAGACTTACTCAGAACCTGCAAATAATGTAGATAATAATGCTGTTTTGTTGCCATGGCTGCTGATGCTCCTGTGATTGACTGAAGCCACCCTGCGTTTTACAACATGATACAGTACAATATCATTTTATCACACATCATTTCCCTCTTTCAGTCTCCTCCGGGTTTTCTTGCAAAAGCACCTTGTTGATAGAGATGCACACAGGACGGCATTGTTACCACGTCCGACACTCTCTTCCCGAACGGGCACACACGCACACAAAATGGCATTGTTTCCCAGACATCTAACACCCACTCTGGCAGCTCACGCTGTGCATTAGCACATCGTCTGGCATGCTGCTTTACTGCACTATTGACTGTTATTGTTGCTATGGAGTGTGCCTCTGCATATGTAAGTGTATCTGTGTCTCGTCTATTCTTTCATTTGGAGTCTCTTTATGGGTTGTAAAAGAGTTCCATTTAAAATGTGCTTACTAAGATTTGTGCAGCTTTTTCTCACATCCCCTCAGAACCTTCACCACTGTTTAGAAAGCATCATTGTCTTCACATGAGGGCTGGGTAATATAAAGAGAGGAAGGTGAGAAAACCATCAGTCTTTTGTTGTCTGCTAGGACATGCTTTCACCTGGTGGCGGTTTTAAGTGAAGCTTAGAATAAATACCCGTATCCATTCCCACAACTACCCCTACTGTCTGACTCTCAGTGTTTTTTCGTCTTCAAGGCTCATAATGTGTTCTCTTATCACACGCCCTTCCAAAACCACCTCTGCCTGCTCCAAAGCCACATAATAGGCCATCTTCTTTATAAAAAAAAAAAAAACAGCCAGCAGCAAAGATACTTTGCTGAATTAACTTGGTTTGTGGTGACTAAATAATAGGGAAATAATGACAACATTATTAACAATACTGTTGTGTGGAGTTTCTGTGAAACTGCATTCAAATACAAATACAAATAGCCATACTACACAATTAGGCTAAATACATAGAGTAGTACCAACTATTTCAGCAATGGACACACACTCCGGTAATAGGGGTAATAGTACAGCTTAAATGTACATATTCAGAGTTGTCTTTTTTATATGTAATGTTGGATTTCTAGAAAAATGTTAACCCTTTAAAGCCAGATCTAAGAACAACTGGGCAAAAAGTACACTTTTTAAAATATGAAGTCTTTACATGGTCCTGTAACAAAATCTAAGAAAAATAATAACAATATATTTTTTTGGTATTTTTGCTATTTGTTACCAAGGAATAGGTCAAAATTATTGTTGCATAATCGTCTGCTTTCTGGTGGTCCCTTAGGGGGCAGGAAACCAGTATCTTACAACAGGGTTTTGGATAAAGTTTCTACCCTAATGTGATGCAAAATGTCTCAGAAACTGTATGTATTTAATATGATATATTTGTTTCTTTATATGGTTAAAGTAAAATAATGAATGAAAGCTTAAGAATCATTATATAAAAAAGCATATGTACCATAGTGTGGGTGGGAGATTGGGACTTGTCATAATATGGGTAATGTTTTGCTAGCAATTTGTAGATTAAAAATGACCTAGTGTCATATTGTATTGTACTCTGAGACTCTTTATCATTTGAACAAGCAGAGTTACAGATAAATAGACTTGTTTCCCAATTTTGATGATGTTTGGCTTTTGTACTGTTTTCATTTTGCTTGAAAACTACTTACTGTTCAAAGCCAATTCTTGTTTCATACTTATTAGGTTCTAATCATCCTAATTGCCAGTAGAAATAAATAATACTTGTGAATATTGATTGTGGGCCTGAGAGGCCAAACATTGGTTACGCTGATGTTTCGTGTGTTTGTGTGATTATCCATATGTGCACACAAATGTACAACAACTTATTTGGCAAAGTGAAAATGTCAATGTTAAATGAATAAATATTGTCCAGGTAAGAGACCGAGATGTTCATGGGCTTGTGAAAATCCAGCTGTGCCAGGAAAAAACATAGCCCGAGCTTTGCTAAAGTTATTTTGCTTTTGTAAAGTGTTCCATCAAAGTGAATCAAAAGTGATGATGAAGCTTCCAAACAAGAGAAAATACTTTAATCCTTCACACTGATACCATACTTGTAGGGTATTTTGCTTGTAATAGCATCAGCAACCTATCGGGTTGTCAAGAAAAAAGACATCCTTTTAATCAAAATCAACTAAATTATCTTACACATGAATCCTGAAGAGCTAAAACCAGGCTGCATCCCAGTTCTAGTCACACAGCATGTTCACTTTCTCCTGATTAGAACTTTAAACTGTGTGGATTAAAAGAAAAATAATTTTGAATTGTATTTTCTATTTAGCTAGTTTTTTCACCCAATCAGAAGGAGCAGAGATATTAAAAAATGGAGGTGTCTCACCTTTTCACCACCTTCTGAGGAGGAGCTTTCAGCTTGTCATACTCATCTTTTTCTGAGAAGATCACAACAGTATCTGCAAAGCCAAAAAAACAGATTCAAAGTTAATATGTCACTTATTCCATATACAAGGAAAACAAACCAATACCATATCAGCAAAGGGCTGAATCACCCAAGCATGATCACATCACACCTCCTCCCTTTTAAATCTGTATTGACATGAGTCAGAAATCACAAATGTCATCGCATTTCTGAGACTAAAAGGCTTGTTAAAAAAAGCACTTATAGTCTGAATAATGTATCAGATGATTATGAGGAGCATTATGTAAAAGTACACAAACATCCCAGCGGCTGGTAGGAAAAGTCAGTTTAATGAGCGAATATCAAAATGGAACAAATTCTGCATGTACATGTGTTAGTTTGGGTCAAAACTTCTGAGTCTTTCATCTTTAAAATTAAAACAGCGTCTCGATGAGTGGCAGCTAGCTCCGGTAGAGCTCCAAGCAATGGGCTCCTCTCCCACATCCACACACCAGTCATCCAAAGTGCACATACTCATCAACATATCTCTGCAGCCAATCGACTAACAATATAATCATTTAGCCCTAATAATACTCCAACCACTTTGTCAGGTTTTTTTCAGTGATTACATTTTAAGTCATAATGTGTCTGCGGCTGCAGCTACAGTAATTAGTGTGTGTGTGTGTGTGTGTGTTCTCGTTCACACCACATGTAAGTGGTAAGTCAGTCAGTCTGGGAGTAAAATTGAACAGAGCATCACTGTCAGGAGAAATGGCGCCTAAAGCAACGTATGGCTTTAGCTTTGGAAACTTCACATTCCACCATGATACACTCATCCCTCTGCGTGTCTGTGGGCCTACACATACATATACACGAACACTGCATAAGCACACATTTTTATGCTAAAATTTCTGCAATATGCGCTTGAATACATGTGGAGGCAATGCTGTGTTAACATTTCATTATGATTCAGTCAGATTCGGTAAGGTGAAACAGTTTGTTCAGTGGTATAGTTAATGCAGACTTGATCAACATTGCTTTGGGAGTATTGGGCAGATCTTAACAAGTCCCAGAATTTGCAGAGGTCAGTAGGAGAAATTCTGAAAGAAACAGAGCTTTCATTGCATATAATTATAAAAAAAAAAAATCAAGTTTATTTTTCTTTGTACTATTTATAGTGTATATATGAGTGTGAATCTGTTTTTTAGTGTATGTTTAGTGTGAATAGCATTTGAAATTATGCATCATGCAAAGAAAGTTTGTGGAAGCACAATGATGATTCTAAAGATATGAGAACTTTGAGAGATTTCCAGTAAAGATACAACCTGTAAATTAATATCTGCATATATGGTTTATTCCTGCAATTCACATTTGTTTCTCCAGGTTACATTAACATGTTTAATAAATCTTTTTATCATTTTAATTGCAATTATTTTATAGTATGTTGACTACTCTGCAAAGTGGATGTAATCAGGACAGCTGCTGTTTACACTATTCTTATCAAATCTTGGGCGAATTAATAAACAAATAAATATTTGGTATTCATACAAATGAAACTCAGTTTCCTGCTTCACTTGATGTGGTGTTCAGATAGTAATCTCCTTATTATCAAGCAGGATGATCGATAGACAAGATAGGGAGAACAGTGTCCATGTTCTCCTACTTATCAGTCAACATCAGGTCGTACATGAGCCATGACACAACTTCAAACAGTTCAACTATAATCTAGTTGTCTTCAAACTTAAATTGGAATTATGTAATGTATCAAACTCAGTTTATATTTGATGCAGTATTTGTCATAAATATGTCATCCTTACTTCTCTTCATTTTCCAACGCTTATCAGTGGTCAGGTTGTGCCATCAAGAGTTACGTAAAAGATTTCTCCGACGGAAAACCTTCAAACTTTCAAACTTTCAGCTCACAAAACAAATGTCTTGCCTTTGCCTCATCACCCAACGTCAGTTTCACCTCTTGCTGCGTTAACGTTACCTCAGTGGGAGTGGAAACTTGTACGCACTTTGCTTCTAACAGCACATTGCTCACGGTGCTCTTTCAGGTAATGTTTACACTTTTTTGTTCTTGCTGTGAATGCAGACTTCCTGGAGGCATTCCTGCTTTTTAGTTTCAAACTAGTTGGATGTTTGAAATATAAAATGTCTTTCTCTCTTTGAATGCACTAGCTTTATATAGCTCTGCCATTACTGTGGAAATGTAGCTCCGCAGAAACATCAGCTTTAACATTAGCTTTTCAAAGCTAGGACCTAAGTGGGCCTTAAGTGTGTGTCCAAATACCAGGTCGGCTGGACTGAATCCTAAAAATCCCTGCACAGACAACCGAGCAGCAAACAGAACAAAATGGAGACCTTCGTCCCACTGTTTTTCTCCATAAAGGCAGTATTTACGCAACATGGACTTTAACGTCTGATGCCAGCGTTCTAAAGCACGTTGCGATTCTGGATGCTATGCACTTGAAACTGCATGTTGGATTTGTAGGTCTTTTAGAACTTGTTTAAAGACTTTGGATTGAAAGTTTGTGCCTTGATCCGTTTGAACTACATGGGGCAGGCCAAACGTAGAGAAGAGCTTGGTGAGAGCAATGTGACCAATGACGCACAGCACCTACGTTCAGTGGGGCAGCAAAACTGGGAATGATTTATATGATAAAGAAATTATTACTTTTGATTGTGGTATAATTCTGACGGCTGACTTTTAAGTTTTAACAGCTTTGGCCAACTTAATGCATCACTTATGACAAAACTGTGCCTAAAATATCTATCAATGCCAACTCCCCATGACCAAGCTACACCCAAATAATGTTTAAGTTAGTGTCTGTTTAATAAGATTGGCAAGCAAGTATTTTTCTGTTAGCTTGGTGGGACATTGTCTGAGCTCAGTTTGCTGTGTATGCCGTTATAAACTCCATATACTCCATTTTCTTCTAACCAAAGCATATTACAGACATTTCAGCAAGACCTCAGGATGTTGTGCCAACTCGTGAAAATAAAGGGCAGAACATGTCTTCATCAAAGCCCCTTGATACAACATTGTCGTGAAATGGCGCTATACAAATAAAGTTGAATTGAATGTTTCTTAGCAACACTGGTTCTTCCATGGGCACCCACTATGGATTTAACCTCAATATTGTGAATTTCGGCACGTGGGAAGCATATTTATGACTGGCTGTCGTAAAAACGAAAAGAAAAAAGGGATTTAACTGTTGATCTGTGGAAGTTATTTTCATTTTCAGTTATATTGCAAATTAAAAAGCTGTATCAAGAATTATAAAGTGGTCCCGGACACGTTCATGAGAAATCTGGATAAAGTTAGAATCATGTACATAAGTAAATAATAGGATTACTAGTGTTTCATATAAACATGACAAAGTTAATTAAATCCAGGATGAAGCTTTAAACCACAAGACCAGCATGCACAAAGTTTTTTTTTTAACTACTAAAACATGATGACAGTAAAAAAGTGTGTGTGTGTGAATCCTGCCTCACCAGGGACGTCTTTCTTGTCTTCCAGTTTATTGGTCTGAACCTCTACTGTTTTTGCAACTTGTCCAGAGCAGCATGCTGCAAACACACACACAGACACACACACACACACACACATTTAAAAAAAAAACTCCATATATCACAAATGACAGACTTTTGTCTGAAACTGTTCATGTGTGTATATTTGCATATGCCTCACCCTGACCACTCGGTTTGGCCTTCAGGATATAAAACATGATGATGAGAACAATGGCAATGGCCATGATAAAAATGGTTGACATGGCGATAATAAGAGCTGTTGCTAGGTGACCCTGTCCCAGGGACTCTGAAAAATGGGAAGCATTGTGTAAAGCAAGGATGAGTATGGGAGAAAGTAGCCAGAAAACATTATGAGGATGGATAAGGAGAGACTAAATGTGTTTGTTTATACCTTTATTTGGATGAGGTAAGATTGTTGTGCTGCCAGTATCAGGTGACGTTTTTGTATCTGGCTTATTGGTTTGCATGCCTGAAAAAAACACATGTACACACAGATTCAAATTTCACTTATATGTAATACACCTGCTTATGTAATGTAAATAAAATAAATATACACAGATGCTATGATGTTCCTTCAGGTAATTACAATAGGTTTAACATAATATAAATACATGTCATAAAAGAAGTTTAAATACATAAAAACTAACAGTGTACTTGTTACATATTCTCCAGCACAGCTACTGCTGGTCATTCTAATTATGCTGACAAATGAGAAAACAAATATGCATCCACATTGGTAGAAAAATGAAAATAATGACTGATAAGAGCATGGTTTGGTAAGAGGTTATGGCCTTGTTAGCGCCCAGACCACACCCAACTTTAAACGCTATCCATATTTTGCAGATACCTTACAAATACAGAGTAGTGTTTTAAAATTGTAAGCTGTGTGTCTAAACCACATTTACATTGAGATTTATTCGGCCCCGCGTGCCATGACTTACATAAACACCATTCAGCCTAGAACACAGGTTTCCAAACACTGACTGCTGTTGGCAGCACTTGGTAAATGACAACAGGTGATGATGAGACACAGGAAAAAACAGATAGAACAGTAACCTCATGGGCCTCACATGCCTTCTCATTTTATCCTCTTTTGACCAAGCAGGCTGGAGTTGACACTAAATGTAACTTTAATGTTGTCCATGTTTTTCAGAAAAAAAAACATTTAAAACTAATTTCAAGGCACAAGCGTTAGTCTCTGAATGTTTCTGACAAAGGAGTTCAACAATACTGGCTGAAAATAAGTATAACTGAGTTTTACATAGTGGTTTCTTAGGGTTCCTTTTATCTGTTCTGTTTCCAGACTTAAACTAACTGAGTGCAGATTTGACAGTGCCACTAATGTTCATTTTCAAATTTTGGAGGAAAAATGCATTTTCCACAAGATTTTTATACTTGCTCCCCTTTTTAAACTGGATTAGAGTGGCACCACAAGGCAGAGTTACACCAGAGTTACCACATCACACCTCCAAACACAGAAGTTTAGTCCAAACACTAGTGTTATTATTGAAGCTTTGTTCTTCTTCTTCTATTAAAGGCTGCCATGATCAGGGAATACTCTGTCTTGGTCAAAAATCTAAATAATAACTTTCTTCCCCTGACTTCTTTTTGTCTTAATCCTAGATGTGGTTAGAAACTAAACTCACCAGATGTGCATGTGCACAACAAGCTCTATTTCCGGCTGTGTTCATACAGTATGTAGCACCTGCAACTGCATTTATAAATGTCCATGACTGATTTAGTATGGCCAGCCTGTGTTTAGAAATCCTGTTTGGAATTAAATTTACTTGTTTGCTTTGGCGCATGCAGATGAGGCATTGCAAAGGGAAACATACTGCTGTTAGCTGGTATTTATAAATGACGTGGAGTTATTCTGAAGAGCCGGAAATATTAGGTGGGCCGTAACCTCGGGAAATGTACATGAATATTTTAACAGGCGTTTTTGTCCTTTGTTAGTATCTCATATAGAAAGTGTTTTTGGTGTTTTCTTTTTATTTTTTTTAGCCCAAAATATTCTTAATATTGCATCATCAATTTCAACCACAAGTTCTGATGGTTCACATGAGCTGTTAGCTAATGATGCTATGTTAGCTTTGGCTTTACATTTATTGACACTTTTCTCAATAGTTGCCTGACATCATTTCGCTATCAGTAACATTTCACAAAAGCAAATCATCTGAACTGATAGCACTTAAACTCGCTTATGTTGTCTACCGCCAAAGTAAAAAAAAAAATAAATAAAAAATCTGTTTTATTAGACAGTGTGGACACAAACCAGCAAACACTGTCTACATTTCTCTCAGCTGTTTTTCTTTTTCTCCTCCCCTTCAGCGTAGACTCCTTTTCCTCTTTCCTAATGGAGCTGTAAATTTGTGGCAGCTCATAAATCAGATCTTTTAATCAGTCTTTCATTTTGGCTCGTTGATACACTGTAGACCGCTCTGGCATGTGCCCCACCACTTCCCGTGGTCTCACAGCCTCGTGTCATCACGTACACACAGACACACACACCCTGTGGCTGCAGACATCAACTTGGGGATGTGTTTACACTTCTCCGGATAAGGACATGAGCCTGAACTGGAATTCTGTTTAGCATCTTGTGGTTTAATCTGTTAATCATGTCTCGCAGGCTGAACCCACAGTACACAATGACAACTCTGCAGGTCCAAAGAGACTGAACCAAACAGAGTTGCATGGTTGTGTTCAGAGGCGTGGCACAAGCAGAGACCGGGAAATGAGGGATATTTTGTTTCCGTAAAAAAAAGTAATTGTCATGATCTTAGATGATCTTTGTTGATGTTGAAATTGACATCAATTTAAGCATCAAGCTGCTTTTACAGAAACTGCCAAAAGAAATAAATAAATTGGAGGAAACATAAGAAAGTCAGCAAATGCGTACTGGTTCATATCACAGCCTGCCAAAGAGTAGCATCAGTGCAAGCACAAACATGCTAATCATCTGTCTTTCTCATACCTGCCAAAGTTTTAATTATCACACACACACACACACAGTGAGCTGGGTAGGAGCCGAGGTAATTTACAGATTACATGGCAAGTGTAAGCCTGCCTTCACCATGATCAAGCAGAACTCCCAGATTTCAGCGGCTTCATTTTAATTTACTATCGAGAAACATTATTTTAAAGTTCCTGTTTTGTGGATTTTAATTGGTAAAATAGTTCCTTAAAAGTGATAGTCTAAATGTCTGTTAAAGTTGGAAATGTTGACACTGGTTTATTTGAACTCAGTTAATTTGAGGTTTAGCAGAAGAGCATCTTTGAGTCAAACAAAGTTTGCTTTTTTAAAAAGCCCTAAAACAGAAACTAGGAGAGCAATAACATATATTGTAGTAATTTTGCATAAGAAAGCATTGAGTAATTTATATTTATTCATTTTTAAGCATAACCATGTGTACTTTCAATCTAAGGATCAGACGTAAGTGTTTTTAAACATATAGCAATTGTGAAATGTTGCAAGCAACCGTATTACATGAACTATGTTGTAAAGGAAACGTAGACATGCAATGTTTTTGATTGTATTGTATTTTTACACGTTTTGAGCATGTTTGACATTTTCATGTCATTTTCTTTCAACTGGTCTCATGCTTTCACTTGTTATAATTATTTCTCATACATGACTTAAACAAAAAAGATTCATTTTCAAGTTCCCTTAAAATGTTTTATAAATCAAATGTTCATGTGTTTGTGTATAGTCACTCTATTTCTTTTATTTCTCTTATTTTATTTGATAGATAGTATAATATATATTATTCCTTAATTGTTGGGATACTATATAAAAGTGTGTGCTTTCTTCACACAAAAACATGAAGTATAGATATGTGTAGTTGCACAGACTTCACACCCTTTCCTCTGCAGGCCCAGGCGGCTGTTTGGGGTTTTAATCTTTCAAAACAACCTCATTAAATTTGACACAATAACAATGACATTAGTTTTTGGAGGCTTAAATAATTCTCAGAGGGGATTTTGAACAACTATTTGCCCATAAATATCATTCCCATAGCAGGAAGAAAAAATGGAGTCAGATCTGACTTCCTCCTTTCAGAATCGTATATCTGTCCCACCCGGACAAGCCCCCAAAAAGATACAGAATATATTTTAAACTTTGCTTTGTTAGTCCTGTGATCATTTTCTTTTCAGATTAGTTTACATCTGCACCTTAAAGGCTTTTTACATACATCCATTTAAAAAAATGTTAGAAAGTGCCACTAGAGTGAGATACATCTAAAAATCAGAGACAAAAATTATCCAATAAACAAATGGAAACACTTAGTGTACTGTTTGCATACACACACTCAGATTACAGACAAGGGTCAGGTATGCAGGAGGAACAATGGACCTATACTGTAATGTTCTAGCCATGGAGCTGGAAAAGTAATGATCCTAAAAAGGGAGGGGGAACCAGTGTGGAACGTCTTTATAAACATCATTGAGGTGCATTATATAAGTGAAGACAATGACCAGATGGGATTGGGAAAACTCGGAGCAACCGCTGACCTGCAACAGTTCCCTGAAACTAAGTCCAAGTTTTTGACATCTGCTTTCGAACAACCTGTCCCCCTTTTATTCCCTCCCATTCAGACACAAAACTTTTCATGCTCAATGCCTTTTAAAACAGTGGAAATCAGGTGTGTTGAAACACAGCTGTACAGAAGAAATTCACAGCCAAAAGACAAGAGTGGGAGGAAACAAACAGAAGGAATGAGAAGCAAAAAGTTGGCCTTACATTCTTTGGTGTTCTGTGGTGCATTCTGGCAAGAGTGGCAAACCATCCCATAGGGGTTTTTCGGTCTGTTCTTCAGCATGTAATACCTGGAAAACATGAAAATAAAGTTTTAAACAACTTTTTTTTATCATATTTTACTTTCAAGTACAACTCTATAATAATCAGATAGAGGCCTTGGTCACGCCAGACCAGCAAAGTTTTTGTAATGACAACAATATTAAGACCAACAAGTAAGTCCTTCCAGCAGGTCTGTTTGCAGAATGTGACCTTCCCTCTGCTCTTACACCCTGCTGTAGTATGGGGAAGAAGCTGAGGTGAAAAGTTTGACTTTGTGAAGAAGTGTGCATAATTAGCACCCTGAAGGCACCAAACACAGCTTGGTACAGATATCGCCCTCAGTCATGTGCATATAAGAGGAAAAACAGGGAGGTTAGAAATTTCCAAGGCAGTGAATAACTAAAAAGCATTGAATCACTCAGGACTTGAGGGCATGAGGATCAAATTTGAGTACCTACATAGAATTCACACAGCCTGCAGCTAATTAGCAGTTACCTTCCTCCAGTGTGCACAGGACACACCCTTGTGTAATCTCACTTCACAAACAGTTCAAAGTGAAACCCCTAACAATAATTACCTTGCCCTCCCAAATGTATGCTAGCTTTCCGGTTCGGTCATTTTTTTAGCTGCTTTTTGTTGGCAGGTTCTTTGTTCCGTGAAACCACCCCAAAGATGAACAACTGGATTCAAATCAGGTGATGTGCTTTAGCAATGTCATGTTCTTGCAGAAACAACGTTATGCTGGAAAACTGTATTTCTCCTCTATCTCCGCTGGAAAAGTTCTGGAGGCTGATGTCTAAAAGTCTGTTTATGAATCTGTCTCCAAAGCAAAGTTGGACACATGCAAATGATATTCTTCTAATCAGACTTCATCTGTGAAACAACATGTACATATATCTTAATTCTAGTCTCCTCTTGAGCCATGACTGGATGTCAACACTCTTAATTTAGAATTTAAATTTAAATACACAACTTGAACCACATTTACCATATGTGGATATAAAAACAGTATACAAGAAGCATAGTTACTTTCAATAGGAGGTTAAAGCACACAGTGAGAAACGAAGCAGAAGAATAAGTAGCCAGTGCTTTGGTTTGTGGTTTTACTTCATGGAGCACAAACAGAACCAAAACTACTTGGTGGAAAAATATAACAAAGGCTGCATGTTAAAAAAAAATGAGCCTGGCAAATTTAAAAATGCTCTGTTGACCAAGAAGATCAATAACATCCTGGCAGACGGCCACTGGCATTTCGAAGAGCAACAGAGAAAAATTGCATTTTTACATATATTGCATCACAGGTCCAAAATGGCAAAAGCAGATTCTGATAAAACTTTGCTCAGTTTGCCTTTAATTAAAGTAGAAAAGAACTGAAATATAAAAAAAAAATCAGGAAATCATTCACATATTCCTGCAAGTCTTCTCTTATGTTTAGCTACAAGCTTAAACTCAACCTTTAAGTAACTGTTCAGGCCTGTTCTGTTTGGCAGGAAACGTGCATGGACTCTGCTTGCAGCACGGCACTCATAACAACAAATACAGTATAGAGATACGGATATGACCCAACTCATTGTCTGCACGTCTGTGACAATTACACTAATCAGAAGGAGGAAAAAAATATCCTCTGTGAGGAGTATCAGAGCCAAGAAAAGCAGAAAGCAGCAGAAGGGCATCCTGAATACTGACAAAAAGGAATTTCATAAATATGGTTGTGAATAATTTAATAATCAAATATTTAATAACCCTTTAACACCTATATTATTATATATTTCTATAATACATATCAGTGATCAGACTCCTTGAAACTATCTACAACAGGACACTTTATTTGGTTACTTTATGTTGTGCTGATACCAAAACTTTGTTTTAAGGAACAAAATATAATGCTGGAAAATTCTTAAAGGGGCTTTGAGAATGCTAATGAACTATTTTTTTTATTAGTGGGTCAGTTTCTTTGTTCCTCTAATGATCCAAAACATGGGCCAATTAATGCACCTTCAGTGCTGTAGTCCAGGATATTCACAGGTATATGGAGTACAATTGAGTATACCCACATCTGAACCCCCTGTGGTGTCTGATATTCAGTTGTATCTGCAAGCCTAAACTTGTGAGGCCATAATCCACCCTACTCTGCCTCTAACTGGATAGTACTCACTGCATGCAGTAATTAATCTAGCTAACTTTAAAACTGCAGACTGGTGAGTCAATTAGAGACAGAGTTGCCAAGGAAAACATCGCTAGCCAACAAACATACATTATGATGTTCGCTTTGCATATTAATAATGAAGCGAGCAATTAAAAGTAAAACAATCTTTTACATGTTTGTGCAAATGCACGGCAAGCAGCAGCTCAGATAATGCTTCACCTGCTACACTGGTGCAGTTAACCAGCAACTCTGTTCAATTTATTTCTTTTTACTCGTTTAAAAGAGCAAAAATTTGAGAGTAAAGCTACTTCTTGAGGGGCCAGTACACTACGGGCACCTTCATATCGGTAGTTCTACAGAATTCCAATGATCAGGTGTGAAAACACACCTCCTATACAGCACAATAAAACACTGTATGTTTCTACAAAGTTACGAAATAGCTAAATTAGTAAGTAAACGTAAAAATGTAAATAGAATACAACTGACTGGAAAATCCTCATCAAATCTTGTTACTTTAGGAAAGGATCAGGCTACTGCACAAAGAGAAGCTGATGCATGTAAATATTTCTTTCTCAGGCTACTTTTTGTACATTATCATGATGAAAATGTCAAAAGCCCCACAAATTCATCAACACCTCCAAAAGTGAATAAAACATTTATTAGTTGTGGGTCTCACTGAAAATTTAAATAACTGGTTTTCCCAAAGCTCCTGCTTCTTTGGTCATTAAGGTGGATGCGACATATCAGAGGATAAAAGAACTTCAATGAAAACTGCTCAAAGGATTTATGAAATAAATAAATAGAATAAAAATAAAATAGAATCCTGTTGGTCTGTAAAGCCAATTCAGCAGACTTTGGAGTGGAGTTACACCTGCAGGAATAAGAAACCTTTTCTCTATTAGTCAAACATAAAACATCAAGCATTTGCAAAGAAACATCTAAATTTTAGGAAACAAATTAAAATAGAACATTTCAACCACAATACTTAATAGTATAAAAAAAAGAAAGCTCACTGAACATTACAAAGCATCTAACAATTTTCTGAATGTTAAACGCAATGGTAGATAAATCCTGCTGTCGGTTTGTGTTTCCCTAAGGGGCTGGCAAAGCATGGACTGCCCAAGCAAATACAAAAGATAAGCATCCTATTGTGTGTAAAAATGATCCAGATGAGAGGATGATAGAAAAATAATGATCCAAAACACACTTCAGAATCTCATTTACTTACACAAGAGGTTCCAGTTAGACACATTAGAGCCTCACTGTCCACCAACCAAACTTCTAATGAGCTGGATGTAGAAAACAAGCTGCTGGATGGTAAAAAAAATGTTTACAAGTTGGGGTGCTCACTTCATTTTGTCATTCTGATTAAATAAACCACAGAAAAAAGAAAAATAAATTTTTTTTTCTGGTGGAGATGGCCGAAGTGCATATTTATGGGGTGGAGATCTCCACTCTGACCTGCAGGTAGAAGCTGTGCACATGTAAGGCATAGATTAAAAGCAGACACTGGTGGTGGAAGGAACTGCTTAAGTACTTCTGGTGCAATCATTTGCAATGTCAAATCATTCGTGTGTTTGTGTTTTACCCTGGCAAACAAGGTCCACACTCCGCGTCGCTCTCTGCCGTCCCCGCCACAAGAACAGCAGCTTTGTAGAGGGCATCGCAATCTTTATGGCGTCTGCAGATCTCATACTTTCCTTTGGAGTATTTTCCCCGAGGACAGGGTACGCACGCAAAGCCATCATCCTTGGTACCGTAACCACATTGCTGCACATCACACACAAACAGGTATAAATTCATCTACACATGATCAACTTTATTTAAGGACAAACACATATTACTCGGCACTATGATGTGTACACACATTTAAAAACATTGCACACTTTAAAAATACTCATCTGTTTCTTGGCGTTTCTTTAACAAAAATCTGGTTTTACTATTCTGAGATGACGAAAAAAACTGATTGGTCACAGAGGTTCTGTGTGTACAGTGTGTGTGTGTGCTTGCATATGTGTTTTCCATGGCTGGTAGTGTTTAAAATGACCAACTCATCATTCTATTTTCTTGCATCGATCTTCCCCACATGGTGCTTCCTCTCAGTGGGGAGGCTAAGCAGGCCACACACATGCCCACACATTCAAAAACATACTTTTTCTCCCTTTTTGCTCCCTCTTTCATCTTTAATTTCCCTTCTGCTTTCATCTGTCTATTAAACCGGCCTGTGCCTCTTAGCTCCGGGCTACAGTAGGCTGGCTCTTCAAGAAACCTAATCTTCTCGCCCTTCTGTTTGACGGCCGCGAGTCTCTGTGTGATCGTTCGATAGAAAAGTGCACTGAGATACCCGCAGGATCATGTCAGTGTGGGTTAAAGCCTGCCTTGGATCTTTTGTGCGTAGGCTTAATGCAACTCGGCTTCTGTTCGTTGCCTCAAACCAGTTCCAGTGTGATTGAAAGTCTCTCCCTTTTCAAAGCAAATTCTCACCTCGTTGCATCTAGTGTATGGCATGCGCTAGGAGGTGTGTCCGATGAGCAGAAACTGTCTTGGAGGTGTTTCCTTGGCTTGTAAAGTTAACGTTTTAGGAATGTATTGTAAAGGCAATGCAGGAGAAGAGAATGAGTGAAATGATTAGTTACAAATGTTTTAAGATGGATCTGCAACAAACAGGCTACATGGAAGCGTAGCTTTGATGAAAGTTTAAGAAAAAAAACTGGAGACATAGGTCTGCCTTAATGAGTTTACATTCATGTCATCAAACATGGGAATCTGGATATAAGAGCGACTTTGTTTGTGTGATGTTTCTGTCTAAGTGAGTGTGGGCATGTGTTTTCGAAAGTCTGTTTTGTGAGAAAAACCTCATGGTTATCCCTTGATTAAAAGCATGTCAAAACATAATCTCAGCCACAACTCAGGAAAATAAAAGAACATAGAATTACAGGATGTGGCCTCTAAAGGATCCGACTAGCTGAAGTGTAGAGGAGATTCTCACCTCAGTGATTATGTTTTTTTTAAAACAATGTTGTTACATTATTATAAAGAGAGAAATTTACAGGCTCAGATTCAGCATACTGTCAGCGGTGCTTTCTATACAGTACAATAGGAGGTGCAATGCAGAAAGAAAAGAAGGAAAAATGAGCACAAGTTGGGTGATTGGTCAGTAAACTGGGCGATGTGCTGGTTAATTTGGGACAATGTAGTCAGTTAGCTAACACTGCCCACCTGGGTGGCTGGGATCTGTTGCTGCTGTTTTGAGACAGACTGAGCTCACCTGGAAAATTTAAAAGTAAAAAAGCAGAAAACTAAGTTGAATAAGAAGCACTTTCTCTGTATTATAGATTGGTTCATCAATATTTTTTCAGCCTTTTACATGCAGCATTCAGAGCCGAGAATATCTGCACTTCAAAATGGTTAAAATGTACACTTTGACATGTAAATATTGCAGTACCCAAACAACTACAATCCCCTGTATTTACTTTGACTGCAGCTGTCTCTATCATCTCAGGAAGGTGTGCCCCCTTCCCCCACCAAATCCCCAAGGGTACCCACTGAAGCATTTACTCGCACTGTGTTTACTTTGGCTGTCTGCAGACTGACTGACAGACGCTAAATCACTGTGTGACTACTGCAAGTCATTCAGCGTAATGCATGCCTTCACATTGAAATCAATGAGAGCAATAAACCATAGAGAAATTGCCCATTTGAATTAACGCACCCTTCACTTTGCAGCTATGTGTTTTTACCTGTGCGTGCATGTGTGTGAGAGTGGATAATGTGGGTGGTCTGAGAAAATGTTCAATGTGTATTTCTCATGCAATCATTTAGGTTTTAATGGTCATTTTGGAACTTAGATGCTCCGTTTAAATGCATTCAGAGTTGAAAAAAAGTGCTTTTTTCTTCTTTTTTTTTACAGCAACAAGCAACATTATGACTTAAATTAATGGTTTTCATAAAGTGTGAGTATGCACCAACCATATACGGTTCTTGTCCTGGCTGGCACTGTGGGCAGGCTTGGCAGCTGTTGATGGTCTTGTTGAAGAACTCATACTCTCCACAATCAGAATCCTCTGCACTAGCAAACATACAACATACCTGGAGGGACACAGAGAGACAGACAGTTAGAGAAGCATACTAATGTATGACTGCCAAATAACACTTGTGAAAACAAAAAAATGACATATTCATGCTAATGCAATCACGCTATTGCTGCCCTGCAGAAAGACTCAAGTGCAAGAAGTCTCCATTACTGACAATCTGGAATTAATGACTAAACAAATGCTGGGGAGAAACTGCACTAACTTCTTATCAGATCTAAAGCAGCCTTTTTTTCTGCCCTGCTGCAACTCTAATTGTCCAACTAAACTCCAAATGAAGCATAAATGTAATCTTATTGTATCTGGTATGATTTTCTGGTAGGAGAGAATTTCTGTTTAATAAAACCCTAAAAAATGCTGTTCCCCAAGAAAGACAGTGTGTATTGTCATTAAAAAAAAGTTGGACACGGAGTCAACAACAGTACAGGAATAATTATGGATGACAGTTACCATCAATTTGTGCATGGCATAAGAAATTTAGGAAGACAGCGACACAAAGAAACAGATATAGATGTGTACAAAATGGGACTAAAAAGAAAATCTGCTTGTACTTTAGTAATAATATCCTTTTATTTTTTTGTTTGTTTCGCTATTGTTAATAAATGTGTTAAGTTGTAATAGATGCAAGAGACATTTAATTTAGCTGGTTTATAATATTTCAGTAAAAGAAGATTATACTGAAGATGCATAATGACTCCCAACCCCACAGGTCTCAAGGTCGCAACAAAAAAGGCTCATTTCAGTCACTGCAACAGTTACATTTAACTCTCCATAAACAAGTTAGTCAGAAAAAAGTTATAAAAAAGACCCCTGTCTAGAATTATTAAAGCTGTGAAGCGAGACACATCTTCCAAATATAACACAGATTACATTATTACTTAGGTTTGATTACTGAGGCCCCATAATATGTTCACTGTATCTTAACTAGCTCACAGTTGCAAATAAACATTTCCATATTATGGAATAGCTTTGACAATCATAAGAACAAGGCAATGTGTTAATTGAGCCAAACTCTGATGGACTAACGCAACTTTAGCCACTTTCTTTTGCACTTCAGATATAATTAAATAACTTTTTTTTCTTTAATTAAAAAGAATGTAGACGGCAAATGTAACACATTTTGGTTTTTTTGTGTCAGTAGTTAGACAAAAGCTGTTTATCAGAAACTATCTTCATCATCGTAGAAGAACAGTGTTGAGTTTGTGTTTGAGTTAACTCAAATGGCAAAAACCTTGCAGTGTTTCTAGTTACAGTGCAGATGTAGGCATCGCTGCCAGGGACGGAAGGCCGTCATAACGGCAATCCTTAATTTTCATGTAAAGACTGGATTAAAAGTGTGGGTAAAGACTGTGGCTATGTTTAGCTGAAAGGGGCAGGGGTTTTGGTTAGACTTGGAGTTTGTTTTCAGGAAACTTGAATTAATGAAATATCCCCTGAAGTGATGGAAACGTGACTGAGCATGCCTCTGAGTGTGTATGTGTGGTGTGGCATTGTGGCTCGATGTAATAAGTAGCAGCTGTTATTTATAGCTTAACCAGCATAGTTTGTCCTTCTACAAACAAACTAACTGACTTTTAACAATTAGGCTCAGTCTGTAAAAATGATGAAGGGAAAATAAATCAGAGCATGACTAAGTCTCTCCATCATCTCTGTTGTTTTAATAACATCTCAACATCTTTCCTCCTCAACAT
>JBAMHX010000014.1:18625020-18667676 GCA_037177515.1 Pseudomugil tenellus | reverse complement strand
TATAAACAAACAGACTGATGGTTCAGTGTGTGGGATTTAGTGACATCTAGTGGTGAGGTTGCAGACCGCAGCCAGCTTTAAATGGTGGCAAGCAAAATGCGGAAAACTGCAATAAATCAATCTGCAGGACAAATTATAACCTGCTCTCTTTTAAGCTGAAATGGGATCATTCTAAAAAAACACAATCAAGCTACAATAGCAAATACATTACCTTAGCATTACATCTCTGCTGGGAAATTTCACACTCCCTTCAATTTAATTTGGACTTTTAGTTGTTATTTGGTAGTGAGAACATACATCAGTTTCTTATTTTTTTGGTTAAAACTATTTCTTCTCTAATAGAATGCTCTAAAACTATTTCTTCTCTGCACCGGTGCATCTGTAAACTGTTAAGTCTATAAACTTAACTTTTAGAAACTGATCTCTTTTAAAGAAAAGTGATCATTAAAATGACTACTTAGGCAATTTAGTTGTGGTTTCAGGATTATATGTGCAATAAATACTGGTGATTATAATACCAAATGGTGAAAACATATAGCTGAATGGTTAGTGTAAATATGTGGTTGGATTGCAACTTATGCAACATCTGTGCTATGAGAGGATATTTAAAACATCACTAATACTACAGGTTGGGAAGTTGGATTGTGCCACTGTTGTTGCAGAAACACAGACGGGCCTTAAGAACAATGAGCGAGTGACTGTATTGTGCAATAACATAATTATTACACTCGTTTTTCCAACTTTCATAAAGCAGGATGTGTTGTCTTCCGCAGTGTTGGGGATGTACAGTGTACATGGGGAGGTAATGTCTCTTGTCCTCAAGAGAAACTTTGCACAACAATGGACTCCTACCTGAGATCTTCACCAGATATCTTTAATGGTGATAGCTGTTATTACAATTAGAGAGGCAACAACAGTGCTTTTTGCCCCTACATGGGGAAATAAACCCTCCTGTTCCAACATGGAATCCCTCATGCGGTGTGGTATTTATCAGTCTGCCAGATTGTGGGTGCCATTAACTGGCTCTCTTGGCGGCTGCTTCTTTACTACATTTAAGTTTCAGCTGATTTTGTCTAATAATGAAAAAGACTAGATATCCTGACTCTTTTTCGGGAACTTCTGGCTTTTTTTTGTCTGGATTTTTTACCTCCTGCTTGTAATTAAAGGAAGATCCAGTTTAGTCTGGGGGGGGGGGGGGGTCACATTGAAACACTGTATTCTCAGTGAAAGAAGAGCATAATATCATCTGCAATTCTTCACTGTTGGTGTGTTAACACATTTATGGGTCCATTTGGGAGTTAAGCAAGCGCTTTCAGGCTATTAATGTTTACATGGTGCTTACTTTACTTGTCAAGCTGTCCTCTTTCTATTTTTCCACAGCTGGAAAAACAAACTTCCTGTCATTCCAATTCACCACACTAACTGTATGCAGGCAGTTGTGTAACAATGTTTTGGAAAGATGTTCACTTAGGCATCATATAATACAGCATACATTTCTGCATAATAGAAACACATCTTGTTTGTTATACACCACAAAACATTTCTTGCTTTATGAGTAAGATCTCCGATTCTAAGCATCTATAAGAGACGAAAGGAGGTTAACGGGGAGGGTAAAAGGTAGGGGGGTGGGATGTCAGGAACACTGCCAGCAGGTTTTAACATAAAAAAAATAAGTGGAAAAGCTTAGATTTAAAAGATATAAGCTCTCTGCAAACTAAAGTTGACTAATTGGTAAAAGTGCTAGAGAGCTGTGCAAGTTGCTGGCACATATCACCACAAAGTCTGGATAATGTAGTGCACACTAGAGTGAACTGAGCCACGTTGCTGGATTAATCTGGGTTCCTGACAGCTAATCTGAGGAAAGCCATGAAAGAGCGTAAGGAGGAGGTGAATAGAGAATAAACTAAGATGAATTTGGGTAGAGCAGTAAAGGAGAGGGGGTGAAATGGGAAGGGTCTGATGGTTTTTTGAGGAAAGCGAAGGAGAAAGTTAAGTCAAATGATGTAAATAAGGCTGGTGAAGAAAACTTACCAATAACGACAATAGGATGGAGTTCTTCTGGCCTTTCCTCTCAGACATTTTGTATTCTTTTTTTCTAGGAGAGCATAAAGATGCACAATTAAAAAACTGACATTTGTATAAATACATGTAAACAGTCCAGCATGCAGCCTCAAGTCCTGAACTAAAATGAGTGGAGTCAGGCATCTGAGTGTTCTGCCAACAGTAGCGCTGTCAGTGGGAATGCTGTCTGTGTGTGGTCCTCATACGTCTGGTGTCCTGTTAGCATCACGTCATCGCTAATAAACAGGTAATAGCAGCAGAACAGCCCATGGCGTTTTCTGACTTAATATTATGCGCACATATCGCCGCTGACTAACCTCTGCTTTTATCATGGTTGGTGATATCCTTTAATGACATTTAAGCACATGCCTGTCACATTAGTCTCGTACTGGCAAACTGGTACTATAACATTTTTTTATATTTGTGTTAGTACTTTTTAATAGAAAGACAAAAAGACAAAGAATAATATGTGGTTTAGAGGTTATTTTAGGACCATGTGTGCATTGTGACAGTGATAGTCCTGTAGATAAAAAGAATTTTAAACATTCAGGTTATACATTTCTGTGACTAATTGTGCTTATAAAGGATGTTAATTATGAGAGCAGTCACCACAACATTACAATATGTAACTGGGGTCTTGAAATGAAGTAGAAACATGTGGAAAGGTGAGAGGCCAGCATGTAACATCAGGCTGGATTAACACAGAGACATTTTAGCATCAAAGGGCTTAGTTCTCCTTTACCCTCAGTGCAGTAAGACAGCTTATGCTGACTTTAATTCTGAGTCACTTGCTTTGATTTACTTGGAAAGTTGAGAACAGTTTCACTTTCAAGAAGCAATGAAGGCTCCAACTATTCAAACTCCTGACTAATTGCATGATTTTTCTCTTCCAAATCTGCAGTCACAATTCCAGGCATCAAGCCCTCCTCTCAACAACCCACCTCAAACAACTCCTCATAGTGGTGCACCTTTGCATTGTAAACTCAAATGGGTGTATACACAGACACGTCCGGAATTCAATTAAAAAATAAATTATATTGGCGTGCTCAAGATTATATTCACATATATTGTCTGTTACTTTTGCAGATAAGATTTATTTATTGGTTTCATCTCTGATGACATTCACTCTGACAACCATTTCGGAGAAAAATAATCTTCAGACTGACAAAAAAAAAACTGTTGAGATCACTTAACTTAGTACAGTTTGTGTTTTCTATCTGAGAAAAAAAATGCCGAATCCTGTTTTGAATCTCAAGAAAATGTCCACAAACTAGAGACGGATCTCATTAGGATCACTCATCATAATCAGCTCATTTTGTTCCGCGACGCTCTTTGAAGTGTGGACAGTTTAGCTGGCTTGCCATGAAGATGTATTCATCGAAATTAAAACAGTGTGCTCAATAACACCAGAACCGGTAGTCATCATCCACGCATCTCATCTCTGTTTGTCTTCACAAAGTGGTGTAAGTTCCCAAACATAAAAGAAATAAAAAAAAATGCTGCATAAAAGTTTGTTATTCTTTTCATTGATCTGAACTGAGATCAAATCAGTTACAACTCTAAATCCATCCCATGTTGTTGAGAACATTAAAAAACGTGTGTTTGAGACACAAAAAGGAAGAAGTCGCAATTATCTGCAATCTGAGGTTAAAATCTGTCTGTCTGGCTCCAAACATTGGATTTCACTCTTCCATGTCACATACTTCACTATAAAAAAAAAAAAAAAATCTTCTGATCTTTAGTAATAGCTAATTCTCCAAGCCCCGGGGTTTGATCTTGCTTAATTACACACAAACACACATGCATGGGCACACAAATTAATACGTATACTTATAGTGCATAACAGTGCACGGCATTTACGTCTGAGAAAAAAATAAGTTTAATTGTGCAAAGCCTTGTGGTGAGGCCACAACCGGTATGCATTATGTGTGTGAGTGCATAAGTCTCTGTGTCAATGCAGAAGAGATTAAAAAAGAAGAGGGGGGTAGGTGATGCTTTTTTCAGGGTTTTTTTTTTGTTTAAATGAGGAAATGAAAAGCTGCCAAATGGCTACGGACCCCCTGAAGGCTTCTTATTATGGGGTTAAAGTGATGCACACACATACACACATGTAGTACGGCTGTGTGTGGAAACTCTTGGTGTCTTCTGACAAGTCTCCTCTCCCCTCTTTCAACTCTGTCTCTCCAAACTTAGCTCTCTCTGTTGAGGCAGGTCGGAGATGAAAGTCAGCCTGAGCCTTTAGCCCCGGCTTCACTCCCCAAGGGTATTAATCTTCTAACGATCATATTATAACTGATAATTAACCCGTCTGTCTTTAGCTGTGTCTTTGTCAAACAGAGTTTGTTGCTTGTAACAGCATCAGAAGAACACAATAAGTACACCAAGTTTCTCCAAATAGTTTGTTATTTTTCATTGTTTCTTTACATTTTTTAGTAATCTTTTTATTTTGCCACATTGTTTGAAAAGCCTCTTTGTCTTCATTAATTCTGTCTCCATATTAGTTTTTCATTTGGTTGCATTTGATTGTGACCTCCTTTTAGCAGAACAAATCAGATATGAGTTACCGCACAACAATGGGAAGAGAATTTCTTCTTCTCCATCACAAAAAATACACAACAAACCCGTCGACCTCAGAAATTTCTACAAGACCAAAGAAAGGCTAATCTTTTGGCTTGTTGTGACAGCTGTAATGCCTTAATATTGTTAAGCATCTGATGCAGAGCTTCAAAACAACCTGCATTTATGTAGAAAGCACCAAAATATAATGTTCACCTGCAGGTGAAAGGTGGGGTTGAGTCTATGGAAAATCCCATAGATCGGGTCATATAAACACATTACAGGTAGGCAGTGTCTGCCTTCACCTTTTTAATGTCTACTCTGCTCCTCCTGCTGCAGAACACTTTCTCACAATCTTCATGAAACTCAAAGAAAAACTAATTACCGGTAGATACTTCTAAAGCAAGTGATAATTTTTTTTTAATGCATCCAGTATGCAATGAGATGCAGTTACTGGGAGGTTAGTTTAAGTTCAGCCTTTTCTGCAGAACAGTAAAGGTTCATATTAAAATATTGATTATTAGTCCTTTATAAATATCTGCAGGGCTGCAGTTTAGCATATTTGCTTTGACAATAACTCTTAACATACAACCAGTGTCACAAATAAGTGTTTTCAGTATGAAGAAGAGAAAGAATTCCTGCAGCAGATGGTACTCATTGAAAGTGTTTCTGAGTCCTCAAAGTGGGTATTGTAGATGATCAAATTTATTACTTTGTATTATTGCATCAAACTATGAGTATGCACCAGATATGCACCCTCATTTTGGCAGTTCATTTAACAACTTAAGATATATCATTTCAATTTTCAGATTTGCATAAAATCATTAAATAGCATTTCTTTTAAAAAATATTCCACATTCTGTCCTAAAAAGTTCTGTCAAACTGAACTGCAAAGTATTTTTTTCCTTTTTTGAGCCTTATTCACTGTTTCACTAACTTGTTTCCATTCATTATTTTCTTTAGGAATCAGGGATTCTGTTTTTTTATCTTCATGTTATTACACACTCTTCCAAATGAACTGTGTGGGAAATGGCTTTTCACCATCACCGTTTAACTCGGTAATGGATATTTATTACAGTGTCTGATAATGACAACTTCAGCAAGGGAACAAAGCCAAAGAACAAAGCAATGCACACAATGAGGGCTGTGGTTAGAGGATGGTCTGTGGTTTCTTTAAAAACACTTAATTTCTGATGACAATCACATTAGCAGCTTTCAGATTCGAGGATATTTGTCAGTCCGGATTTTGGTATGACTAAAGAGCAAAGTATATTTTCTATCTAAAACATTACCTACTTTTCTCCTAATTCAACTGTTTCATTTACTTTCTTTTTCCTCACATCTGACATTAAAAGACCCAATCATAATGTACAGGTTATATGATGCATTAAATATAAATGCTTATAATAGATGCAATAAGCCGATCATTTTATGTAATATACTGTTCATAGCAACATCACTGAATGTCATGAATTTAGATTTATATAAATAGTCTTAATGACAATTTACTATAAAATATTAACATTAAAGTTTAGATTTTCTTCTATTTACATAGTAAAGATGTAATCAAACCAATTAGCCCTGCAATATCCAGATTACTCAAGGACCAGAACTGTCAATTTGATGTCCAGTAAAGGAAAAATGTTAGTCTTTAGCAGGCCAAGCTATGACTCCATCCTCACCATAAACACACTCTTACACACTTCCAAACATAATCCATTCCAGGCCGTAAACAAGTTCCAAAAGTTAATCAGAGCTCTGCTAAGGAGCTCAAAGCCTAAAAGTGCAATTACTTTATCCTTTTACAGACCAGGACTCAACATGCCAAAGCTGTGCAAGATCTCAAACACATGTAACGCAGTCTGACGACCTCAAGACTGTGTGTGTGTATGTGTGTGTAGCTGTTTGTGAGTGCCCAAATTTAACCAAATAGATATCCATATTAAACTAATTATCTCTGAGCTTTTGATGGCAGAAAATATGGTGTCATTATCACCGTTGCTTGTTTGTCTCTCTTCCTGTTTCCTTAAAGCAAACCCAGCACGAGTAAAACCAGCTTGTGATATAAACCACAGACATAGGACACTACGCCAGCTAACTATCTGGTATATTTGGTGATAAAACTTCACTGATTTGTAGACAGAACTTAAAGCAGCGATTAATACCAGGGAATGGCGATGGGGCCACATTCAATCCATACAACAATGTTATGGGTTTTTTTTCCCTCCTTTTTTTCGTCATTCTGGATGTACAGCTGTCTTGATCCTCTTTACTGTAGACCACCAGATCTTCTCACAGTTGGAGCATGTTTTACACTTGTTCTGGTCTTATCTAACCAATTTCTATACAGCTTGAGCAAAGTTTCCCTGCAGCTGCTTCTGTAAGTCATGGGGTCCCACAAGGATCCATGTTAGGCCCTCTGCTATTCTCCTTACATATTGCCTTGATGCTTGATGTTTAAACAGCTTGGTATGTCATACCGTTGCTGTGCCAACATCCTGTATCAAAAGATGACCCCGATACAAACTGCTAGATCGTCTGAAAGACATAAAAGCATGGATGGCACTGAACGTCCTAGAAAACAGAAGTCATTAGTTTTGGGATGTCATTGCTATTGCTTAGGGCTGTGGAGTATTTTGGGGCAGTTGTCCAAAATGTGGCCATCCATGTGCTGAATGGGAGGACACAATACATCACGTCACTTTTTTAAATCAATGTAATGTTTTCATATTCCCACCGTGAAACTTTCTGAATTTTGCCCTCATTAAGTTTCTCTGGTGTGTCATCTAAACCTCCACCAGTTCTGTTAAACGAATCTAAACATGACATATTTGAGCTTTTTGTTGTTTCATTATTGTCAATTTGGAAAACAGAGGACCAGTTGTTGTCTGATAGAATAAATTCTAAAAAAAAACAAAACAAGCAAAAAAAAAAAAAAAAACAGGGCTGGTTTCAAGGCTTGAAATGCAGTAAATAATAAGGTGAATAATGTAGGTATTGACACAGTACTATTAAGCAATTTACCACTGTATTATTACCTGAGAAATTGCCGTAATTATCCCCCTTATCCTCCTGAATACTTCACAGATCTAAAAAAAAAATATATATATATATTACAACATCCTCACTAACATAGTTTGGTCAATGTGGTCAATGTCACTTTAATTGGCCAGGCTGATTTTATTTATTTGAGTTTTTCTTATTTCTGATGTGAAGAAACGCGCTGCTGGCACTTTGGATCACTTCTATGCTTTGCTGACAGCTGGAATGTCAATAAAGTGGGCGGTGGTGACGACAAGCCTGTCAGTCATTTCAGACCAAACGCTTTCACCTTCAAGCGCGCCTCCAAAGCATCTCCTAATGGTGCTTCCTGACTGGAACAGGATCTAAAGAGAGACAGGGCTGTGTATGTTTCCGCAATGCTCCCCCTTTGCTTTTAAAAATCTCTATCAGTCCCACAGGAAGTCCAACTCACTGAACAAAGTAGCCACCAAGGCTCACTTATGAGGAAGTAAATGAGCTAGAAATAAATACATCTGATTTGCTACATGATTACTGTCTAAGTTTGATGGGAAAATAAACCCATAATTAAAAAGATTTCCAACTTTGGAAACGGACCCAAACCTCAGGCAACAGCTGGCCCTCGTCTCCTGGCTGAATATCGATTTACTCCTGACTCCGTCCAAGTGAATCACCACAGTTTATCAAAGCGAACCGTAGATTTACAGGGGTGTCAAAACATGTTTTGGTGCAACTTGAAATTCCACCAACAACAATCAGAAAAAAAGTGCACAACTTGCAAGAGACTTCCTCCAAATAGAAATACTTTGTACTTTCAACTCAGATAATATGCAGAATTTTCAACAACATAAAGGTGACACTGTAAATACTTTCTGTGCTCTAAATGAAATGATTTTTGTTTTTTGTTTTTTTTGCATTAATCCTGTGATCTTTTCTTTTTCTCCCTTCATCTTTTGATGGCTTTAATTACAGACTTACTGTCAGCTTCCCACACGGTGCGCAGGAAAAACAAACTCTTAGGGCACATGAAAAGAACCTGCAAATGCCAACACACACACACGCGGATTTTCTTGCTGTTTCGTATCACACACCTATGGCAGTTCCAGTCAGTCAGCAGCCTCTTTGATTCTCTGCCTGCCGGTGAATCTGTCTTTCATCGTCTCCTGTCCTTGATCCCTTGTTCCCCTCCTTAGTTCTGCTGGGGCAGAACGTCTCTCTCCCTGTCTCTACGTCTGTCTCTGTTTATTTTGCATTGACTGGAGGTGGGAAGGCTAATCAGCAACCTGGAATTCATCAGTAAACTGTATATTCTGTGGCTGGGTGTGGTGCAACTCTCTGTACTAAATAAAATATATGATTGAGAGTTTTTAACTATTTACTCTTCGTTGTGTCTTTGGATTAGTTGTTCATAATGAGTTACCATATAAAAGGTTAGGTAAAATGATTCAGCTTTGAATCTTTTTATTTCCACGTGTCAGGTTGATAATAAAATCACACAGGTGTGCATTTTCATACCTCCTAAAATCAAACTGGATTTTTTTTTTCTCCCTTTAGTTCTTGTCACAGGGGGGTAATTTAGAATATCTGAGCATCAACTAGTCATGGTGGATGAAGCAGCTGGAAAGGAAGGACAATCTTCAAAGCTGCAATCCAAGTCGATCCATTTAAAGAATAAAGCATTAAGGAGTTTAAATACTCTGAAGTGGTTGCAAACCATCAGAAATCCATGCCTGACATGTGCAGTTTCACTTTCCACCAAGAGGTTCATTGGAAATATATACAATGGATCAACCCATTATCACAAATCATGCAGGTGCCCCAGCTGAGTGCTACAGAACCTTCATTCCTCGTCAGCGAGCTGTTTCACCACAGTGGCAACCAGTACATCTCTGTTTCAACTTTATCTTCACACAAAAACTCCCTTGTAACACATCTGTCCAAAAACTCTTTTAGTCTGTCACTTTTACTATTATATAATATAGTATAATGCAATGTAAAGCTTCTTGCAGCACGGTCATCCTCTAGGAACACACTTTAAATCTCTGTAACTTTCTGTAGCTATCATTTACTCCTCTGAGAGAAGGACGCTATATGTAGCGGAGACAAGATGGATCACAGTTTCTGACAAGGATGACTTTCTGAAATGATTCAGTCATTATCACTGACTGCACAACTGAAGTGTCACTCCAAAGACATGCTTCTTCACTCAAAAAAACAAGAACAATAGAGGTAAAGACCCAATGCTTATGTATAAGGAATATGCAGCCTACAGTATTCTGTTGGAGAAAATGTTTGCAGATGTCCATCAATCCATTTAGATTCTTTGGGATTGTAGGAAGTTGGGTTTTCCCACCAGCACATGACAACCTGGACAGGTCAATCACAGGGTTCCCAGCATATAAACAAGGAAATCAAAATATAAAAAGTTAAAAAAGATGACCTGCTGTTTTTTTCAGACAACTGAAAATAAAAATAAAATAAACAAACAAAACAAAAAGACCACTGGAAGCTGACGATGCTAATGTGATACTCGCACCTGAAATGCAAGAAATGGGACAGATGCTCCAGATGTGTAGGCAGATTATTGCCTGTTATTTATTTTTTCTTTCTTTTAGTTTTGTAGCAAATCAGTGCTAAAGATCAACAAAGACGAGCGGACCCTCTGCTAGACCTTCTTGCACTATTAAAGTCTGAGTCAAAAATATTGACTCTTACACATGGAGTCACAAACACAGAAGAGGGCTGTGATCTACTTATGCAACAGAGGACAACAAAAGGTTTATAAGCACTGGCACCTTTTTGAAAGGAGGAGACTGCAAACACAAGGTGGGTATGGGCAACAATTCCCCGCTTGTGTTGAACAACCAGAATATTCTCTCACTGACCCACGCCAATGAGGGAAATGAATGGTAATGAGGCAACACTGAATTGGCAAGGGAAAATAAAATAAAATGGTGACGCGGTGGATGTAAAATGGGGTGTGTAGATACTGAAAAGACAACAGAGATGGACAATTCTCACAGATGTATCCAGGAATCATAAAATTGCAAACTGAGAAACTTTAAGCTTCTACAAATCCTCTGGCTGCTTCTATTCCAAAGCCAAACATTCTCAGCGAGGTTTTAACCTCATTAACGTCAATATTGTATCTTTTCATATGCCAGAAGACAGTCAACACCGGGGCTTCTCAGAAAGCCAGATTTTCATATGTAACAAATTTAAAGAGCTGATCTCATCGAAGGGCAGCATGAGGATTCTCAGAAGTCATGACTGGACACACGCTTAGATGCATTATGAACTGACTGATAACTTAGTAAAGCTGAAGCACAGAATCTCTGAGGATGAGTATTTCCAGATGAGCAGCAGAGAATGAAGCAAGGCTGGCTTGCACAGGCACTTCTATACAAAAAATGAGGTTGAGGTACAGCTACTGTACAGCTAGTCTAACAGGAGCATTTTCAAGCAAAACAGCAATCTTAATATGGAACTTTAACCAATAAAGATTGGTTTGTGTTGGCTCAACATCACTTACCTTTAAAAAAATCACACTAAAACTGTTTTTGGATGCATCAACAAATATATTTATAACTGTACAGAATGAGCAGATCGTGTTATTTTCTGCAGGAAATGATAGTATACAATGCACCACCTGACCCTTTCTTCTATAATAGTTTAGAAATTGAAACGTTACTGCTATCAAAGTCTATATATCCTCATTCTAAACGAATAAAACTTCAGCATCATAATCACTGTGGGCGTAAAGCTGATACTTAAATTTTAGCGTCGTTAAATGTACCTTCCAACTTGTAAACAAGCATATATTTCATGCATGCCATTACACAGAGTGCAGAGCAACTGCAGCAGCTCATGCATTATGCTCATAGTGGTCGTCAGGCTGTGTGGCACAAGCCTCCACCAAGCAGCAACAGTAGCAATAAATTACTCCACAAAGCAACATAATGATTTGAAATAACAAGTAAACTCTGTATGATGTGTTAAGAGGAAATTTCCTCTCAGATGTGTGAAGCATTACAAAACTTTCAACAGCAGAAAGTCCCCTGAGCTCTATAAATTTCTCCACAGGGGTAAATGGGCAAATCATGATGGATTAAATACATCTGGGATCCGACATAAATCTCAACATTAACTTTCACAAGAACAACACAAGAATTGCCTCCTTCCTTTCTCACTCAAACCTAAATAAAGCTATTGTGTGAATTTTGGTACTGAGTAGTGTTAAGTGCCAAAGCGGCGAGTGAGTAAACAAATTATCTGCTCGCTTCAGTCTAGTGGAGGATGATCATGACTACAGGCGCTGGCTTTGTTAGTTTTTCTGTCTTCATCCCTTTAATCCCCAGAAACCATATTAAAGTCTTTTGAAGATGAGTTACACTCTGCTCTGCCTTTCTACCTGTTAACATGAAAGATTCTGAGGCAGCGGTGATGGGCTGAGCTGGGGGCTGCAGGGGGAGTCAGAGAGACAGTGGATAGAGACGGATTGATTTCCACCTCCAGCAGCTCCAGTTCAAAGCCAGCCAACAGACTTCAGAGGCGCGGCAGGACCCGGCATGTTCCCAGCCGGGCTCAGCTGCCTGTCTGCGGGCAGGACTTCCCCTGGGGGCCCCGGGGCCCGGGACAGTCAGGCGGCACCAAGAAAACAATTATGCAGACAGATGAGAAAGGCATGCGAGGGTCACAAATGTGCACTTTTGCAAACATGTGTCTCTAATAAATGATGTGCCTTGATATAGAAACCATTCCAATAATTCACTAAGAATTTAACTCAAACTTTCTGTCTTTTTTTTTCTTATAGACAAAACAAGCACCGGATAAAGTGAGCATCTTCCTTTTGCGTTATCCTAAATCAGCCTTGTCACAAAGTTAGTGAGGCCTAAACTATAAAGCAAGTGATGTGAAAATTAGTCTACCACCTTCGGCTACAAACTTTGCACCAACACGTACAGTACCCTTCACATACTTCACAATTATTCAAGGATGCTCGCTTCACACTTCCTTCCCATGGATGACAATGCAAATCAAAACATAATCATTAAAGAATTCAAAACATCAATTTCTTCATCTTTAAATATATATAAACCAGTCAGAATCCACACATCACGTTGAATTATGGTTAAAAAAAAAAGGTTGTTGCTAATTTGAGACATGAATAAATGAATAAATTATTCTTTGTAGTGGAATATTTTTGAGGGAAATTTTTGTGCTTCAGCAGCATTTCTCCCATAAGTCATCCCTCCTTAAAATAAATATGATAAACTTTTTTTCTGTGATAATATTATAGTAAAACATATGTTTGTCTAGTATTTTTTTAAAAGAAGGGAAAAAAGTGTTGCACAGGAATTTCCCTCTAAGTCTTGCTGCAATACGTCCTTGCATTCTTGGGAGCTCAGCTCTTACCTGGGAGCTTTTACCAGGAGGGCGCACTGGTCTGGTTTTTCCGGCTGCTCTGCAGGGTCAGCTGACGGGCGATCAGTCCTTCCGATCGGTGATCAATCTTCAGCGCGGCGTCGGGTGGGCATCGCCAACAGACTGGCTGTCTGAAGAGGTTTTACTGAGTTCAGCCTGACTTGTCTGTCAGCCTCCACTTTGGTGCATGTCGGTGTCTCCAGGCTCCTCCTTAATGAGAAAAAAGTATTTCTCCGCCCTGAAACAGAAACAGATTAACGTGTCTCAGGTAAGGACAGTTAACAAGCTGTAGACTGCGACTCGTCAGCGCCCTCTGCTGGTAGCAGAGGTGTAGTGGTGAAGATGGCTCAAAGACGGTGATCTACAAAATGTTACAAAAAAACCCTAATATTCAGATACATTCAGATACATATAAATGTGTTTTTTCCCGATTTTAAATACTTATCGAGGAATAACAAAATATTATCTTCAAAAATTGGTCTCATGGTTAGTTGCTGTGTTACTGCAGCATTTTGAATTAAGAATATTAGAGAAAACATAGCAAAGTATATGCACAAATACTAAACACAATAAATGATTATTTAATATTCGGTTCATACACAGAAAAGGAAAAATACAGATGCTATGTACAATATACAATTTAAAAATAGATATTCAGGTAAAAAAAAAGGAAAAGGGAAACTGGAAAATGGAAAATACAGGATTCATACTTTAAACATAAAGTGAAATGAAGGTAAATAGTTCAACATCTCTTTGTGACAGAACAATTGTTGTAAAGTGCTTTTTTCTGGGGAACGGAAAGATCTCAGGTAACATTCTTTGTGACAGGTGAGCTCGATGTGTGTGTGGTGAAGAGCGTGGTCAGAGTTATCTATGATAGATAACAGGTTATCCACAGGCCTCCTTTTTACCACCACCTTTCATCTAACCCATCAACCAATCACCAGTTTGGCACTATGAGAAAGGACAAGTTGACAAGTAAAAGTGATGTTCCAACTCATCATACCACCAATACAAACAATAAGCAAAATGACCAAAATGTGTTAGTTTGTTCTGGCACTATATTTTCCAGAACATTTGGCTCTTCTCAGCAGATTTAACATTTACAATTAAAACTATTCTTTGCCAACCAAGATCGTATAAAATAAATAAGTAAGCCGATGTATCGTTTGAACATTTTTTGGACTTCATATATTACTAGATTTCCAGTTACGCTCTAAGCAGATATCTTTTGGGAATAGGAAGGAAAACAGTTGGAAATTGATCTATAATGTTTTTATTACCTGTTATTATTGCTTCTATTTCTTCTTCTTTTAGTAATCCATCTGTTTGCACACTTAAAACCACTGCTTAGAATCAACATGTATATTTTTACTATTAAATAGTAATCAGAATTACTATCAGACTTCTATTTAAGCGCTTTATGTTATCTCACACACAAACACTTTCAAATGATGAATCTCTTTGAAACAGAGGACATCAATTAGTTTGAGTGAGTCTGTGATGCAGCTGACTGGTGCCTGGTGTCTGAATTGGACTAAAGCTTGGACTTTCGTCTCTCTCCTCCTCCTCTCTTTCTGCTGCTTCCTCTTTTCTCAGCCACAGGAAGAAAAAGATAAAAGAGGGGCTTTGAAAACACTGAGTCCTGTAATTACTCTCCTTTTCTTTCTCTCTTTCTCTCTCTCTCTTATTTTTCCTTTTTTATCATTAACTCTTTTTCTTGCCATTCTCGCTTTTTCATTTTATCCTTTCTCTGTCTCATATTTGGCTTGTTTCTCTTGTGTCATCCGCTCCTAGTTTTATTTTTTTTTTACCATCTCTGTGTCTTTCCTCCTCCTGTAGAGCCTCATTGAAGTCGATCCAGGGCTTCCTGACTGACTGAAAGAGACGGGGGAGATGAGAGGAGATCAGATGATAAGAAAGGATAAAGAGAGGCTGAGAAGAGGATAAGAAGAAGAGTGATATGTTGTGCTGAGAGAATGATGGCAGTTCTGTCACACACCGGACATAAACACCCATTAAGTAAGAACCTGCTTGTGCAGATGAAGAAGAAAACACCTCCAGATGACTTTACTTGAAAAATCCTGCATAGAAAAAGAGTTTATACACTAAAACACATCATAAATTATGTCTTCTTGGATCAGCTTGTGCAACAAGTCTATTAAAAAGTTGACACACTTCCTTTAAAAAATATATGTTTTACTGGATCAGCAGCACAATCTGAATGCAACGGCACTTTTGTTGCATTGTTCTAGTAAATCCATTCAAGTCATTGCCATCAGATAGCTTCAATAAGGCGGCTTGTGTGGAGTTGATGAAGCTCACTGTCTTCCTCTCCTGAAGTAATCTATGCGGCCTTTCTTTTCTGCCCATGTGTGACACCCACCTGGTTTTATCCCCTGTATCTGGACAGTTTTATGGACCTCTCATCCCACTTTAATTAGTGCCCATTAAATTTGCTTCCATTTGCTTTGGTACCATTCAATAAGCTCAATATACAAAGTCTGATTCTCCCCATTGGTTTCCTTGGTGGGGTGCTGCCACTGAACAACCATTTGTAAGATAATAATCTGATCAGAGGCCTCAGCATCATTTTTGGCCTCAGAGTTAATATGATAAGCAACTCCTGTGAGGTTCAGTTGCTTCCTTATTTTCAGCTCTTTGTCTTCTATTGTTCTAACAGACCAGAGATGATGGCTGTTGAAGAGGATGTGCAAAATCATTTTATTCAACAGACAGGTGCTCGAGGTTTATTCCAGTATACATGGTCTACAAAACCTGGTTATGATGGCAGTGATGGAGCTCAGAAGAATGTACTTCATGTTTCCTATCAGATTCATGCGTCCCAACAATTCTCTGTCTTTACTCTGTGCCCTGTCGATGCTGCCAGCAGGCCAGCTTTTCCAATTACACTGCAATTCAACAGTGTCCTTCTGCAGCTGTTGCCCTCCACTTCCGCCCTTTCCTCACATCAATTTACACCTTAGAGACCCAAAGCACTTATGGTACTGCTGCACCCCTCCAGTATGTGTAGCCATACATTTTTTTATTCACAGGTAACTCCTTCATTTCTGCTGAAAGCTCCAAAGTGTTGTGACTGAGACTTCATAGAAAAAAATGGGTTCTGGTCTCAGTAAGCATAGCATTTCCACTTCAGCCAGACATGAGTCCAACTCAGTCACTCAGCGGGATGCGGGGTCTTTCTTGCTACAGGCAAGCCCCTTTCTAAGAAACTTTTCTAGTGTCAAATGTAACTTAAGGATTCCAATCATATTACAATTAAAATTGCAATGTTTTACTTAAAAAAAACTGCATTTTACACATCTGTTTGTGGATGACAAAGTCTTTGCAAAGTCTTAAAGTCATCAGTCATTACTGTAGAGAAAGTTTTGCATAAAACAATAGTCACACACTGGTCATTCTGTTTCTCCATCATTTCTCATGTAAAACCGCAGCCTAGTGGAAGTCTGTTTTTCTAATTATCTGCTTGTTTTTACGACATTGGAAAGACTTCAATTTGTAACAAGATAGATTTTTAAAATTTCACAATAAGTAGATAAATAAATACATTTTGGGCCTTAAAAAGCTTGAACTCTTGGCAGTAACCTTTGGCAATAAATGCTGAAAAATACTAAAAACACATGCAGTTTTTCACTTGCAAAGTATGTACATTATATAACCCTGTTTACCAAAACAGATGAGTCAAGCCTCAGGCATAACAGCATCCTCCAACCAAACAAATATTTCAGATACCTGGCAGGTATTTAGTCTCTTTTATTCAGCAGACTTTTTCTTACACAGTTTTAGATCAGAGAACACAGACTTTACACAAGTAAACCTGCTTCCTACAGACTCTGTGACCTTCTTATTACCCCTGCAAGTCTGCGCCACACACACACACACACACACACACACATGCATGCACTGCTTCTAACTACCGTTCAACGTGGAAGCAAAGAACCAGTTGCCATAGAAACTGTCGTGTCAGCTAACCTACTTTTGCATGAACAAAAGACATTGGCTGATGAAAGCGAGCGAGAGGTGTATAGTATAGGTACCTGAAGATGATGCATCAACCCTCTCTTTTCTACACACACACACATACTACACAGTCATGATTAGTTGAGGATGACTGAGCGGAAGATGATACCAGACAATGAAACATTTTTGGAACACTTTATGTAAACTGGAAGAAGCAGAATAAAACTGGAAAATCATTGAGGAAAAACAGAAGTTAGCACTTGGATATAAATAAAGGCTGAAGAGACAGGACTATTCACTTCCGGTTTATTTTCCCAGGGTTCATCAGGGATCAAATTCATACCTGAAATGACTTCACACCTCTAAAGACAATGGTTTTGCTCCAGTGCACAATGGAGAAACATTAGTTGCAAAACTCTAAAAGCTCATGTGGCTGTAAGCTGTGAGAAATGTGGGCGCCACTCTGTAATGCTTTAGCATTAGAAGGACAAAAAACAAACACATATTGCTCTTTTCTTTACTTAACTTAGTACATTTGGTTCGTAGACAGATTTAAATGTAATAATAATAATGAAATAAGGTTATTGCACAAATTGGATCTGAACAGAATTAAGACAGCTTTTACTTTTGTTACCAAACATTAAATTCCAATATTATCGTCATTAAGACTTGTGTTAATAAAAAAGTTAGTTATCCTCGCTTAGTGAGAGGTTTTCTGTCCTTGGAGCAGCATCTTTGTCTGTTATTGACAGTACAACATCCCACAGGAAGCAATGCCTATCCTGCTTAAACGGATTGAGGGGATTTTCATCCAGTAATCATTTTTGTTCACTTCTCTCCATAGTTCCGCTCTAATTCTGAATCATTTGCTGTGGAGAATTGTGTTAAGCAAATGAAACAAGTTGGGCATAAGACAGGAGAGGGTCTGATGGGGAGGAAAAGCCAGACAGGCATGCACAACCAATGTGGGCTTATTGCCAGCGCTGGTGGGCCTCTGCACCAGTGAGACTCACAAAATCAGGGCTTGACTACAACAACAACTCATGTTTTTTTTCATCAGCTGGATTGTGGTGGTATTAATGTTTTGCAGCCACAAGGATGTGAGAATTCAAGCTATGCAACAAAATGCACAAAACACTTCACTTTTATTAGTCTTTATTTTTCCTCTTCACTTCAATCATAAGAAAAAAAGCTTTTTGTTGTTGTTTCTGGATTAAAATATCAATCGTGGCCTTTTGTTTTCTGTGGTGTGATTTGTGCAACACATGCTACTGAGTGCAACCACTTAAGAAATACATTCTTCCTCATCACTTTGCTATAAATGTCTTAATTATGCATCATCATTACTAAAACTTTCATTCACTTAAACACGTACACACAAATTATGTGAATGCATGTTAATAGCATGAGTCAGTCAGCTTAAAATGAACAAAACGTGTACAATGGCTTCAAATAAATTCTTATTTACAGTTTAAGTAAATAATCAGCGCATAGACAGGCTTCTTTTTCAATCTCTTTGTGTTCCTTTAGTAGTTAACCCCATGCTTGTCATCGTGGGTGGTAAGCAGTGGGCCCACCCCTAAGCCAGGAAGGCGTCGCTTCATTCGCCTGACTCCTTCCCTGCTCCTCATGAATGTGCAGAGCAGGTCTTAACAGGTGGATGAGCCAAACAAAGCTAGAGTCATGGCTGAAAAACAGCACACACACACAGTTACATTTCAGACACTTCTGAGGACATTACATCAACTCACTGTCACTTAAGCAATTTGCGGACAATAGTTGTCTAATCTGAATTCTCCAATCTTTTCTGTAAAATGTAATGCTTTAACTTATGCGGGTTAACTGTGTGACTGTTTGATTTATGTGCCCACAACAAAGGTGATATGAGCACACACATGCAGGCACAATCGTTCTTCATGTTTTAGCTATGATATGTCTAACAAATGGCATCCAAGCTATCTTCATTGCTTATGTTTTGTTTTTGTATTCTGTAAAAATGACTATTGAGTGAAGTATGGTCATACATATGATCTGCAGTGCTTTTTTAATCATTTCTTGGTTAGTTTTTTTGTCAGTCCTGCACATTATTTGAAGGACTTTCATTCAGAACATCTTCAACTCTTCACTGCTCACTTCAGGTTCTTTCATTTCAGTGTGACACAGGTCACTTGGTCATTCCACAAAATAGTGTTCATATTTATCCCTCCTAACCCTGTGTGCTCTGGGTCACTGCAATGCTTCAATTCATTGATACCTGTCCTGACATATTGAATTTTCCAATAATGACAGCCTTGTTAGTGCAAACAAAGAGGGTCCATACCATGGTAAATGGTAAATGGACTTGTACTTAGATAGCGCTTTTCCAGTCATGTTGACCGCTCAAAGTGCTTTACACTACCATATAATGACCACCGATATAAATGGACAGAATAATGTTAATTTGGTAGAATCTTTCCAATAATTTCCAATAAAATGTTCTGTTTTATGATACCTGTCAATACAGATCAGCTTTCTAACTCTAGCTTGTTCATGTGATGGTTAAAATGCAGACAGTAATATCCTTACAGAGGATTCATTAACGTCAACATAGTCCCTGGTGAGAGAGGCTTTCAGTTGCTCAGAAGTTACCATGGATCCCTTTATAACCTTCATATCATTGCACATCCTTTGTTAGTCTACTGCTTAAAGTTAAACGTAATTATCGACCTAAATTAGCTTTATTTGTACACACTCTCCATCATCATTAATTGATGGAAACCAAACTTTTAGATTGTTCAATAACATTTTATGTCTTTTTCTGGAGTCAGAAATCTCATTTATTGTACTGTGTACAATGTCCATTGAAATAAAATATTGTGGATAGATCTTGTAAAATTATGACGGAAAAAATTGTATATATTTTGTGTGTTTTGTGTATATTTTCTTGTTCTGTTTAGCTTTATCCATTGCGCCCACTAGGTGTCGCTACAAACCACTGTTTCCCGCAGATCCACCAGCCGGACATGGTTACTATGATAATCAAACGGATGTCTGCGTCTGTCACGCACATCAGAGACCGCATATAAATCGATACTAAATCCTTTTCATTGTGCTTTTTTAGGCTCATAGATTGCTTATAATAACTGAAAACGAAACAAAAGAACAAACAATAGTTAAATAAACTTCCCTCCTCTTTCTGATTAACCAATGAAGCTTGCACTAATGGAAATGTTGCAGATGAGTAGTGGAGCAGCTACACAGGTGAGACAGGTGTGTTATCAGATTGAAGTCAGTGTGTAGGTGTGAAAAAGTGCTGGGTGTAAATTAACGACAGGTCTTTTTGCTCCTGTGTGGTTGCATAGCACTGGCTCTCTATCGCTCATGTGCTTGAGCGCGCGCTGCAATTGTGATCTGCGCGCGGAAGACGATGATGAGAGCGTGACCTCACTGCTCTCCGCACAGCTGCTGGAGAGAGGGGGGAGGCGGTGGGGTAGGGGGGGAGACACATACGGAGAGCCGAGCGAGAAACAGAAACACGTTGAAGGGGGAGACACACGGAGAGGTCCGAAGCAGCGGGGAACAGTCACAACACAGACAACGGGCAGCACCGTCTTGGGGGCTTCTGTGGGGGCTCCTTTTCGCCCGGTTTGCCTCCCAGAATGTTCTGTGTCCCCGGTGTGTTTCCACGGTACAAGAAAAAGTCGCCGCGGCGCCTCCACGGACACTGAAGCCCAGATGCTCGCGCTGTCCGCCGACATGGACGACTCTTCGTCGCTGCTGGATCTGCTGGAGTGCTCGGTGTGCCTGGAGCGCCTGGACACCACGGCCAAGGTGCTGCCGTGCCAGCACACCTTCTGCCGCCGCTGCCTGGAGAACATTGTGAGCTCCCGGAACGAGCTCCGCTGCCCAGAGTGCCGCATCCTGGTGGACTGCGGGGTGGACGACTTACCGGCCAACATCCTCCTGGTTCGCCTCCTGGATGGTATCAAGCAGCGGCCACAGCGAGGGAGCGGAGGAGGAGGAGGAGGAGGCAGGCAGTCCCTAGCTGGGGGTTCTCTGCATGGGTACGCAGCCGGGATGTCCGCTTCTCTTCCGGGCACTGCAACCAGAGAGCTACCGGTTGCCACCAGGAGCTCCCCGGTTAAGGTTGGTTACTTTCGCGTCATGCTCCGATGCTCTCCACCCCCCCACACACACACACACACTGTAAAATACAACACATTCTGGATGCTTAGATCCTTTTCAAGTCGACAATACATCAAACCTAACTTTATGATGGGTTCCCACTGGTCTCTGCAGCCCAGTGGCGGAATTTGTAGGAAGAACCAGGAGACACATTCCTCTCTGCAAGGATGTTTACATTGCTCATCTAGCTGCTGCAATATAAGCTGTCCTGGATATTTATGATCAAGTAGAATGGAGAAAAAAGCAGCACTATTTGAAAAGCATCCATTAGTAAAATAAACATTTTAATTGTAAGAAAAAAGTAGAAATGCTTTTAGGTTGCAGACATCCACTGAGCGATTTAGAATGTCTCCTGGTTGCGCTGATTGTGAGAATAAAGCGTTTTCTTTTCATGTTCTTGCACAGATGTAGCATTTAAACCGCACGATAAGGATAGAAACGTGCTGTGAACACAGTGAAAGCGGCAGGGCTCTTCTTGTTTAAGCCCAGTTGCTCACAGGCTGCAGCAGTGTGAGGTTTCATATCCCACATTCAGTGGGAGCAGAATGGAGTCTTGTTTACTTCCTGTGCAGTGCATCCAATTGTCTTGTGGTTGTGGTGTGCGAAAGAATGTGTCTGTAATGTGGTAGTGAGACAGCACAATGTGATATCATCAGCACTGAGCTGCAAAAAAAAAAAAAAAAAAAAAAAAAAAAAATGTGGATTTCTTTTTTTTCTCCAAGTGAAATTAAAAAAACCTGGCAGGAACAGCAGGAAAGACCTTGCAGTTTCATAGGTTTGACGGTGAACTTGCCCCCTGTTATTTTTGTTCTGAACCAAGTACGAAGGATGCAAATATTATTTAAGCAAATAAAACTATATATAAATACAAACACACACACATCCCGTTCCATGGCACAGTAGCTACTTGACATGTCAAATTAGCTAGTCATTAAGTGAGTCATTGGAGCGCTTTGGTATCATGAGGTGCAGGAACCATGAGCAACCATTCACTCATGGTAGCAAATGGAAATCCAACCCCCCACCATGCCCCCCACCCCCGTGACAACTCCAGCAGCAAAGAAAAGAAGTAAAAAATGCTAGATGAAGGGGGAGCATGTCCGCCGTCATAACAGAAGCATGATTGTACGGTCATTTACGTATAGTGAATGAGGTTGTTTGTGTTTCAAGTCATGCAATCAGAAAATCAAAGAAAAAAACAGCCATAATTTAAATAAATATCTTCCAAACTAATCAATTATTCCAGTGTTTCTAAAACAAAATAATGAAAGCGCAGTAGTGAGGATTTGCAGTGGCATACATTGTAAAAAAGAATCTGTCAAGTTTAAGTTGGGGCCAGTCTGTGCTTGTTTTAGGGCCCTTTTGGGAGACCGCTTCACTGTGGACTTTGCTTTTATTGCCACCCATCCTCACACACAAGTACATACACATGCCTAAAACCCATCAGACCCCTCCTGAAACCCCTTCCCTCCATTCTGTCATTTTGCTCAAGTCTCTTCCAGGCACTTATGGGACCAAGACTGATAAAAGTATGAATTAATCTTCTAACTGTTGAGCAAGTGTGTGTGTCTGTGTGCATGCATTTGGGTACATAGTTCTGCACACATGATGTACAGGAGGACAGTCCAGAATATAGAGTTAGACGTGTATTTAGTGGAACACACCATGCAGGTGAAACCGAATACCCTGTATCAAGTGCTAAAGGTTGTAGATGAAAATGAATGTGTTGCCATGGAAAGGGAAGAAGAGGCAGGCCCGCTGAGTCAGCAGCCAGCCCAGCTACCCCCACCTTCCATCCCACACTGTACTCTTTTAGCGTCTGTTGCAGACTGTGTGCTTTGGCCAGTTCCAGTCTGTCAAAGCGGATCGTTTCATTCATGCAAAGTGTTTGAAATGAGAAATGGTCTGAGATGGAAATCCTTCCAAGACTCTGTAAACAAGCCAGCGTTTCCACCCTTAAAGGTGTATTTAATCTAATTCCGTTGGTGTATTTCATGCACTCAGTCAGATATCAAAGTGTTGCTTTTGCTTGTCTAAAGCAGCGTGTTTTATTTTTGCTCTTACTTGAAAGCGGGAATATTTTGCTTGTTTTGCATGTGAAGTATTCAGCTGCTTCATCGTCCCTCAGTCGTTCTGGCGTAGAAGTGACTCAACAGTTCTTCCCCCACATGGTATCAAAACAAAACGGCTTTCTTTGTCCTTGCTGCTGCCGTGTTTTAACAGGGTAACAATGCTATTTGAACTGAGTGGAACTGGAAAACATTTGTGTAAAAATGATTGTTTTCTGCCAATGGCAAAATATGTTCATTAGAAAGAAAATCTGTTCCGATTGCGAACAAAACTGAACTGTTTAGCATCGTCATCATCAAGGTGAATATATTGAACATTTATCAGTTGCAATTTTTTTTTATTTGATCCTCATTCGAATGATTCACATATGAAAAAGACAATAAAAGCTGTATGTTTAGCAGACATATCATATGTCGTTAGCTGTGCGAGCAGAAAAGACAGAAACCTCACAGCTGAAAGTGTGGCTGCAAATGAAATGCACATCCAGTTGAGGTTGGGTTGCAGGAGCTTTGCTCCACTGTGAGGCTCCTGGCTGAAATAAGAGTCAGAGAGCAGTCCCAGTAGAAAACAATCACAGAAGCTGCTAATGCAACTGAAATGAGCAGTTACTGGCTGAAGAGGATGGATGCCGTCTGGCCAGCCAAGTGGCTATTTAAAGATACACACACACACACAGAGGTGTCATCGGCCAACAGAGGGCTTTCCTCTGGGTCAAAGTAGCCAGTGCTGTTATCATCCAGATACAGAATGATGTAGGGAGATGTGAGAATTATGTTGCACTAGTATTTCTTGGTCATCTCCAGAAACGAGAACAATCCCCTCAAGTCAGAAGTGTTAAGAATTCCAAATAATCAATCTGTCTCTCAGGTTGTGTTGCCTCAGATTATCACCCCAAGCTTTAGTAGCATAATGGTATCCGATAAGGATAAGCCCTCTAAGCAACGGAAGCTTGTTTCTGATGCCAAAGTTGTATTTTTTTTTACTTCTGAATTCCAGTGCTTTTGTTTGTTGGATATCTCCAAAATTAGCCACCAAATGCTCTATTTTTTAAGTGTACATGAGTATTAGACCAGAAACTAGTGCTAAAAGCTCTTTAGATGTTTCTGATTTTGCACACTGACCTTGTCAGAAGTCACTGAAGTCGGTATGTGTTGTTTCTTTTAATCACTTGCATTGAACTTGATGATCTTGATGGTCATGTCGCCTTTAGTATTAAGACTGAAGCTAATTTTGAATTCATTTATCTTTTTTTTCTGTGACTAAAAGAAACGGCTTGAAAGGTTGCATGTCAGGGCTCCATTTGCATTTCCTGGACATCAGCGTTGGACAAATGGAGCAGATACAAAGCAACACATTTATAGAAATGTCGTACATAGTGATGATCTCATTTTCTCACCGTGCACGGTGGGTCGGAGCTCGTTTTAGGATGATATGTTGCAGCAAAAGCCTGTAATGTGACTAAGTTTATTACCATCTCACTGAAAAACTTGCTTTGTCTTTACATCTGCCTAACAAGCAGAACTATGCTTCTGTTTCATAAAGTCTGATCAAAGCAAGTTAGTAAACAGGCCATTTTTGTCTGATTGCATTTAACTGAAGTGTAAAACTGTTGTTGAGCCAACGCTAGCAAAGACGGGTGGCTTTAAACATGCTTAAGCATGTTTTCATGGGAATGTATTGTTGTCAGAGTGTGGGTGGCTTGTAGATTAGGAAGTGCCTCTTTCACACCTCAGTGCGTATCCTCAATCTCTGTTTGCTATTCATAAAGCTCATCTATTTGCCCATCTGTCAACGATAGATTTTGCCTGAGAGGACTTTGCTGTAAAGTATTAAACATTTGAATGTTTTCAGTATTTGATGTGATTAAAGACCTGGGCGCATCCCCGAGAATTAAATTCTCCTCAGAAAAAGGACACACTAGATACCATCTGGGGTTTGACAAACCAGATTAGTTTGTGTTTAGAGCTTTACACAGACAGGTAAACTTCCCAAATATCTCATATGGATTCAAGTAAAGACAGCAGGATAACCATCATATCAAAGTGTGACATAAAGAGATTAGCTTTTGAATTATAGGTTTTTTTTTTTTGTTTTTTTTTTTTAAATCCAAATATCGTAACAAAACACTTGTAAAAGTATTACTGCATACTTTTCACATGGTTACTCTGCTTGTCCAGCTTTCATCAAAGCACTTTGCAACAAAGATCTCAGCCCCTTGATCTTCTCCTTACCTGTATTTACCTGGAGTTGATATGGCAACGCCCAAGGTTTCCATGGCAGCATGCTGCAGCATTGACGCCACCTGCTTTCATCTCCAGAATGAGACATTGCTTTGCCTTGTCATTCTTAAAGATTAGACGGGGGTTCCAAAGCGGAAATAGTCTACGGACATTCCCTGTAATAATCCTTTGTACCTGTGTCTTTTGTATTACAGTAAACACGACATAAGTGCACACAAGACCTAACCTCAACACCAGCTTAATTCTCTCACCCAGTACTTGTAAGAGAAACTGCCATTTGATGGAATAAATCCTCATCTTCCTGAAATCATAGCTAAATTTAAAATATGATTTCCTAAATGCAGTAATTTATAAAGAAAAAAGTGATTAAAAAAAGCAAAAAACAAGAGAAACAACCATCCCCTCAGTTGCACAGTGACCACATTTCCTGCTTCACAGCCACATGCATACACATTGTTATAAATGGTTGTGCATGCACATTCCTTCACTTTCATTAGTGTCACAAACAGGCCGATCCCTGCAGTAAACAAGTAAAAAAAGTAAACAACAAGCTCCTAGTCATTACCTTCACATTTTCCTGCATCAATACTGAAAACACAGTATGGACATGGACAGGGCTAAACCGACAAACACAATTCATCGTCCCTAGTTTTATCTCTTAAGACAGATTTGTGTGTGTGTGTGTGTGTGTGTACAAACAGGCTGTTATGAAGACCCTCTTGCACAAACATATCCATTTCCCCTGTTTGTGTTAACTCATTTTTTTTCAAATTCCACTCACTTTTTCCCATGTGAAGAGAATGTTTTTAATTTCGGTGTTACCACATAATGAGCTCCCCCCCCCCCCCCCCTTCTTCTCAAGTGCACATGCGGATACACACACCCACTCATATTTGTAGTATTTGTAAGAACTATGCTCTGTGCCTCTTCATCCATGAATTATCCTGTTTTTTTCTTTGCATGCACAGCTTTGCAGTGAAGTGTTTATGCTCAATGCATTCTTACATTACATGTTTTCTTTTTGTTTTTGTTTTTTTTTTATGAATCGTGTGCTGTTGGATTTTCAGTGGTTCTGAATCAAGCTGTGCAGCAACAATATCTAACCTTTATGCTTTGAAAAAAAGGATAATGAAATCTGATTTTTAATTTACTCCAGATTCTTTTAGACTTGCAATAAAGCTACAAGAACCTCGTATGGTCAGTATCGAATGAACTTTAAGATTGACTTGAGCTTAATTTTAAGACATAAGACAGCTTCAAATTTTATGATGTGCTCTGATCACAGTCAATATAATTTTTTTTCGAGATTCTGTATATTCTTTCTAACAGTGTTGTTTTCACATATGTTCTTTTAGCCCCGAATCTGTGTGAGTTCACCTTTCATACATCGTCCAGCTAATACAGATATGAAGCTGGACAGAGGTGGATCAGATAAAGGATTGATTATTGTGGCAGGATGCTAGATAAGGGGCTGTTCATAGTCTTGGAGAAGGTGTAATGAGTTGGTGTGAGTTTAGTCTTGGGGGTTGGTGTATAATGGGTGTTAAAGCCTAAACAAGCTTTCAGGCATGACTGCTATTCCCACGGGTGTACCCACTTGCACAAATACACACGTACACGTTAGGTTAAGGGTTAACCCCCTCACTCCCAACCTTTTGGTTTCTACGGAGATAGAGGAGGTGCGAAGTCGGTGGTAGAGGCAATACAAATAAATGGTTTGTTACTTTAGCAAATATGCAAGTACTTTGTTATTTTGGACAACATTTATATCTTGCAGACACATGATTTATTATGGTCATATAAAGAAACACAAGGTACCCTCTAAGGTTTTATGATTCGACTAGGATGATTTTGTCTTTGAGTCAATTCAACAATTCCTTATTGCAGCAGATTGCTACTATCTTTATAGATAAATCAGATAATGATGAGCTGCCTGTGTCATCTGCTGCTTATTCCCGAACGGGGTCGCGGGGGGGCTGGATTAAATCCCAGCAGACATTGGGCGAGAGGCGGGGTACAGCCTGGACAGGTTGCCAGTCCATCACAGGGCCAACATGCATAGACAAACAACCACACACATACACACACACTCACTCCTATGGGCAATTTAGACCTGGAGAGAACCCACGCTAACACGGGGAGAACATGCAAACTCCACACAAGAGCAAAAATAAAACACGCTGCTTTAGACAAGCAAAAGCAACACTTTGATAGGCCAGGGATAGAACCAGCAACCTGCTTGCTGAGCTGCCTGTGTATTTTTTTATTATATCAGAAATCTTAATGTCCTGATATTGACAAACATAATAAACATGTTAAACAATGATATTGTTTTTGGCTATATCACTATATCTTTCCGTTGCAGGAAAATCATTAGGCAGTTTATAGACAATGTAGAAAGAGTTCAGATATTTTCGCCTTTTATGGCCAGCCAATGTTTTCCCTCAAGTATTCTACATTTTAATTATCAAGATGAACAGTTTTTGATGGACAAAGTTTTTTTAATAGTTTTATTTGTTTGTACATGCTAACCACTAGCTTACTAATAGTATTTTCCTATTGAAGTAAGCCTTAAGCTAACATATAGCTTTTTGTACATTTTGATGTGTAGCTTTTTGCAATTTCACAGAGAGAATGACTGTATTTCCACTGAGATACAAATATATGTTGTGTATATTTGATTAGTTTTAATAATTAAAGGTTTCAAAACAGATTCAGTCTCAGATTTAAATGTAGTGCTAAGCTACATAATCGGCTATAAAAAAAGAAGGGAAACGATTTTTGTAATGCACGTTTTATCAAGCCTCTCTATCGCACTACTCATCTATCAATCAATATAAATTATAATCCAGCCCAAGCAACATTCATTTGCTGGTAATCAAAGGCATATGATAAAAAGATCATTATCGGATCAGATTTGATCATTTTTATATTTGCTGCTCTGGATCATTCATGTATGTTTCGTGCTAAAGAGAGGACCAAGGGCTGGATTTTTAGAAAAGTAATTGTAACTACCCATATTTTAAAGAGATTTCTAATGCCATTTCCATATTATATTATTTGAAAAATGTTTCACAAGAGCAAAACATTTAAGACAGCAGTGCATCGCAAGGTCAGATGCAAGGAAAAATGGCAAAAGAAATACATATCAGTCTGCAGTCATTCTCTGCAGTCTACTCCAGCTACCATCAGGCAAGTTGCAGGTTTCCAGTCCATTCCAGTGCCTATACAGAGGCAATAAGACTACCAAGAAATTACCTCACCAGCCTGCAGTCATTTTAAAATGATGAATTAAGCCAACTGTGGGCTGCGGGTTCTATTTAACATACTCCACTTGAACCCACATTGGAAAGGCTTTACCTTCAATTTTGACATTATAAGGCTTCAGCTGATCAGGATCTTTCCTCCCATGAGATCACACTGCTAACCACCACGCCACTATGCAGTCCATCAATTAATAAGTTAAATGTTACAGGTCATAACATGAGACCGAGCAACTGGGACTTAATTGAAAATGTTTACAGAAGGAAAACCTCTTTATCTAAAATCAAGATGGCAACACAGCTTAGGTTAACAATGTTTTTTCTGAACTAACCACAATACTTCTTGAACAGTGTTCTTTGGAGTAACAAGCTCATACTGTACCCCAAATGCGGCATTATATATCAGTTCTACCAGTGCACCAGCTGTAAAGCAAACACAGTATCCTGTAAAAGCGTGCCTCACCCAGAAGTGCTTAACACGAAGGTACAATTGATTGAATGGCATATTTAAGTGAAAGGAATGCACTGAAACTTCAACACTTTCAGGAGAGGCTGTGTAAGTGCAGTCAGAGAACTAGCATGAAAGTAAAATTGTTCTTAGGAGAAGGTAGCGATTTTTCTGCTTTGTGTTGCAACAGCTTCATTAGTTACATGAGTTCTTCTCATCCAGGATCCTGGGTGATGATGGTGGAGCTTGTGCTTCTCCCTAGTTGGAGAAGGACTGCCTCTGCTGGCATCACATTACATTGCTTCTGGCTCATAACACTGGCAATGATAAAACCAAATCAGTTTCCTCCTGCTGCTATCCAGGATGTCAGCGTGCAAAATTACCGACACCAGCTTAAAAACGGGTTTTCACAATCTCAGAAAAGTGTTATGAGCCACAGTTTTTGACTGTGCAGATTTACATTAGTGTAATGACTTATCCAGTGATTTGTGTGCATATTTGTACACACCTGTATGTTTTACTTGTTATATATTTAATTTTCTTTTTTTATTGCAAAGATATCTCCTTCCCATCGTTCTGTGTTTTAGATGTTGAAATGCACCCACCACCCACTTTAGATTTGGCAGGAAAAACACTCTTGGCTGCGGCAGATATCTGCACGCTCACACACACGTGCACACACACACACAAACATACACACACACATACTAACAACAGACATATCTGAGGGGAATTTGGAAACATGGCAGCCAACATGGGTCTTCTTTTTCACCGACCTGCTGTTCACTGCCATAGTTCTGGACTTTATGTGGCTGAATCATATGAAATCATTTCTCCACTATCTTTTTTTTTTTGTTTGTTTGTTTGTTTGTTTCTTTTTAATTGAACATTTTTAAGAAAAAAAGTTTTATAAGTGAACAAAGAAAAAACAAACTAATTGAAACTATATTTAGTTTTATAAGATAACCACTGAATTATTGATACTATACATTAGAGAGTAATTGCATATTGTATAATTAATCCCAGTGCAAACCAGTGACGATTTAAAGTACCAAGCACAAAACAGGATTAATGTAGGAACTAGAATTATATTATGTTCTAATTTCCTTTCTGGGCTGAGAGTAAATGGTGATATTCTCCTCAAATGTGTACTGCATGCATATCTGTTATTTGAGGGTCATATAAAAACATCTGCGGTTATTTCAGGACACACTGATCCACAGTGTTCATGGCTGCCGTACAGCTATGATCAGCTTTCCGCGATGACGCGTGCTTCTCTGCGCCTGTGTGTTTTTGTGTACACATAAATACTATGTGTGCATATTTTAACTGGCATAAATGTGAGCATGTGTGGTTTTTAGTGGTTTTTACGTAGACTCACAGTAAACTGATGTGATTATCACATGAAAGATGCGCATAAATCATTTTGTTGCATGTGTGGGAATTATTGCCTGGTGTTGAACTCTATGTGCCCGTGCATAGGTGTGTAGCTCGCCATGGTCTTGTGCAGAAGAAAGATTGTTTGTGTGTGTGTGTGTATGTGTTGATGGTGGTGGGGGATGGGGGGGGGGGTTGGAAGGATGTCATGACAACTCGGTTGCATTTTATGTAGTTGCTTTTTGACTTTAGGTATTCTGTGTGTGCGTGTGTGATGTTTTTTCCCCCTACTTTTATATAAGCAGCAGAGAAAAGTGAGCTCAAATGTTCATCTCCCTGCGGCTGTGCTTGCAGACTGGGAGCAATGGATGTACTGGTATGAGCGAAATAAAGTGCTACTAAAATGTTAAAAAAGAAAAAAAAAACCTTAAAAAATATTACTTAACTTTTTTTTCAAGGAAAGAAAAATGCTCTTCTTCCCACTGCTGTTATTGTCTTATATTTTAGTTGCTTTTTCCATTTATGAAATGTCAGTGAAAAATAGTTTTAAGGAATTTGAAAGATGAGACATAAGCTGTGTCTGAAGGTGCTCCCTATTCCCTAACCTCTTATTCACTACATAGTGTCCATAGTGTACATAATGATTTGAACATGAAGCTCACTACTTTCTCACTGTCGCACATCATGTGACTACCAACGGTAACCATGGCAACTACGATGCACTTTAAGGTGTCACTACAAAAACCAATACAAATTTGTGTGAAAATATTTTTTCCTTATAATGTATTTTATTCTTTCTTTTCATCATATCTATCCAAATAAAGAGATCAAAAATGTGCTATATTGTTCTTTATTAATCTGCTCTGCTCGTGTAATTTCCACCGTTCTAAGGTTCGATTTGCAATGCATTGTGGTCTATATTGACCCATCTAGTGACCATCGATGCTCACTACTTTTCAAGGTGCATTGTGGGTAATTTTGATTGTACAACTTGTTTTTTATTTGGACACTCTTGCAAAATGGGGCAACCACTATATAGGTGGTCACCACATTGACCACCTAAATGGGAACCATGTAGGGCATAGTGTGCACATTCGGACACAACCATAGTAACAGTGTTTTCATGGCAACAAACAAGTATAAAGAAAAAAAAATATTTTCTTTTACATCTGAGAAGCAAAGAACTGTTGTTATGCAAAAGGTTTATGGTTATGGGTGGAAAAAGGAAGTAATAGGAAAAGCGCACAGATCAGTTGGTCCTTTCTAGTTCCGATACAATCTTAGTTTACCACAAGACAGTAATATTCAGAGGCGGAGTGTGAAAAACTAATTGGCAATTTACTAATTCAATAGGAAGAAGGTAATTAGCAGTTAAGTGCTGCTATCAGATGCAGTTGTTAGATCGATCTTTAAGACGAGTGACCTCCTCTACCAATCCAAAGGTTTTGGGTGAGTTCAAAGATAAATCTCGAACAATTTGATGTTCATTATAATACGGTGAATAAGATTATTCATAAGAATTACAAAATCATTAAAGCAGTCAAGAATATTAATCTCAAGGTCAGAACAAAAAAAAACTAAAAACAAAACAAAACCTAAGAGTTAAAGGGGCCATATCATGCAAAATGGACTTTTATTAGCTTTTAACCATTAATAAGTGTTAATTGTACTTTAAAACCATATCAGAAGTAGTTCATCGATGTGGTTTTGTAGTTTTATCACTTTAAAAAAGAAGAGTGAAGCTTAAGAAAAGCAAATAAAGACGGCAAATATAGCATAATATTTGCCTTTAACGACACCCTACCAGTCTATATTAGCTACATTTAATGACGGCATAAGAAAGAAAAATGTATGTGTTGGATGGCGCTATCAGGGACAGTTTCTTTCACCTAAAAAGAATATGCCAACGTAACTTGGGTTTCCCAAGTTCCACCTAAAAACACCACAAGACCAAATTTTTGGCTCCACGGCACAATGCCACCTTTAATGAAAACCAAACAGCACGTTATACGTGCACCTCACATAAACTTGCAAGCATGGTGAAAATCAGATAATTCAGACTTGTTTTGCAACTATATGACTTTGACACTTCGTGGTGATTAATTTGACTATAAATATATTACCTCATTTCAAGCACAGCAGTAACAATAAAACTATAAATGATTAAATGTTTCTTGTTCAGACTCAAGACTCAGTAACTGTACCAGGAAGAAGCAATGTATGGAAACTTATTATCACTGAGAAGCTCTTAGAAGTAGCTCAGAGTGAGGAAATAGCTCTTACTGTGACTCAATCAATTCCACCTGCTGCTAAGTGTTTGTTGTCAGGTCTTTATGTGTGGAGATTTGCTAAAAAAAAGAGGCTTTTTATTATCACAGTTGGCTGCAGGCAACTCAGCTTTTAGCATGCTGAATCATCTTTTCCCTTGTTGTATTTTTTGCGGCATTCCTAAAATTTTCATTGTGATACTGATTTCTTACATGTCCCCCATCCCCCACATGCCACCGGTTTGTGTAAAAGCACATTTATAAATTTTCATGATTTTTTGCTAGTAAGCTACGTCGTAACTACTTTGAACACACATTGAGTTCGTCATTCTCCAACAGCCAGCGGTGGTCCTGCTCTGACTCTCACTCAAGCTATTTATTTGAACAGGCTGGTACATTGTGAGCAGTGGATGCTTTGGCATTTCTCTTTTAACCTGAGAGGAACTTTCCTTTCCAGATCACTTAACATAAAATCAGTGAAGTCGTTTTTATCTGCAAAAAATTTATGCCTATTTAGAGCACTTCAACATCTCAAATAAACCTTAATGGTGTCTGTATATTTTGAAGTAGTTTAGACAGACCACAGAAATGACCTGCAACTGCATCTCTGAGTTTAGTGTTTTATATCTAATTTAGGAAATGTGGTATTTTGGGCTTTTTAAGATCCTGCTGGTATTTCTTTGGATATATTCACTGCTTTGAAGCTAACGAAGGACTCTGCTAGACATTAAAAACAAATGAACCCATTAATTCCTTCAGCGGCACAGTGAGTTCTCCTGTATGCAGCTGCTGGTTGTCTTATGCTTTCTGGGAGATAACCTTCAACCTGCAAGACCCAGACCTACCTACCCCTTGTGGTAGGTAGAGCAGAACAATCATTAGCAGCTGCAGAGGAAGATCAAATGGTAGTTTTGTTATTAATAAACTACAAAGTACTTTGAAATTGAAATATTTTTTGGCAACATAACTCAAATACTGGATTATCTAGTAAATCAGTTTCAAACTGCAACGTTAATCAAAACGTAATTAACTTAAGTATCTTTTCTTGCAGGGAGAAAGATTATGAATACAAATAATCAAGCTGAATTAGAAAATTCTTACTGAAGCGGTGTTGAAACAGCGTTAGAAGAACATATACCATTATCGTTTAAAATGAATGAATAGAAATGATGAAGGAATTCCAAGTAAAGCCGATCGGGATGTTTGATGGGATACATAAAAGATGCTCAAGCTGCATCATCCGCAAAACTTTTAATTACTAGTATGAACATCAGCTTTTGTTGATTGAAACATTAAAAACAGTGAATGGACACAGCACATAATGACTGGGGATCAAAAACTATTTATGTGGTGTGATTAAAGCAGAGTGGTTATGAATAGAAGAAAAATGCATGAACTACCGGGTTTGATAAGGACAAAGCACATCGAGTCGAGTGGGTTCACACCAGACAAGTCGCTGATTAAATTCTACTTTGCTTCTGTTAATTCTTTCTGCCCACAGACTTTGGACCTTCACCATGATCTTCTTTCTTGCTCATGACTGTGAAATATGATTACATAGATGGAAAGATGCTAAATGTGCCAGACAATGAGGACAAAAATGGAAACACAATGAGTAGATGAGACGGCATTAAAAGGAGATGCAGAAACAAAAAAAAACATGATCAGACAAATCGTCCATACATCTGTTATCTGTACTATGCATTTCAGAGAAGGGTCGCAGGTAGCTGGAGTCTATCCCAGCAAGCATTGGACGAGATGCGGGGTACATCCGGGACAGGTCACCAGTCCATCACAGGGAAACAAAGAGACGAACAAACAGACACACAATTCTGTTTATCGCTGTCATCTCTTCGATGTTTCATTTATGCCTCTCTCTGGGCTCACTCTTTCATTACTCTAATCTTTGTCTTTGACTGATGTTTACCCACTCACACTGGCACTTCCGGAGAATGATTGTAGCCACTTCTCCACACAGCTCTCCATTTATTTCCTTCATTTTTCCTCAGAGTTGGCATCTCTGGCTTCGTATGCTCCGTCCTGCTAGCTTTATTAGAACACAATAGGTTATCATGCAGCTCTCTGGGAAAAGTTGCACATTCCTGCGATCAGGAAATTACTTAGTAGACCAATATAGATCTCGGGATCATGAAGAAGCCTTAAACTCAAGATAATATAATCTCTTGTTTCACCCTTACATTGCTGTGTAAGCTTGTCATATGGTTTCATTCAAGTTTGGAGTTTAATGCAATATCTGGAAACATCTGAAATGCTTTGTTCAAAGTAAAAACAAGGAAAAACTCCATCTGTGTAAAGGTTGCAAATTAGATCACCTGAGACTGGATTGTTTTTCTTAGAGGGCCATTATGTGGCTCTGGACTTCAGATTCATTAAAAGAAACTGCTTCTCAGTTCTACTTTGCTTTTTTGAGTGTCTGAAATAACCATGCATGGGTCTAGAAATTGCTTTCTTTAACTCTGCAATGAGTAAATTGTTTTTTTCTTCAATGTGCACTTGAACAGAGTGTGCACTTTGATGGCAAACAATCATGTCTGAGTTGCAACGATCTCAAAACAAAGTTGTTCCTTCCATACACGTCTCTTCTGAAAAAAAAAATAGTAGTAAAATATTATATGGAAATCCTATTTTGATGCTATTTAAAGGAAAAGTAAGTGGAAAATTAATCATTTCTGCATTTAAGGGATTAAAAATCATTATGCGCAGATGAAGAGGTGTAATTTCACCTGGAGAACAGCATGACATCACACTCAGTCTTTGTATTGATCTTCAGCACTGAGTTTAGCAATCAGTACGGCCGTGTATTCACGTTCATGTAACTCATTGCTTACTTGCTTCCTCTCCGAACCTTTGGCCCTCTCTACCTAGACGTTGCAGCAAGCGATCCACTGAAGCAGAATTCAACTAAATGTTCACCAGAATATGACCAGGATCCAGCATTAAACCTCTAAAACGGCTACGGTCATTGGCAAAGAAGGTGTCGGATGAAGAAAGGGACAGAACCAGCTCAACATTGGCCTTGTATCTATGTAGTGGAGAGCACTGCCAGAGAGGCTGCAGTTTGACTTTAGCTAGCTCTTCTTCTACTGTAACAGTACTTACTTTGACGTGTTCCACCAAGTGGTGATATTTTGTAACTCAGTGTGTTTGCGCTAGGGAAGGTCGTTTTGCTGAGGAGTGGAGGAAGAGGTAGGTGTGTCTCATGACATACTTTGTTGTGATCTGCAGGTAGTGCCCAACAGCAAACCCCCAGGTATAATGTTACTTTTTGCTCCTTTTTAATGACTGCTAATTATAAAAAAGAGAGAAAATGTGATGACTAAAGCTTTTATAAAACCTGTTCAGCGGTTTCCGACTGGTGCTATCGGTTGACTGGGCAGTGTGCCTTCTTGTCCCAGTTCCACCAAACACACAGTCATGTCCCAGAACTTTTTATCTCAAGCAATCTAGGCTAAAACTGAGAGCCATGATAAACTGAGATTTTATGTGGATCATCCTTGTTCCCCTTCTTTTTTTCCCTCTTCTTTTTTCTGTCTTCAAAGAAGAGTGGCTATGGTTATGATGGCAGCATTAATCAACTGGGTGGAAATGTGCTGGGAAGCCACAGGAGATGCTAGCACTGTAGTAAAAACTGGGGCAGTGTCAGACCCTGCAGCCATGCCGTTCCCTTTTCCTCATCGAAAACACATTCTTTCATACATTAACCCGTTTCTCTGCTCATCATTGCTCTCCTTTTTTGTCTCACCCTCTTTTATATCGATGCTGTTTTACTTTCCCCCCTAGTCCTCCCAGTGCAGCTTCTCTGTTTGATTTACTAGCACAGCTTTGTAACGATTCAGCTTCTAAAGTGTTAACTGTGCATCATGATGGTAAAACCCCAGTAAGTGACTGAAGACTACAGCTGTACTGATAAAAAAAACTGCCTTTACAATGCAGAGACAGTTTAATAGGTTAAGCTGAAAAGACTGAAACAAGCAGCATGCAAAATATGATATAATTTTGCTAAAATTAAATCTTATTGATTAAATAAAACAAATAAAATTTCTTTTATAATACCAAAATTTGGACATTGATGCCATTCCTTGCTGAATATTTCTATACTGGCATTTATACTGATATTGATAGAACCAGTATTAGAGATGCTATGATTACCTAAATCAGGACTGTGTCACTATAATCACATCATTTATTACTAATCTACTGTCTGCATACTTGAGTCATTTAGCTAACATCCCATATGTGAAAATTACTTTTGCACAGGTCATCAAACCTTTGTAATAAGTCAACATTTCATCGATTCATTTTTACAAGATTAGTAGAGAGTTTACGCAAACACCTACAGTAAATATAATTAATTTACCTAACAACATATATTTTTGATGGTGGGTGCAGAGAGGGTCATTCAAATACTCCATCAAACTGCCCCGTCCCAAGATTCAAGCATAGTGGCATGACAGCAAATTAAAATATTCAAGGGTTCAACCAAACCGCAATACGCTGCATTTAACATTTTACATGTAGTTCATATTTTATGTTTTGACTAGATTTTTTTTTTAAATCAGTTTATGCCTTTTAGCTGCTCTCACAGCATTATTGTAGCAGAGTTGTGTGTTTTTATTGGAAATCTTAGCAGCAGACTTTATGGCTGGCAGTATTGACTTCTCTAAGATTGGATCTGCTTCCACAGCTCACTGTCACTACAGCTCTGGACACTTTTCCACAACCTAAAGAAAAATGTATTTAAAAAAAAAAAAGGTTAGTATTGTTACAGTACGAGCTCCGAATGGTAATAGCAGCATTTTATGTTGCCTGTTGATTTATATGTGTGTAAATATTTAAAAGAAAAAAGCCAACACTTAGCCAACACTTTGTAATTTCTACATCTTTTCAGGCTATTTCTGTCCTACCATACCCATGTTTTATTTCACCTCTTTTTTATATTTAACCCTAAATATGTACTTTTGAAACAAACTTTACATTTAACAGTAGTGGTTGTTAGTTTTGAGTGAGAATGTTGTATTTCTACAATACATGGAAATGCAAGTACTTCTGTTCTGTTATGTTGCAGCAAAAAACATTATTGGTTATAAGTACATAAATACTGCCACTGATTGTGTGTGAGACGAATGATTTAGTCTGTTGCAAAAACTCCAGAGATGACAGTGTTAGGAAAGACCCAAAGATAGTTCTGCTTTCAAACAGAAAATAGATTAATAGCTTACTGGAAATATACATTTTCGCAGCAAAATCAAGTAAAATCACATAACAAAATGTATAAAAAGCGATAAACTTTTGTGGAGAATGGGCAATGTTTGTGGACAGTGGCCCCGTTTACAATGGACTTTTAATTAATCTTTAATTACGAATAAAAATTAATTCAGCTTTAAACAGACGAAAAGTAACCATATAAACACCTACTTTCGAATGGAATTGTTAATTCAAAATTAAACTTAATTCCGAATAAACTGGATGGTTTGTTTGGTAAATGAACAATGAAGTTTTTTTTTTTTAAAAAAAAAAATTCGCCTCCCATTCGATATATTCAGTCTATCTATTTTTCTTCTCCTCCTCAGCTACTTATTTTTACTCATAAATATTTTTTGTTGTGAAAAAAATGACTAACAAGTATATTTTTCTACCAAAACTTTTTTATCTCCTCTCAGATGGTATATTTTCTTGCATTAAATAAAAAGACATATCTAGCTCCATAACCAACAACACAGCAAGCAGACCATCATTCTGTCCACTTTAATGCTGGACAAGATAAAAAAAAATTTCTGGCTCTCACAGGGCCAATAACCTGTTTATTTCATCATAGAAATCCTTTTATTCTTCACTTATTACATGTAATAATAGCACATATTTGATCACATTACAGATATAAAATACACCTGTCCACACATTCAATCAATAGTACCCTAACCTCTCCACCAAGGGAAATACCAAAGAGCAAGTCTAAGTACACCAAAGACAACATCTTTTAGATCTGCACAAAGGTGGGATGGGCTATAGGGCAATGGGCAAGCAGCTTGGTGAGAATCCAACTGTTGGTGCAATTATTGGAAAATGGAAAACACTCAAGATTTTCAAACTTCCACAGACTGTGGGGACCTGTACAGGATCTCAAATTGTGAAGTGTCAATGATTATCAGAAAGGTGGCAAATCGGTCTAGAACTACATGAGAGGATCTGGTCAATGACCCAAGGAGAGCTGGGACCGCAAGTTTATAATTAGTAACACATTGCCGCATCATGGAATAAAATCCTGATCAAGTCAGCACATGTCCAGGCGCGTCTCAAATTTACCTATGACCATCTGGATGATCCAGAGGAGTCATGGAAGACAGGTCATGTGGTCATATGAGACCAAAATAGAGCTTATTGCTATAATCTATACTTGGAGGAAGAAGATGGAAGAGTACAATTCCAAGATCATCATCCATGAATTATGGGGCTGGAGGTATCATCCTTTAGGGGTGCATTTCTGCATAGGCAATATGATGACTGCACCATATTGAGAATAAGTTGGATGGGGGCCATGGACCTGGAGATTTCCAGCAACAACCTCGTCCTTTGAGTAAATACTTTTACACACTGGGGCCGATGCGAATGAATGACGCAAAACTGCAAATAATTCAGGGGCAAAATAAGAGGTCAAACCAGGTGCAATGTGAAATTGCAAGGAAATTATACAAATTCTTGAACAAACTGGCATTGTGAGAGAAGCAAATGTGCATTCCATATCAAACGATGACGACATCGTGCTGTTGCTGGCAAAAGCAAAGAATAAAAGAGTGAACTGGGTACATCCAATTCTAGAGATAAACAGTTAAATAAATTTAACTGTTTAGTCCAGAAGTTGAAGCTGGACTACCTTCAAGAGCTATTTTAGGATGTTTGTAGGGCTTTTTAAGAATCTGTTTTAGCAACAAGCTCCAAGTTTGAAGAAGCAGAGAAGCCATTTCAGAGTACCTACTGAACTGGACCAAGATGCTCGGACATGGTTGCCATGGGGATACAAAGTTAGCGGTAAGCAGAAGCAGAGACAGTGGCCCACCTCACGACTGGCTTTGGCGACGCAGTCAACGCACCTTTTCTGATTGGTCGATTATGTATATATCAGATGCGAATATTAAGAAAATCAACCTTAGATCAAAAAAGTAAAACTCGCATAACCGCAGGACAAAATTTTGTCACCGATATGACTATTCCATGGACTTGACACTGATCAATAAAAAACAATTGCTGTGTGAATTATTCGGACAAATTATTTGGAGTAGGCGTGTGAAGGCCTTGAGATCATTAAAGATGGCTGGGTGTTCCGTAACAACAATAAGCTGGAACACAGCTAGGGCAGCTAAGTAAAAAGCATATCAAGGTCCTGGACTGGCCTGAGTGTCCAGGCCTGAACCCTGTGGAAATTTGTTGGAAGGAACTGATACACCCTGTTACCGGGCAACAACCCCAAAACCTGAAAGATCTGGAGGAGATGTGTATGAAGGAGTGGGCTAAAATGTCTTCTGCAGTACGTGCAAACCTCATAATACTCATTTCCTGCAATAAAACGCGGATTACAAAAAAAAAAAGATAGAATATGATTTTTTTCTTTTTTTATTCTGTCTCTTGATGTGTATTTATGATGAGAATACAACTGCTCTCCAAACAACTAATGGCCACTCTCCTATTTGATGTTTCCTGTTGGATTTATTTTCACTTTGTTCTCCACTCTTATTGCTCTCTTTCCTTTCCTTCTGGTTTTGAGTGACACAACTGTGCTCCTTTCTTATATCTGCTGAATTCAGCTGCAGCAGCTTTGCACGTACACTCATTCCCACACACTTTTTAAGACATAAAACAATGTCAGCAGGAAGGCTTTCCTGGCAGCCTGTTCCTCTGCACAGTGTATGATCTTGGACGCATTAAAGGGAAACCTCAGCAGTCACACGTATTTAGTTGCGCTCTTGCTATCCCTCTTCTATCGCACCAGAAAATTGAATTTCTGCTGCTGTTTTATTTTTCTGGGGATGTCCTTGTCCCAGATAAGTCACTCATGTCCCTCCTGTGCAAGTAAACATAGACATGCTTATTCAAGCATTCACACAAACTGTATTCTTTCTTGGGAATTACTAATAGCTGTTGGATCTTTTTTTATTTCCTGTATAAGAGAAAAGATATATAATATATATATATATATATTTGTGTCCTTTTGAGTTGGAAAGCAACTGATTCCTGCTACATTTAGGCCACACAGGCCACTGAAACCAACGTAATATTCCACATCTACTACTGGGCTTTGTTGGCTGTGTAAGGTGTTCCACAGCTGTACATTAATACATTTATTTTAGCATGTTTTGACATTTTGTCAAAGAGGAGATAATGATAAAAAATGTGGAAAGAGAAAAAAATGAGAGCAGCGCCTCAGTCATTTAGACTAATCGGGCTCAAATTTTCACATTTTTGTATTTTCATTTTAAATACTTTTGATTCTAGCTCGTTTCATATGTGATTTTCTAAAAAATCATTGTAAAAACATTTGTTTCTTGTATCACTGAGTCTATGCTTTTCTTTGTTGTCCCTCCACATGTTCTTTTCTATCACAATTAATGGATCATTCCTGACACTTTTTGATCAAATGTTCTGTTTACCTCTGAATTTCTACTGACTGATATTAGTTTTTGACAAATAGACTAAACGTCCTGGCCGGAAGTGCACACAACCAGGAATCCTCTCACATACATTCAGAAGACAGTGGTTTAACTAGAAGGTATGTGACATTCACACACACACACTCTCAGACACACCCGGCTGGTTGAGCAGTCTGCAACAACAGATGGCTCTAAGCCCTGCAGATGTCTGCATGTCGCTGTTGTCAATTGTGAATAAAGATCTCTTGTTTTTCATAATTGAATCTTATGACTGGCCTGTGGCTCACGAGGCAGAGCAACGCGTCCACACAGACCGAGATAAAAGAGAATTGTGCTTTCGCTTCCACAGTGTCTTCACTTTTTTTTTTTTTTTTTTTTTTTTTTGCAATGCTCCCGACAGACACTGATCCATTAGTTGCTGGTGGTCCATAAGTAGGCAGGCAGGGCAATTGGATGCCTAGCTGGTACAGACATCTGTGCAGACGTGTGTCTATGGATGTTAAAGTGAGAGACGTGTGGAGCCGGTCTACTCTTTGCTTGTAGAGCTGAGGCTTTCTATTTTTGTTATCAGAGCTATGTGTGTGCATGACAGTCTGGACGCGTGTCTCCTTGGTCATCTCCCTTTGATCAACAGAGTGAGGTATTTTACAGAACTACACACAAAGAGCACAGCGAAATGTAATTCCATGAAGCAATTAACATCAGAAGATAATTATCTTCACTGTTGATTCTGGTGCGGAATTTCTGGAGGTCAGAGGTAGAAAATTCTGCTCTTGGACACCTCAGCTGAGAGGACGATAAATGTGTTTACAGCCCAGACAGAAAGGATATATGAGGCTTTACACATATGAATGATTCAGCTTCAAAGCTGGTTGTGGTGTTTTTCACAACAGAGACAAGGTTACAGTTCAGGCTCTGTGCTTGATTTAGGAATAGGTGATCATTTGAAATAATTTGCTAGAATGGTACAAGGTGAGACAACATCAGTGAGACTAAAGATTTATTTGGATACAGTAAAAGACTGAACCCATCGGTCCATCGTTAACGGAGTGTGCAAGCGGAAACCCGCCCCAACAACTAAGTCCAGTCACTTTTATGCATATATGCATCAAACCATTTGT
>JBAMHX010000014.1:18552626-18589908 GCA_037177515.1 Pseudomugil tenellus | reverse complement strand
CCCCCCCCACCCCCCCCCCCCCCCCCCCCCCCCCCCCCCCCCCCCCCCCCCCCCTTTCCCTTTTCCTTTTTCTTACTTCTCCCCTCCTCCCCCCTCCCCCTTTTCCCCACTGAACAGCCATGTTATGGAGAAAGAAAATAATTTAAAAAATTGTAAAAATTATGTGTTCAAAATGGCTTATGTGTTGTTTTTTTGTTGCTGTGACATGATGCCATGAAGCCAAATCCTCCATGCATTTTTTAGAACAAATACAGCTGTTGAATTGTAAATACTGAATGTATGAGCCAACAAAAATAGTTTTAATATGTCAAAGTCATGTATGAATTATTATTGATATGACATTACTGGTTTAAAATGGCAAATAATCCACTTCCATTGCAAACAGCTTTGCTGCTAATATGTTGGGCTTCTGGGTTCACAACTTTACATTTATCCCAGGCTTTTAGTTATCCCATTAAAGAAAGAACAGTCATTTTCACCGAGGGACATTGTAAATTCACGTATCATTTTTAGCAAAAGATATAGGACAAGTGTAAACTGAAACCAAGACAAAGAACTAAAACAATGCCTATTACTATTTACAAGTACACAAAACAAGCAGAGTAACATTTCCAGAGGAGTATTATGTTATGTCCGTCTTGCTCGTTGGGTTATGGCTTAGCCTTTAGCATAGGTCTCCTCTGTTGCTTAGCAACATCCACCAAGTCAGCGTGACATCTATGACTTCCCTTGCAAATCCACAGATTATATCAGTTCACTTTCTTTGATTTGTCACTTCAAAGATGATGTCATCTGGTGAGGATGGGACTGTCACCCTGAAAAGCCACAAAGTACTTCATCATATTTTCCTTGATGCTACACCACAACACTAGCATGTATGCTGATGACACCCCATTTACTTTGTCTTGTATAATAGTTTCAAAATACAAAAACTACTTAGTGTGTACACAAGACATTTAAAAAACAATACAGCATTATAAATACTTAATAAAAGAATAAAGAAAAGATGTAATAATGAAGAATGAAAATTAAATGGAGATAAAGCAAGCTACTGATGTACATACTGACGGACATGTCAAACAAAGAATGTATATATATTTAAAGGGACAAAAAGACCTTGTATTTAAAAAAATTGGACTTTTTCATGCATTGTGTCTTTGAGTTTTAAAAGATGTTTAGAACTTCAACTTTTCTAGTAGTTTGTTGCAGATAATAGGAGCATAAACGGTATACTTGTTTAGTTTGAACTCTGGATGGACAGAAAACTTGACACTTACGTGGTCATATTGCGTCAGAAAAACTGAAATATATTTTGTACCAGAAACTGCTCAGTTAATTTTACATAAGCAAAAACACTTTACAGTAAATTCTTTGATGCTCGGTAAGGTGGTTTAGAGATCTGAGAACTGGATAAGACCATATGCGCCACTTTTACAATTCAAATTTCAAAATGGTACCAAGATCTCTGACTTGATCTGTTGATTTTAACACATCTGATGATGAACAGTACTCTCTGGGTGAATACATTTGTTTCTAAGTACAATTATTTCAAATTGATCTATATTCTATATTCTGACATAGCCACATATCGATCTTGCCAAGCCATGCACTTAAGCTTTGCATAGGATCGTTATCTGGTGGTCAGTAATAGTCATCAGCATAATTATGGTGAAGTATTTTGTTCCCATTGTTCAGGTTAGTGGGAGGATATGCTGAATGATAAAATGAAGCCTTGGTGACTCATCTTTACATGAATACAGCTGTATTACTCTAACAAAGTAGTCTCTGTTATTCAAGTAAGATTTTAAGCAGTTCTTCTAAAAGGATGTTCTGGTCAACGGTGTCGTAAGCAGCACTGAAATCCAGCAGTGCTTCATCTGGTTTAATCTTTGGTGAGTCTGAGCTGGTGGGCTTGTGCAAATCTGCAAGCTGGTGTAGCAAGAACTGATGCTGATACTTTGGTTAGTGTGTCAGCTGGTGGAAGATTAATCCAGTTTCCTATTTAATGGTAGATATTTTCTAATTTTTCCTTAGTGTCCCTTTGTCCCAGATAAATGTTTTTTTTCGTTAAAACAAGTCACCAGCTTCCATGCTGTGAGTCACAGCCTCCGACTGCGTCAGCGACAGATGCCTTCAGTCATTTCACATAAATAATCCTAGAAATGGATTGAGTTGCTTGTGGATGATATCTTTTTCTGTTGGCAAAGAGTAAAAATGAGACAAAGAGCTTTAAAAGTAGCATATTGTGTGTTACAAGGGACCACCAGACCTTAATAATGTTTGTCTTGCAGCACAAATTTGTAGTGACTATGTAAAATGAAGAGACACGTGATTTGATTTGACTTCACAGCAAAATTCATCTGTTTCACTGCAGCAGCTTCATTTATCATCAGATTTGTTGCACTTTCTCTCTGAGGAACAACCCCAACGAAGAGGCAGTTTCCAGTTATAGAAGTCTGCTTGCTCGGTGCACGGCACTCGAATAACTGCTGACAACCTCCAGAGGCAACGACGCTGCAGTTTGGAGTACAGGTTCATGCTTCTTGTTGCCAGTTTTGATATAAAATCTACCTCATCCTGGTTTTGTTAGGGTTTATGGGTTCTGTTAGTTTGGTTTCCGGTTTTGTTTTGTAGACGTCCTCGTTTCCTGTTTGTGTTTCTGTTCAACTTTATGTTCTGTTCATTGGTTTCACCTGTCTTAATTATGTTCACCTGTCCTTTGTTTGTTTCCCATGTTTTTAAGTCCCTTGGTTTGTCTGTTTAGTTGTGGGATCATTAAATTATTTAGTTATTTAGTTCCTTGCATGTCATGAGTGTCAGTGCTGGTTTCCTGTAATAAACCCTGTTAATCTCCATCCTGACTGCCTCCTGCTTGTCTTCCTCGCCTGCTTTTGGGTCCACCACTTACCTGCATCCCAACAGGTTTTTCACCAGTCGTTCTGTTGTATCTGTTTTATTTAGTAAAGAATCAAACCCACTGATGATCGATTAATCCACAGAAAAGGACATTTCTTACTGGTCTCCACTTATCTTGAAACAAAAGCAAAAAAATGTAGATGTAATAAAATATTGCCTTAAATTCAACATCAGCCACCTCTATTTTACACTCCATGACTTTTTTATTTACCAGTTACACTTTTCTGCTTTGGCCCTCACCAATGAGAAAATGGATTTACACTTCCAGATATGTTTCCATGCGTATCAGTGTTTTATTATGCTGTTTTGCCATGCCTTGTTGTTTCAGCCAGTAGGATAAATCTGTTTAAATAGGAGAAGTTAAGAAAAACCTGTAGTCTGTCTCTGGGAAACAGTCCGGGAAGCCTTTGCTTATAATTTTTCACACAATGTTTTTTTTCTGTCTTCGCCGGGATCACGCAGCAACACAACATGAGTTTGACAAAGTTGATCTGTCACCATCTTTGAAGGTAACTGCTGCATTTTGCTGCACCGCTGCTGCTTTCTTATATATTTAAATCAGGTTTTTTTTTCTATGTTTTTGTCAAGCATCCAGGTTTTTAAGCCTGTGGTATTATTGGTTCCTTTTAAAGCTACATTTTGTCAAGTATTGTGCTTGACTTAATGTCTCAGAGTCATAAAAGTTCACCAGAATCCATGCATCAGAGCTGTTGTCTTTACACTCTTGGTTTTATGGGAAGCAGCATAAAGCTTGTGGCTCTCATGGGCGACATTATTTATTCCTCCCAAAGTGTAGTGCATCTCTAGCAATAGTTTTTTTTTTTTCAAAGGAGCTTCAATTTACTATGTCAGTGTGTCGTGTTTTATATATATATATATATATATATATATGTGTGTGTGTGTGTGTGTGTGTGTGTTATAGATGCATTAATCTGCTCATGTAAGCTAACCCAGACAGAAAAACACTTTTAAATAAATATATAGAAACACTTTATCACTTAAATGTGACCTGATATTTACTGGATGATAAATTAATTGGACTATTTAGTTAACAAAGTCTGTGTATTGTTCTTTACGAGTCCCATGGGGCCTCTAGTGGCTGTTGTCCATAATATTATTAACTCACTCTAAAGTTTACTGCAAAGTCAGGAGTTGTGTCTCCTCATGTTGAATTTACTTAGTAACATTTTCTCCAATCCTATCACCACCTTTAGCTTGGTACTTGATTTATTCAAGAAAGGAAGAACCCTCATGAGAGCCTCATTATTGAGTTTTCTCTTCCTTTTTTTGCTTTTAATTACACAGCTGACATTTAAACAAAGATGAGCTGCAAAATCCCCATGTAAACAGTAAAATATGGATCAGAACATCAGAATTTTCATTTTACTACACATCTTACAATACAAGGTGGTTTTTAGGCTTTATGCTGACACATCACACAGGCAAATGCAAACATTTAGAACATGCACAGTGGCGAGGTGGTTAGCGCCATGGCAACATAGGAAGCAGGTTGCCGGTCCGATCCCCGGCTTGGGCGGTGGCCTATCTCTGTGGAGTTTGCATGTTCTCCCCGTGTTAGCGTGGGTTCTCACCGGGTTCACTGGCTTCCTCCCACAGTCCAAAAACATGCACCTTGGGGATAGGCTGACTGACTCTAAATTGACCTTAGGTGTGTGCGTGGTTGTCTGTCTATGTGTGTGGCCCTGTGATAGGCTGGCGACCTGTCCAGGGTGTACCACGCCTCTCGCCCGTTGGCTGCTGGGATTGGCTCCAGCCCCCCCGCGACCCCGTTTGGGAATAAGCGGTAGAAAATGGATGGATAGTCTGGTTTATTTTTTAATTATCCTTTCACTGACATTTTTAATCCTTTGTAATAGGCATCATTATTTATTTATTTTTGCTGTTATTTCCTCTTTTTGTATTTTATTCACTTTGTTAAATTAATTAATTAGACAAAAGAAACTTCAGAAACTGACTATATGTGTGTTTAAACATTCCTTTTAAAGGTCAGGAGAGAAACTAAAGGAGCTCACCTGTTATGGATTATTAGATGTATTCTTGTCAGTGTATTGACTTCAAGTAGTCATGTTGTATCATTATGTTCAAGTACACAGCTCTGCTTTGTACAGACACCTTTACATACCTGAGATTGGTTCTTAATTATTGATTTCATGTTTCAGTGTGTCACATCCACTCTCCTTTGCAAGAGTCATGGTGTGCATACTGATGTATAATAGTAAACTTTTCTTCATTTCATTTGAAGAGCTCCCAAATCAAAGATATAGGGAATCAATATTATTGCAAACAGTCAGTGTAGTGTGTGTATGTTTTATGCTGCACATGTTCAGACTCATCAAAACACAGATGAACCAGTTTACAGTTGTGATTATTTACTTACAGTTTCTGATTTATGTCAGAATTTAGCTGCTAACACCTCCTCCTCCTCATCTTTTGTTAACGTAATCAAAACAATGTACATAAACGTTGAATGAGAAGCATTTTTTTATGTTTACAGCAAAAACTACATGATTAGTAGGTAAAATCTTAAAAAGAAGGGGAAGGAAACACATTGATTCATAAACGATGCATGTTTCTCCTGGTGTGTCTCTGCCTGGCTCCCACTGGGACTTTACTGAATGAGACAGTCAGTCTCGTGTTGGGCAAGTCACCTCCCTGAACCTTATGGCTACTGAAGACACACTGAGACACTTGACAGATGGGACTCTCAGCAGCGATTGATGGAGTGACTTGTGCATTTATATTATTTCCCCAAGGGTATCACACACACACGCACACGTTCAGAATCCTCCCTTACCCCTGTTGTGAAGTAATTACTGTTTGTTGATTTTTATAATGGGCAGAAGGGAGTGTCTTCATGTGTGTGTGTGTGTGTGTGGGTTTGTGTGTGTGTGTGCTTTGACTAATGATATTGTGCTTTTGGGTCACAAAAAAGGGGGGGAGCTAGCATTCGAGGTGTGAGACGTGAGATTCAGCAATTCTGGCTTGCTTTTTTTTGTGATCACACTCTTACTTTTGTCACACATCAAATCAATGATAAGCTCTGGAAAAACTCATCTTCACTCCACCAGTGGTGGTAGTCTGTGAGAACACTAAAGAGACGGATGAAAAAATAAGCAAAAAAAACACACAGACACACACACAAACACACACACAGTTACAAAAGTGACTGAATGAGCTAGCTAAGGATGAACTGCACAGTTAGAAATAGAAGCGATAAAATTCTGGGTTTATTTTTTACCTGCAGTCCTCATTTGCTGCTAATCTTAAAGGTAAAGCAATTTTCCTGGATTTCCATACTGTGAAATTTAAGTAAATGCCACAAACCTAAGTTGTGTTTTTATGGAGGATTATGGACACAATTTACTGAGGAGGATTGCAGAGATTTTTTATCTTCTCTTGCTTCTTACAAACATATTAATGAGTAAGCCATCTAAAATTACTCCTCCTACAAATTCAGCTATAGTTCTTTTATTATATAAAGATGTATTTGGTTTTGATTTAAAGCATATAAAACTGTAAATTTAACTTTATTGCACTTTGTTACAAAACATTTTAACAATCATAATGTAATTGTATTAAATTTACATTCAAATAACTGCATGTGTGTGTTGAGGATCATTAATAATGGGCGGAATATATGCATCACTGTTTTACTTTACATTTTTTTCTGTAAAGGGAGAATTGCAGAAATGTGACCCGTTACTGGCATATGATAGAGTGGCTCATGTATCAGACGGTTTTGCAGCACAGCTGGGACATAAAAAGCAGCAGCGTTATGGTTAGAGTCACACAAGCAGCACAGCTGTAGGCAGAAACACAGACAAGGTATGGGAGTTAAAATAATCATTTTACTATTTCATTAAGTTTAGAATTGCATTATTTTAGTTATTATTTATTGAACCACCACTACACTAAAGTGAGAATAATATTTGTTTGGCTCAGAGGAACGGTCCTGAATCTATATATGTGTGTATTTTTATATTAATAATGATGTCTGTTAGTATTTTAAAGGAATAATCTGCTATTTCATAACATAGTTAAGATATTCAAGATATAATGTCTTTTGTGGTTCTGAGCCTTATTCCAACATTGGATTCTTAAAGATAAATGTAAAGCAGCCACACAGAACTTTAGGACAAGGTCAACTCCTGTCAATACTCCAGGCTTGCCAGCAAGCATGCTAATGTTTTCACCTGGTGGCCTTCGTCAGAGCCTGAAATAAAATGCAGATCTTGTCAATTTCACACCAGATTTGACATGTCAGACCCCACTTTTTTTTTTCTTTACATTCTCTGACTGGCAGCATTGCAAAGTTAAAGTTAAGCCATTAAGGCCCTGTGCTTATTTTCAGACCTCTGGTTGGAAATTGTTTGCCCATAGTAAAGGTTTGAGTATCACTTAAACCACAAAATCTATTTCGATAGTTTTAAAATATGTAATAAATACTTTTGCTAAGATGAGCAATTATCAGTGTTTGTTTTGTGTTTACGAATAAATTTAAGAAGGCACAAATGAATTAAAATGGACATTTTAGTACAGTTTGGCATTCAGTCCGTTTGCAATTTCCTCTCAAATGAAATGATCCTGACTCACTGCAGCAGATTAAGCCCAGATTTTCCAATCCCCAACCACTTCTTCCAGCGTATCTGTTCTGATCCCTGCTAAGAGATGTAGTTTGGTTCCTCCCCTCAGAGGGACGAGACCATAACGGACCACAACTGGCCCGCCAACAATAATGTGGCCCACCAATTAATTTTATAGAAACTGATGTTAGTGTTAGTCAATGAACAGACATTGTGCAATTTGCAGCACTGTGTTAAAAAACAGCAGGAACATGGTTTTTAGTCTCTGTTTGGATATAAGATGATGGAATATAATATGTTATATAAAAGCATATATAAATAAATGTATACAAACAATTAAATAGAGTAGAACTTAATTAAAAAATATTTTAGCTGTGAAGATGCTGTTTCATCCCATCTTTCAGTTGGTCAGAAACATTTTGGCCCCTGGCCAAATCCAGATGGTGACCCCTGCTATAATAATACACCAGGGAGGCATCTAGAAGACATCCTATCAGATGTTTGAGTTGCTTCCAAGAAAACCAGGACAACCTTAAGACACAACTAATTTCAGTCGTTTGTGTGCAATTTTGGTCTTTTATTTGCTACTTGCGAGTCATTGGTAAGAATGTCTAAATTATAGATTTTCCTAGAAAAAATTTTTCCAGGGACATTATCACTATTTTTAGATTAAAACAAGTTTTTATTAACATTGTACAATCACATGGGGTGGGTTGGGGCCCATCTCAGTGGAGGGAACACCCAGATAATATGCCAGTCTATCACAGGGCTGAATAAAATGCAGCTTTTATGACATGCTGTACAGCTATGAGCTACTCTCCACAATGACATTTACTTCTATAAACAAAATATACAAAGAAAAAACAAACTGACATGGATTTTTAAATCTATTTAATTGGAAGAAATAATTATTCTGCTGACATAAACAAACAAAAACAAGTGTTAACTTGGGAATGTTGTGCCATGTTGTTTTCTTTCTGTGCAGATGTCTGTGTAGTTTCAACATGTTTCAACTTTTTATGTAAATGATGAAATTCATAGATTTTTAGGATTAATCATATCATTTAATACCATTTTAAATTGTGAAATTAATGTGAAGGTAATCTCGACATACATGTGAGTGTGGATAGAAGTGTAGATCCACCATTAAATTGAAAGCTTTGCCTTTTAGCCTCAGTGTGATGCAAGCCTCATCACTCATCACTGCAGACTATGTACCGATTCACCTTTCGATTTACACCCCCCTCCCCCCACCCCCTTGTCACCTCAATCAATCTTTCCACATTCATGAATAAGACCCCCATATACCTAAATTGCTCTACTTCAGACCCACTCAAGAAGATTGTTGCTTTTCTAGATGTGTGTGACACTCAAAAAATTAAAATACAAAAAAATAAATTAATTAGATGCATTTAACAGTAAGTAGGATTATAATTAACTGATAAATCAATAATGTGTACATAGAGGTGAAAATAAATGACCAAATTACCAAATGCTTTGCCAAGATAGTAATGCTTGCTGAAGATGTCTGTAATGTACTGCCATAACATGAATTCAGATTTACATTATCTGACTGTACTTATTTTGAATACTTCTTGTACTTCTTATACTTCTTTTGAATTTCCCTCTGAGATTATTAAAGTATTTTTCATTTCATTCATTCATTTACATTCTTGCATATAAATGAACAACTAATGTCATCCATTACCCAATAGCAGCAAGTACTTTTTATTTAAGAGTACCTGTCCATTACGTGTTCCCACACACACACTCACACACACACACACATGCACACACACGCACACTTACTTAAACTTAAGTAATGGAAAGAAGAGGTAGCAAACGCATAACAAAGTGTGCGTCTGCTGTTGTTGCCATGCTCTGTAGTTTGATCTTCTGGATGTTTGCAGAAATATTCAGCATGTTTTGTCATACTGACATGTTCTGCTTGTTCCGAAATGTTTACAGTTCAGTTGCTCAGGTTGTTTTTCTCGAGTCAGATCAGTGAAACACCATGTTTGCAGCAGGTTGCTGTACTGATGACAATCCCCATGTTGCCGCGGATGGATACGGGTAAAACCGTGCACTGTTTCTGCAGATTTACCACGTTGATGAGCACCAGTCCTGTGATGGACCGACAACCTGTCCAGGATGTATCCTCCCTCTCGCCTGCATTTAGATCAAGCGGTACAGAATATGGCTGAATGAATGAGCAGCGGTTGTTGTCTGGCTTTGTGCAGAAAAATGAAAACGGCTAATAGTTTCAATAATATACTACTATAGAATCAAAAGATTTTTAATCCTCAATGAGAGAAAGTTGTGCTTTTTTATTTTTTTAGATTGTAAAAATTAAACAGAACATTCTCAGAACTTAAGGAGTCTTGGTAATTTAAATAAAAAATATGCTGATAGATAATTTAACATTGTGTGAAACTGCTGTCGTATCTGAAAAAAATCTAGCAGTGGTAATGTGACTTTAGGAAGATACATGAATTCCTGCTATCTGGAAAGACTTGACAGAAGCTCCTCACAGCAAAGTAAATATAAAATGTGTCAAATTAGAATATTTACTCGGTATGTATTTAAACTGCAAAGTTACTTATTAGTTGAATAAATGCATACATTTAACAGGCTTTGCAGTTTTGCCGATGCCCATCACTGCTGCTGCCTAATGCAAAAACCCAAATCCAGCCAGTTTACTAAACTACGCTGAAAATTCTTTACTAGTATTTACTTGTTACAACCTGTTTTTTTTATTTTGAGTACCAGTGTCTTCATCTGCTTAGGTGGAAGCAGGTGCAGTGCATGTTTGTGTCCAGTTAGACTTCTTAGTGCATGAATTACTCAGTTACCACCTGTCAGTCTTTATGACTCCTTAGAACTGGACAATAACGATAAACCTCTAAACCTCTAATATAATTTGAGGTTAATTGAAATTGAATTGGAGTTGGAAGATATTTTATTAGTCCTTGAAGAACAGTTTATTCTTGCACCAATGATTCGTCATTTAAATCCTAGTGTAGTTATTCCTGTGGGCAGTAATGTCGTCCCGTACCATGCTATGTTGCATGGTACGGGACGGCCTGAAGTCCATTTGTCTAAACACAATACAGTGTTTATTCACAGTCATGCAGAAGGTGTGCAACGCCTTTGCCACATTATGCTTTGCATAATCAGCATCAAGGCTCCAGAGTTGCCCCCAGCACAGAGCTAACCTTCTTTAACAGTTTGTTCGCTTAAGTCTCTGGCTTTGATGCTGCTACCACAACAGATGGCTGCAAAGCAGATGGCACTCTCAATCAGACTTATAAAAGACGTGTAATATCTTGCTGATATGCATCTTGCAGATGGACCTTTAACTTTCTCAAAAATGCCAGCCTGGTTGTTTTTGTCCTTCTATCTTCACCATTTCTCCCTGAATAAAATAAAAATGTTATGAAGACAGGTTTCTGTCAGGGTTATATGTTTATATGTATTTTTAAAGCTTAGTTTTATTTCCACCGTCACAGAAACTCACTGACAGCGTGAGGAAGCTATCAGCGAGAATAACTGGAATAATGCAATATAACACAGAAATGCTCCACTGCTTAGAGTCGGGTGGGATCTTTCCTTTTGTAAAATATAGAACTCTTACGTGCAGCATAACCCTCCTGCCTCGGGCTCAGTATAAAGAAACACTGCAGAGAGAGCACAGCGATCTTTCTCTTCCTGGAATCAAGCAGCAAACAGAGCAGTCCCCTGATGAGGCCCTCCAGGAGCCTCTACCTCTCCAGCGTTAGCCCAAGGGAGAAGAAAAAAATATGAATCGGAAGGAAAAGAAAAGAATGAGGATGGAAAAGTGAGGTGAAAATAGCAGGAAAGTGAGGAAGGATAAGAGGCTTAGAGTGAGAGAAGAATGAGGTGAAAGCAAGAGCACAGGTGAGACGATGCAGGAAAGACTGCAGAGAGGAAAGGAAGCTGAGGAGGATGCAGATAACACAGCTTTCTTTTCCCGTCATCCTCATCTTCTCCATCGCTTATGGACATAAACTATTTCTTTCACTTCCAGCTTCTCTTCATCCTGCTGGCTCAGAGTGAACCCAAGTCGGGATGTAGGGGTGCGACCAGAAGATGTTCCTGTGAGAACTGCCCTCATTTTGGTGGTCTTCTTCTGCTCTGTAGGTCAAGATTGGGTTAGCCTAAGTCAAAACCTGCTGCTAGGCAACATCATCAAAGTGCACTGCGAAATCATCTGTGCCCTCAATACTTCAAAGTTTGCAGTTGTTTTGCTGGTAACCTGAGGTTGTATGTGTGTGTATCACTCGTGTTTTGTAGAGCAAAGTGCTAACAAAGTAAAGCATTTGAGCTGAGTCTCTCAGATGAACATTTCATGTTGGGAAAAAAAAAGATACAAAAGTTACTGATTTTTTTTTTTTTTAAAAAATGGCTGCATGTTACCAGTTTTTTTTTTTTTTTTTTGCACATTTTTTTTACTTTTAATGTTTCTGTATTTTGTGTCATATCTCCAACATCAGCAACATGCAGCTCCTGCGCCTAAGTGCAACTTGTACTGAAACAGATGGAGCACGGGGGGGAGGGAGGGGGCTGCTCCTTCTCACAGTACTTCCAGTGATTTGTAGCAGCAGCTAAGAAAAATCTCTTTCCTGTTTCAACATGACATGAATGCCCTCCTGAACAGCTAGATTTTAAACTTAAAATGATTCTTGATCATTTTGCTTGAGGGGAAAAAACACCCCATACATGTGTGGAGCCCTTCGCTCAATCCAGTGACTTTTACTGGCCTTCATCATCACCTGACCTCAACCTGGAAACAAGAGTGGAAGCTGCCATGATGGATAAATTAATAGCATTCATGTAATTTTTTTAGCTGTGTTTTCTAACGTGATATACATGCTGTATGATATGTAAGAGTAGCAGCTAGTAAGGTACCATAATGTCTAAGTGAGATTTTATGTCTGCATTTTATGTCTCTTTCCCTTCATTGCGTCAGTACTGATCTTATTTAGGTAACAGAACTTCAGGCGTTTCTCTTCGCTCTAGCGTCTGGGGAGAATGGGCTTATATGTGAGTGCATTAAAAGGAGTTTCTGTATTGTGTTATTGTAAACAACTTCTTTTAGAAGAGAATTTGCTTTTCTATTTTGTTTTATTTAAGCTTTCTCTTTTGCTGTTTGTTTACTGGGATCTTTTATAAGATAAATTCCCCTTTCAATACCTTCTAGAACATGCTCGGTATGAAGTGTGTGCTGAATGCAGTGGTTGTTTAGTGTGTATAAGAATGTTGGTATAGGTGTATAGTATTAATTTAGAGATGTAATTTAATCTTACATCTGTGGGATGAATTCTGTATGGATTTGTGAAGTTTATTGACTAAAATAAATTTTGTTCAACATTCTAATGCATTGCTAACCAGGGAAACGAGTGTAGTTAGACAAATTGTCTTCCATCCCCCATACTTATAATTGTTACGCTAGTCAGTCTTTGCCTTTTGTGTTGCTGCAAACAGTGGTAGCAGTGGCAGATTTACCACTCAAATTCAAATAATTTTTTCAAACAATGAGTCCATGATTTCCCACGACTGCAAGCAGAAGCTGGCTGATTATCTGAAAGCTGTCTTTCTCCGAAAAATCATCATAATTTTCACTCTTTTTTTTGTGTGTGTTCTTGTGTTGAAGACACATGAGTAAACAAAGGAAGAAGTTGTAATGAATTTCTGATGTTTTTTATCTGTATGAAATCACTATGGATGGAGGTGTGCCGATGGTGTTGTTAGACTAAGTTTCATGTGCATGGCAACTTGTTTCGTATTTGCGTTCAAATTGACAGCATCAGCAGAAGCTTTGTTTCAGGCATCTCTGAAATTCTGAAAATAATGGGGACAGGAATGCACAAATTCCTGAATTTAACTTTTTTTTTAACTTGCAAACATTTATTTAAATTAGTGGGACGTGACACAAAGCTGTCAATCTCACATTATCTTTTACTTGGTTAAATGTAGAGTATTTATTATTTTACCAATGAAAAACATGATTTATCTTAATTTCTTATAACAATAAAATAAAATGTAGTAATTAAAATGTTCTGAACTTAAGTTTTTAATATTGGTGTTGTACAAACAATATACAGTGGTAATGTCTAAAAACCTGCAATATAGCATGTTTTTAAGACATGTGATTAATTCTTTTTTTTTATTTATTTTAGGTTTGAGTTGTTTTTATATTTGCCCCTCTCGTTCCTGGCATCCATTTGACAGCTATCAGCAGTGTTTCTCTAAACAACCCCACTTTAAGGAGAGTTTTTTAAGAGGACAGTTTTCATAGTGAGGAGCTGCACTGGGGAATTGAAAAGCGCCAAGTCCCTATAAATAATTCTTCGTTTTCCTCTTTCTTTCATCTACTTTTTCCTCTTATGCTACTATTTCTTCTTTTTACTAAACTTCTCCCAGTTCTAGTATAATAACTTCTTCTTGTTGTCCTTCTACTTCCTCTTTTTTACTTTTACTTTTCCTCTTCTGCAACTATTCCTGGTGCTTATTTAAGTTTCTTTTTGTCCTTTTATTTCTCATTTTAGTTGTTCTTCTACTTGTATTTTCATTTCTTTTCTACTTATTCTCGTTTTGCCTTTTTCTGCTTGTACTTTAACTACAACTCGTCTACTATTCTCACAAACTTCTGTAAATGCTTTTAACTTCATAAGAAAGAGTAAATGCTTTCTTATCCTGAGTTATACTGTGTGGTCCTTTAATATGTAAAGCAGCATTATAAACCTGACATGCCTGTTGTGTCCAGTTAGATAGTTGCTTAGCAACTTTCATCACAGCTCAGCAACAAGCTCCGATCTTCCTTTTTTTTTTTTATAAAAGTGATCATGTGACAAGTGTATCTAGGCTTGTTCATCCACCCATCCATCCATTTTCTACTGCTTATTCCCAAACAGGGTCGCTGGGGAAGGGGGGGGGGGGGGGATTTTTTTTGTCTACTGGGATCTTTTATAAGATAAATTCCCCTTTCAATACCTTCTAGAACATGTTTGGTATGAAGATTGGCTGCTGGAGCCAATCCCAGCAGCCAATGGGTGAGAGGCGGGGTACACCCTGGACAGGTCGCCAGTCTATCACAGGGCCACACACATAGACAAACAACCACGCACGCACACACTCACACCTAAGGTCAAATTAGAGTCTCCAATCAGCTTATCCCTAAAGTGCATGTCTTTGGACTGTGGGAGGAAGCCGGAGAGAACCCACGCTAACACGGGGAGAACATGCAAACTCCACACAGATAGGCCACCGCCCAAGCCGGAGATCGAACCGGCAACCTGCTTGCTGTGAGGCTACAGTGCTAACCACCTCGTTCATATGAACTGAAATTATTTCTGAAAATGTGGGAATTCTCATCCAGATGGAAACAGATTTTCTTTAAATAAAAAGGGAGTGATTTGGTAAAAGTAGAACTTCAACATAGAGCAACATTTGGTCAGTTTACACATCATACATCTGTTGGGATTGGCCAAATGGAGCATGACGTGTCTATCCTGGACGTTTGATAAGTGAGCCACCACAGACCTTAGTTGGATGAAACTCCAGAGAGTCATGCTTCACACTGCTCTGGCATTTTCAAAATTACTATGTAAGGCCCAAGGTAGGTGCAGCAATTACCTGGCAAACATTTTAATAACCAGTCATATCTCATATACCGCTGAGGAGAATAAAATGAACCTTGGAGCATATATCTGCCTATCCATGCTCTACAAATTAGTCTCCAGGGCCAACAGTTTGCAACATATTGCATTTGCTAGTGTTTTGGGTTGCTTCAAAACCTGTCTTCTCTCTGGCTTTTTGTCTGTTAATTTAGTGATCACAGGAGTCACTACCTCATTTTCCCCTTGTACTGCATAACAAATATTAAATGAAAGTCAAAGCTAAGCCGTGTGCTTCCTTATATGTTTGGCTACTCTGCACACAGCACAGGGGTAGTTATATCACATCATGTCAACAAGGTAGCACTGATGATGTACATAAAAGCCTTTAAACAGCTGCAGAAGTTTTAAAAACCACGTATTGCTGCTTTTACACTTTTACATCCCCTAACAGTTTATGTTAATAAGTTTGTGGAGCTACATTATAATAATGCAAATAATAGTGAACACTGTGCTTTAAGCTAAAATATGAGGAGCTGAATAGAAATGGTTCCAAAAGAGCAATTTGTGTGAGATCCATTATGTGGCATAAAAAACATATTGTGTCCACTATTATACAGGCTGGTTTTGGGTTTGCTGTCGATTTTTAAGAAACTTTCTTGTGTTAGTAACATTTTTCACTGAAGGACAGCATTTTTTATTTATTTATTTTTATATATTCCACATCTAGGGACCCAGGCTATCACAAGTGGACGAGGTGACATTTCTCCAGCTTTTGGAAGGTTTTTTAAAAGGTTTCTTCAGGACATTGGCTGATTTTTTTCAGCCATTTTCAGTCCAGTTCCTGTACTTTACCCTTATCAGAGGATTTATTTTTGTATGCCGAGCAACTTTGCGACATTAATCTATAAGTAATTCAAGGATAAAACGCAAAGGTTCCTGTAATCCTATCGCCGGGACACATTTTTACAATTTCTTCATTTGCATTTACAAAAAATCCTTTAAAAAAGGGAGTTTGACAGGCAGAACCTTTTACTAACGACGTGATTCCCAAGAAGCTATTGGCAGAAAACATGGCATGGGGGGCAATAAATCCTTAAAAAGATTGAGGGAGCTTGATAAATGGTAGAAAAAGGAGTATCAGACCTTAAAAATGGTTTCCACAAAGTGGTTTCTGTCAACAATGAATTCTTAAGGATGGGAAGTGGGGAGAAAAGGCTGAGGGATAGATGCCAATTGATACAAAAAGAAGAGCAAAAATCAGGGACAACTGGTCTTGCGGAGTGATAAATCCTTCACACAACCCAAATGTCAACAGTATCAAAGCAGTGTGCTATTATTCTTTACAGAGAACAGAACAAAAGGTAGCCAGGATTCAAAATAAAGCTTTTTGGAAAGTCCTTCAAGAAGCCTGGAGAAATCCATCTGAATACAGAAACAACAAGAAAGCTGAGGGTTCCCACTGTGTTCCACAATAAATGTGCTCATTGATTTCCAAGTTCATTAGCAATGTGCAAGCTAGATTTTTGCCCTGAGTGCTGTTTTTCCTGGTATGGATGTACAGTAGAACATGGTACATTAACAACATTCCTGGTAAAAAGATTTATCCAAGATGCTGACCGTATCTTGTGGAGCAAAACCACATTCCTGTTGCTTTGTGTTGATCTCTGTTGAAAACATTGCATGGATGAATCTTCATACTGTTGCATTGTGATTGCAAATAGTGATTATGTGTGTGTGTGTGTTTGATTTACAGAATATCCCAGCCTTACCTTGTGGTAAAGCACTCTACTCCTATGAGGGCAAGGAACCCGGTGATCTTCAGTTTTCTAAGGGTGATATCATCATCCTACGCCGGAAGGTGGATGACAACTGGTACCACGGGGAGCTCAATGGTTGCCACGGTTTCTTGCCAGCTAGTTACATCCAGCTGCTGCGCCCCCTGAGTCAAACTCCACCCCAGGGCAAAGCCTTGTATGACTTTGAGGTCAAAGACAAAGACCAGGATAAAGACTGTCTAGCCTTCAGCAAGGTAAAACACACAAGTGTGTGAAGATGCGAACATTCCCCTGGTGGTACTCATATTATATCAAACACAGGCTTTTTTTTTATTTTATGGGACTTGACAAATTTATTCAGAATAGTTCCATTTTTAAGATTAGTTTTCTGGTTATAAATCTCCAACAACACATCTGCACCCAGTATACTGTTGCAACTAAAAAATGATGTTCCCAAAAGGTCCTGTGATCAACATAGATCCGACATGTATAAATCTCCGGACTCGTACTTAGTTTTATAATGTTGTTGATTTGTTTGAAGATGCTTATACTAGTGTACCAGTGTAAAGCAGAATATTTGAGTAATGTGAGTGTTTGATGTGTTGCAGGCAGCTGCTCATTAGCGCTCTGTGAAGATTTGGCTCAGGCAAATTTTTTTAGACAGACACTGGTATTTTTCTGGAGGTGATTCTGGCAGCTGAGGTTCTCTGTGCTTGTATTTATATACTCTATTTTTATGCCAAGACAATATTCACACCTCAGCGAGTCTCAATGACTGAATTACTGAAAAATCACTTTTTTTTTTGTTTGTTTTTTTTTTGTTCACTTTTTTCTTAATGCAATTTTTTTTATCTTAAAAGCGTTGGAAGACCTCAAGATTAAAACTCTCTTCACACCACTTCAGCTTTTGTGGGTGGAAGTAAAAGTAAGATAAAAACACCAACATGTTTTTTTTTTTTTTATTTCTACGGGAGAAAATGAAAAATGATGTGCAAAAGAAGTAGTGCACTAAGAAGTCCTGCTAGTGATGGTGGAATATGATGTGCTCAACTCCATCCTGGGTTGGGATTAATCATTTTCAGCTAATTGCTGTCAGATTTCTAACTTTTTTTTATTATTATTATTTGTTTATTTCTCATTTTGTATATTTTTTCTATCTCATAACTTTGTAATGTAATAGCTAGATAATATTAGCTGCTCATGTTTTTTATCGGTACATATTTATATCACTGAAATAATGCATTTTAAATAAACAGTGATGAAAGTACAAAGACAGAACCAAAGAAGACATCCAGGCTCTGAAAAAGAAGGGAGCCCAGTTCAGTTTGTTGTAAACAGTAATTTGTATTCTTTGTACTATTGTGTTCCTCCAGGCTTATCATTTTGTTCCCGCTGCTACGCAGACTCATTTGTACTGGACTGAACATTCAACACCTCCATTCTGTTTTTGCACTCTGAATGTTTTCTACAGAGATAAAAAAAAGAGAGGTTATTAAATTACGGTTCACTGTTCGCTCCTCTGTAGGCGTCTTAAGAAGAGCCGGATCCAGATGAACAGATAATGATGGGACATCAATAGTTCACATTATTTTGTGTATTAGGGTTAAGCTAATCAACAGGATTATGACTGAAGATTACATTAAGCCATAAACTCACACTGAGATGCATGGCAAGCTGTATGCGTGTTGTCATGCAGAACCAGTGAGTGTGATATTGTTTTCTCAGTATGAGAGGTAATTACTCAGTATGACTAATACACAGTCATTTAGCAGCATTATCTTTGCTATCCTGCAATGACCCAAGCAAGACCTCAATGTGAGGAGAGGAGCAGCACAGGGAAAACTACTTGTGAACAACAAAGGCAATAAATTCCCACATATAGGTTGTAACATTATATTATCTACACCATCAAAGAGCTAAAGGAAGTACATAGGCGTGCTAAAGCATACCTTGCATGTTTAGTCGTCCCACAGAATTCTTACTGGATTGTGTAGCTTAGAATGATAAGTCTTTATCTTAATATCAGATACTTTGTTTTATGCATTATATTTCACCTGATATCAGTAATGGAGTCAACATATGGAGAAAATATCTATTTGAATATTGATATTGAAATTGGAGCTAATCGTGCCCCCAACTCAAACATCGTTCCCATGGTAACGAGTTGTAATTTATGAACAAAGCTGCTATGGTGACTAAATGTATTTGGATTTTGAACCTTTTTCAGGTGTTAATGCTTTTGAGATGTTTATCACAAAGTTCTGGACCAGTGGGTTTGTTTGGTTGAGTCATGTTGACCAACTAGGTTAAAGCTCAAAACATGCAATTAAATCTACATCATGTGATGAATAAATTTAACTGTTAAGATGTGAAAATAGGTCTAAAGTCTGAATGTAATTCTGGCAGATATGATTGATCTTTTATTTATTTGCTAATTATGGTGAACAGTCTGACAATAACAAAAATTGAGATCTTTTATTGTTTTATATCAGACAATATGATTGACTCAGTGTATGACAATGTTTTTTAAAGTTTAATTTCACTCTCTGTGATAGAAAAGTAATTGATGAAAGGATGACTTTTTAAATTAGATCTTTTTTCCCCTTTGGTATGTGATTTAAGCTTTGACTGTAACCTGCATCCAAGCAGGTGATGTGGTTAACATTCTTACCATGAGATCTATGTTTGTGATATTTATTATACATTTTATTTTTATTAACAATGTATTTAATTTTTCTTGTTTTCCCACCAAACCTACACCTGACACAATACCCAAACAGATTAAAGAATTGTTCATTTAGCATTTTAATCTGTCGTGATTAAGATAAAATTGTTCCTTTAGCATTTTAATCTGTCATGATTAAGATAAATTCATGAAGTGAATTCGATGAAGTTCTTTTTCTTTTTTTTCTGCACTGTAAATGAATTATTATCTGGCATATCTTTTATGAACAGCCAGTGGACTGTGTCCCTGTAAAACTTTAAACTCCCCTGTATAATCCAGTGTCCAACCTATCGTCGTCCTCATATGTATTCATATCCTTCCATTAAAGAAAAGGCTAAATTTACAGTAGTAAGTCAACTGGAGACTGAAAAAAGTAGCAGTACATCTTAAAAAAATGTTACATTTCAAATTACCAAGATGAGGGATTGTTTTTTTTTTCATTTAAAAAAACAAAAAGAAAATAAACAGTCCCTCTAAGTCTAAGATTTACAGAGAATGCCTGACTAGTGAAAACGTGAAAGGAATGTTCAGATAAATATAAGTTTTTGAGTGATGTAACATATATTATTTCATCATATTCTTTTGGATGTTTGTTTTTGTATATCTATTAAACTTCAATGTCACAATTTTCATACATTTTTTATTATTGCTTTTGTCAATTTTAGGTTTTTCAGTGACAGCTGTTTCAATTTTTATCTAATTGGAGGATATCAATACATCTTCTAAGTGCTCATGGATGTGGCTGATATTTTGTGAAAAAGCCCAGGTGTTAAAACTCTGGCTTTAAGTATTTTTTAACCACATAAATGTCAAATAATAATGTTGGTCTGAACTTTGCAGCAGTTTACGTGTAAACAATGATGTAGACCTACAATGCAAACAGTGTGAGCGTGCTAACTGCAGCTACTCTTGTACTCATAACAGAAGAGTTTAGATGGTTACGATCAGAACCATTTACTAAAAAACTCCTACATTATTTGAATTTGAAAAGAAAGGGCAAATGAAATCACCTGAAACCAATGCTCTTCGCTTAGTCATTACTATTGCATGCAGAGTATTTGCATTGGTGACATCATCTTTGAGGACATAGTGTCTCTGCTGAGGTTTCAGGTCCTGAAATAAGGTTCTCTGTTAAACATCCTCATAGTAAACAAGAAGACTTACCCGGTGCTTGCAGTACAGGCACTTGTTGCAAAGTGGTTGTAACAATGGAGCGAGACTTTTTCATTTACTTGAAAGGTGTGTTTTTAAAACGTTTTATTTAATGGGTTCTGTCATGCAGGAATGCCTATGTGTTATGTAGCAATACCATTGCCTGGTTCCAGCATATACACATAAAAATGTTTTCACAGACTGGGTGTAAAGGTTCAGTCTGAGCATTGCAGTTCATAGCTGAAGCAAACGTAGACAAACTAACATGATTCAAATTTAAATCACAAAGGCATCCTCTTGCTTTGTTTTGTACATCTATTGTTTGGGGGGGTATTTGTGTGGCTTCATTCATTTCCTCTCTCTCCAGGATGAGGTGCTGACAGTAATCAGGCGAGTAGATGAGAACTGGGCAGAAGGCATGCTGGGAGACAAGATTGGCATCTTCCCCATCCTCTATGTGGAGGTAAACTGACACACAAAGCCGTGAAAAAACACACGTGTTCTACAACACATTTAGCATTATTTATCCTGCTGATACTTTGACAGGAGAGACTAATAGAAAAAAATATCAGCCGTGGTAGAAAAAAATAGTGTTTTCATGAAGAGGTGTGAAGTCTTGTTTGGTTAAGCTTTTCCAGCATCAAAAGGGGACAGAAATGTGAGATTTCCACATCAGTTGCTGTAAAAATGATATTATTACATCATCTTTTTTCTTTACATGAACTAGTATTGGTAAAAATGTGTGGAAATAGTCTGTTGGTTGGTATATTTTGTGTTTATAAATGTGGTAAGCTGCCATTGAGTTCCTTGTGATGCTTCGTTTTCAGGATGTGACATCGCGGAGCCTTGAGTTGATGCCACATTTTGATGAATACACAACCAAACATAATCAGCATTATACGAGCTGCCGCTATGCTGGAGTGGAGCTTTTCTTTTATCATGTCTTCTTCAGTAAATGAATAAAAACCTATAACACACCAAACATTTTACCTTCAGTCATCATGCCATGCCTGTCGAGAGTCAACTGCAGTTTACTTTAATCCCTGCGCATCTGAAGAAATATACTCAGTTTGATTTGGATCATATTTAAGTCTTTTAGGCCGTACTAAAATGGTCATGGAGAGAAATCTGTTTTCTTTTTTTCTCGCTACGTCACCTTAGATTTTACCAAATCTAGTCTATATATGCACACAACTACAATTTGTTTTAATTCTCTGGAACACACACACTTCCTTCCTCTGTGTGGAACTGCAGCGAACTCAGACTTGGATTCTCTACCACTCAGTTATGCTTCTGTAACATTAACTGGCAGACCAAACCTCTAATTAGGTAACATAATAAAGCCATAGACAGAGCAACATTGGCACAAACACAGTCATACTGAGCCTCCTATTAGATAGAAATGCATCAATAATTTAGGCCTCTCCATCAGATCACTCTGCCACAGCAGGGGTGCAGGGGTTTGAGGGTGTGTGTGTGTGCATGTGTGTAGTGAAATGCTAATGATGGGGCACAGCTGAAACCTCTACTGATCTGTATGTGTGTTTGCTTGTTTCACTAAATAGAAAGTATTTGTGGTTTATTGTTTTTTTTTCACCCATTTATGGATAAAGTTTTTGTGTCTTTGGTGCTGCATCTTTTTGCATCAGGACACCTGCAGCTGTCACATTGAAATGAATAATAAGATGATGTTTTTTTTAAGCTGCATAAAGCCTCATTTAGCTGCAGATCTGCTCATCTAACTTTGCTTTTATCTCAAAATCCTGCGTGTTTAAAGACCGAAGCTCAAACTGTACTTTTCATGGCAGTTCAGCACACTGCAGAGAAATCCAAACTATGAAGAACTTTTAAAGCTTCTGCAAGAAATCCCAACACCATGTTTGTCTCAGCCTACCTGTAAACATTATAGTATTAAAAACATGATTAATAGCATAATAAATTGTTAGATGTCTTTGGTGTAAACTTAACATAGCGATGGTTCAGTGTATCTCAGGTTAATCTAAATGTAAAGCTGCATCATTTGAGTTCACATACACCTAGAGTGGACACGCAGTTCCAGACTTGATGTTTGGGTGGGCGTACAGAGTGGGTTGGATAGTGTTGCATAAGTCTATGGGCACTGTGAAGATATGAGATCAGTGTAGGTGTGTTTATATTCAGTGTGTGTTGCTTTGAGGCCAATCTGGGTTTGATTCATGCTTAATCGAGGTTATTCTGGGACACTATTGTTTATATTTGCTTTGCTTTGTGATGTGAATATGAGTCATTTGTGCTTATAATGCATGTGACATACAGTACATCCTTATTTATCTTTCTTTTTAGCAGCAGTACGAGCGTGTCTGTGTGAAAATCCAGACTTACCTTTCTCATATTTCACACATCATCTCATCCGTTTGAGTCCCTGCCTTACCTTGAGCTAACACTCAACCCCAAAAACAGGAGTATTTGCTCACCATACAGAATAACAGATGACCTTAGAAAGTTCAATCAAAAGAAAACACCAAGTGGAGAACTGTCCTTCACACATACACACACACACACACACACACATGCGTGTGTGTCCTGATGTCCTTTGCAGCATTACTAGGCGTGTTAGCAGTAGTAGAAAAACTGACACAGTGGTGAGAAGTGGGAGTCAGTGTGTGTGTTACTTTCAATTATAGATGCATTTGTGGAATGTGCGTGTATGAATGACTCGATAGGATCATGCATGGCCTTACCACCCATCTCTGTGTGTGCACTTATGTCCTCTTAGTCTCACGAGAGTTCTAACTGAGTTATATCCGCTGCATCAATCTATCATGCTCATTAGCATATGATTTAGCTTTGATTAGCATATCTATTATTATGTAAATGCACATCCCTGTCAGTGCAGGACTATTTGAACCCCACTTGTATATATACTCACATTTTGTCATAGAAATACAGAAGAATAGAGTCTTGGCATTGGGTCTTAGGACTTTTTTGGGGGGTTTATGGTTTTATACAGGATCACAGTGTAAATTTGTTTGGATGAATAAAATGCAGTCGGCAATAATAATGATTTTTTAATGGGATTTAGCATTTAGCTAGGTCTATCTGAAAGTGAAACCTGTAAAGATAAAGACATCATGAAGCTGTATTTTGTTTGTGATAGATTTGGTAGACTAGGCTGGTGAATTGTGTCAGAGTATATTGTAAAAGCACAGGGTTATGTATTTCCTCTGGTGTTGTGTTTCCTGCTATTTAGTTTTAAGCTCTGTCTTATGAAGAGGAGCAAAAACAAGGTGGACATACATGCAGACGTGTTGTTGTCTGGTATGGTAAATGACTAACGCAGTAGGCGCTGCTTGTTTATCACTCAGACAGCATTTCATCAGTCTGAATGTCTGTTCACACCATTTGTTACGTTGTTTGGAAATTGGAGATGAGCTGCTTGACTCAAATTGGAAAGAACGTTTACCTTACTGGGTTTTTATTTTCTAACTTGTCTGTAAAGGCCGTTCAATCACCCTGCTGTTGAATTGTATCATACAAAAAAACATCTGCCTTGTTCTGGCCTTACAATAGAAGCAAGTCTTTAGTTTAAAACCTGCAAAATTTCAGGACTGTGAACATCACATAAAGACTAGGTGATAGGTCATTAAAGTTAAATATAAAGAATAAAGAAACATTTTGGATTTATCTGATCATCACAGATTCTGAAAATGCTTTTTATTCCAGAGAATAGAAGTCCATGAACAAAAGCCTGCCTGAGGTCACATGCCAGCATGAATAACAACAGAACAGGACTGTTGTAGGTGACATGTGAGCTGTTAAAATCCCACCTACAGAATTTACTACACAGTAAATGCAGCTCAGATTCTGTTTAGATCATTGTCAACATTGTTTTCTCTCTTTTTCTTAAGATATCTTTCAGCAAACAAAACCTGAAGTCTTTTGACAATTATTTTTTACTCATGACTATAATTCTGGACAAATATATAAATTGTGAAAGAAATTATGCTATCATAAGACGTTGTAAATCAAACAGCAGATTCATCCAGAATCGCTCAGTTTACATGGGACTTTTAATTCCTTTTTAATTCCAAATAAAAGTTAATTCTGAAGTCAAAATGTAACCATGTAAACACCTGGTGGGTTTATTCTCATTTTAAAGCAGAATAAAATAACTGCTGTCTCATGTAAACCCTTAATTCCTCTCGTGGTTAATTCCGGTCGTTCTGCGCATGCTTACCTTCTCTGCAATGAGTCACATGCGCAGTCTTCTGCCTCGCGTCATGCTGTTTTGTAAATGTAATGAAGCTGAAAAAAAAAGTCCACCTCTTCACTTTTCTTCTTTTCCTCAGCAAATGAAAAGAAGTGAAGTTGTATACTTGTGACAAAGTAGAACTTCAAAAGTAATAAAAATTGAAGCGAAAACGGTTTATATTAGATTGTTTTTCATGTAGCCGGTAAGGCTAAAAACAGGAAGAGATTTGATATATGATTACGTCACTTCTGCCATCACGTCTGAATTAAGAGAATGAGAATAAACATGATGCCCTGTAAACCTTTTATTCATAATTTAAATTCCCATGTAAACTCAAGGCCAAAAATAATTTAATTCGGAATGAAAAACATCATGTAATCGTACCGATTGAGAGCAAAAAGTCATGAGTTTTGATTGTTGTGCTCACCTTCATGTACGTGTTTTAAAGATGTTCTCACTGGCCAGCTGTATTCATTGTTAGGCTGCTGATTTAAAAACAAGAAGCCACACTAATGTGCAAATGGATATGTGTGTGTGAACTATCCAGGTTCGATGTCTAACACCTAATTCTTTCCTGTTCCATCCTTCTCTGCTTTTCTCTTCTTGCAGCTAAATGAAACAGCAAAGCAGTTGATGGAGATTGACAAGCCTATGCCCACTAATGCACCAGGTCCAAGCTCTGAGCCAGCCCCCTTGGGCCCCTGCAGTCCCGGACCCTCCCCTAGCGCCTCCCCGTCTAATGGAAACGGCTCTGGCCATCGGAGAGGCGAGGGGAAGAAAAATGCCAAGAAGCGGCATTCATTTTCTGCCCTGTCTGTCAGCCAAAGGGCTGCCCACCTCAATAACAGGCACAGCATGGAGATCTCCCATCCGGTCCTCATCAGCTCCTCTGACCCCAGAGCTGCTGCACGCATCCAGGTGCAGGCACACACTACGACGCTCAAAGTCCAACTGTCATTATTCAATCTATATTTGGAATATGGAAAATATGGACCATTTTGGAAACCTCAGGGTTGGCTTCATTCACTTTGTTGCTCTAGCTTTTGTCGTCTTTTATTTCATTCTTTTGCAAGCCCAGTGCGGATAATATCTTTTCTCTTTTTGATGTATGCAGCATAGTGGGTTTTTTTTTTCATCCAGTTCCTTTCATACCTGCTTCAATGTGTTTTTGCAGCCACATGCTGAAAAGGCAGCAGGCACTTATTTTAAGTGATGCTTTATGTTAATGCAAAAAACTTCTTTTCTCTGTCCTCTTTATCTTCCTTTAGGATGCATCCCCACCGGGTCCCTCTCCCTCTTTGGCAGGGGTGCCGCTGCCCCCCAAAGTGGCATCTCTAACCTCTGAGCTGCTGGCCCATGCCAAGGTGCAGCTGCCACTTAACATGTGAGTTCTCCCTCAGCGCTGCAGGCTCAACCAGCTGTTATTCTTTTGCTTTTTTGTCCCTTCTTCATCCTGCCCATTCTGTTCAGCGGAGTATATATGTCCCTGAGATCACAAGCGAGTTTTCGGAAACCTCCTGACAGCTTTAAAAATATTTGTTCTTCTGTGCCCAGAGATATTGGCCATGTTCCCCCACCTCTGCAACCACATTTACTCCTCCACCAGTCAAGGATGAAATCCCCCTCAGAGAGGAGAAATACAGTTACACACCATCCACTCACTTGTGTGAGGCTTGGTTTTCATAACAAGTCTTAAAGTATTAGGACGCCAGGAAACCTGGCAACAAAGCTTTTTTACATGTCAGTTAACAAATCAGATATTACACAGAAATATAAGAAAGATGGTGCAAATTCAGTAAATATACAGTACAGTGGGACTGAACTGGAAACCAAAACACCTCACACACACATCCTAATAACTAAATTAAAATTATATTTGAATGAAAGGACACATTGGGCTCATTCCAACTCTGACCTACAGTTCTTTATCAGAGTTTTTATAAAGCAAGTAATACCAAGAGAGAGACGTCTTGTACTTTAGGGGTGTATGCTTATTTGTGTTTACTTCCTACTTTATCCAAGTTCTCACAAGTACTAGTCTTCAGATGTGTTTGTGTTTACTATTAACCACTGTTTTTCTGGCAGGATGTCCAACAAATACATCAGCATTGTCAGATTAATATCACCGTCCAAGTAGTTCAAGGACACACAGACACATAGATTGAGACAGAGACAGACAGGCGACACACACACAGTTTCAAACCTAGAATGGGTTTGTCCCAATGGCCAGGTCCGCCGTTTTCATGTCGACCTGGCAAATATTCCTGTTGCCATGGGGAGAAGGGAGACAGTCCCCACATCTGTTACCATGGCAACGGGCAGGCAGCACATATAGCGCTTGTTTACTCTGTGGTCTTATCGTCTTCTGTCGGGTTCATACTATAAATGTTTTCCAGTGACAGAACCAGATGCTAATTTTTTTAGTAAGACAGTTCAAACACACAGTCTTACACATACAATGACACATGCTGCATTTTGCTTATAAGCTGGTAAAAAGAGACATATTTAGCATTCCTTTACATTATGAAACACCATTCAGGAGGAAAAATCATTCAGCCTCCTGTAGTCATAGCGATTACTCAGAGAATCCTAAATGTTTATTTTATTTATGAATGGAAATGGAAACTGTTGTAGTTTCACTGAAAGCCACTAATCTGCCATTTTTGTTTTATAAATATGGATTTTAAGATGTCAAAGGAAACAGTAACTGAAATTTATTTTGTATTTAAAGTAATTTTCTTATATGTGTTTTCTCTTTTTTAAGATGCCCACATAAACAAATATTTAAAATAAAGTACTTTTTTTGTGACTGCTGCCCAGATATTTGGCCCTGTACGCCTACAAACCCCAAAAGGCCGACGAGCTGGAGCTCAGGAAAGGGGAGATGTACCGGGTGACAGAGAAATGTCAGGACGGATGGTTCAAAGGGACTTCACTGAGAACTGCCGCCTCCGGTGTCTTCCCAGGAAACTACGTCACCCCTGTGTCCAGGTCAGTTAGCTCTGGCTTGGCAATGAAGCAAGTAGTCAAAACATGATTGTAGACATCATCAGCCAATTCATAGTACAGTTTTTTCATGCATTTTGATAGACTGTTAAAGTAAACAAAGCATACAATTGCTGTGTCTAATATGCCAACATTGTGAACATAATATTTACTAAAGGTACCCAGTCATATCAGTACTTATACATAAGAGGTATAAAATGTAAGAAAAGCGTTTGCAGAAAAAACTGATCAGAAGAAACAAAACAAGGAAAATATTCGTTCAAAACACGTCAGATTTTAAGTACTTTAATTCTTCCAGAGTCCATAAAAAATAACTGACTGTTTATCTTATCAGTATTCTGCCACATGAAGCAGTGTAGCAGCAGAGTGTGGGAAAGGATGAAAGGGAGAAAAGTAAAACATGAGGCAGAAAGCAAAGATGATGAAGCCATGATGAGGTAATGTGGGATAAACACAGAAAATGAAATGTGAGAGGAGGAAAGGGGTAAAGGATGGAGTGAGGTGGCAGGGGAGAAAGTGAAGAATGGAGAGAATTGTGTAGAGAGATTTAAATGGAATATGGATGGCAGAAAAAGCGACAGAGTGAGGAGAATGGAAGATGAAGGAAGGGAAAGCAATTGAAAAAGAGAAAATGATACAATGAGATGAAACGGTAGCGAAAACAGCAGGTGTCCTCCAGTTGATATGAATGGCTGCTTTACATTCTGCACTCGGAGAGAGAAAGACTGGATGGGGACGTAATCAAATGAGAGGCAATTTGTTATTTTTACACAAGCATACTCTCTCCTTCTCACTCACCCTTCCTCTCTTACTGCTTTAGAAATTTCTCTATATGATAATGAAAGCTTCCAAAGATGCACACTCACACAGGCATCATTTACAGTTATACTTTTTTTTACATTTTCTGATGAGATCATAAAAAAAAGAATTCATATACAAAGCTTTTGGCTCACTCATATCCAAGATGTTACCCTGAATGAATTTTTATGAAGTCTTTAAAGCTCCAAACTGGAGTCAGAAATATCTACAGGGGGCTTTGCAAGCTCATGTTTGGAGCCCAGCACGAACAAAAAGCAATGAAATGTAATGTATAAGTGATCTCCACAGAGATCTTCAAATCATGAACTGCAAATAACTTGGCTGTGTCTTTTTGGAGGGAACACACACACAAAGCCATAACTCCATATGTGTCTGACGGGAAGTCGATGGGCAGCCATAAGAGTGTGAATACCGCTGCGTCAATAATGTTCAGTTCACTGTTCTGCCATTCAGCACTCTGCAGATAGAAGCCTGCAGCACCGTATACGACCCACCAAACAGATAATAATAAGGATTTTACTCACTTTAATACACCTTGTAAATGTATTAAATTCTGGCTCATTATTTGTATTTAGTGCTTTACAGACCTAAAGCTCCCCAGCCATGCCAGCTGCTCGCTACAGCTAAAAAATAAATAAATAAATAAATAACTGTGAAATAAGCACATTTTTTATTGTCATCTGGATGTTTGTTATGCAATCTTTTCATCCAATTTGTTTCTTTTAATTTGTGCCTTTCTGCTCAATAAAGACATTCCCTCAACAGGCATCACTGCTGCCAGAAAGTTGCTGGCTGTACTTTACAGCACACATACAGCTGCAGAAGCTCAGTGGATTAGCCTGTATGTTGATATAATTAGTGCGGAGCTATCTGAGGCACAGTGCATGGTGCTGGTTGTGTTTTACCGTAACAAGCAATGGGAGACACAATTAAAAGCCTCTCGTACTTCCTATTTCTGGCTGTTGCTAATTTATGGTTGCTGTAAATTTTTATCAGAAGATGCACATTTGTTTTGGGTTTGTTTTATTGTTATGCTGTCTGTTTGTCAAAAGAACACATAACCAACACAAGTCAAAAAGTGTATTTAAAAAACACTATATTTTTCTCCTATCTGTTCACCAAAGGGCTCCGTTTGGAGTTGGTGCTTCTCGTGGTCTGTCCAGTCCAGTTGGTGGAGGAAATGGGTGCAGCCAGGTGGGGGGTAAAATATCCAACCCTTCATCCCCAGGATCCCCCAGCCCCTCTGTGTCCCGTCCCTCCACTCCACTTGTGACCTCAGCAAACTCAAACAGCATCAGTCCCGCCTCCTCACCACAGACCGCCGCCGCCCAGCTGAAAAACTGCCTGCGATCCAACCAGCATAACCAGGCACGCACCTCAATGCAGCTGGGTAAGCCAAACTTCTACACAGAAGTTCTTCTTACGAAGCATCCGAAGTCTTCTTGCTTCTTCATCTGGATGAATATCACTCGCATGCTTTTGTGATAGTCACAATCGATGCAGGTAAAGGATCCCTAATCTTTTTGACACGTTATGAAAAACTAAATGAGAGCAGGTTTGTTCATGAGCTCCACTTGCAAATAACACAGATCCTGTTATGCAACACAGACAAACTGCAGCCTTCAACATTCAAGCAAAAGTCAAAACAAGGGTAAATCTTCTCTCCAAGGAAATGTCCAGCAGGTTGATAAAAGAGATGACCCAGAGATGTGTCTGTCTCTGGTGTCTTTCCAGTGGCGTGCTTTCAGCTTGGCCTATAGGCTTCCAGGAGCAGAGCCCAGATCATCTGGGACCTTGCTGCATTTTAGCCCCTTTAGTCTCTGATTACAGAATAATGGAATATTGAACAGTCATTAATTCAAGTAGCTGCTACACGATGTGCAGCTCTGCAGGAAGCCTCTTTAGCCTCCAGTTCCCTCAAAGTTTTTACTCAAGCGCAAATCTTTTTTAAGTTTGCAGACAGAAGGATATGAATGAGTGTGTAATAAAAAATAAAAATAAAATATAATAATAAAAACTTTACCATATTTGCTAAGATTAGAAGGTGGAAAGGATGAAGACTTTGTAGGTGTTTGAGTTCATCTCAGATGTGTGAGATTAGTCTATAGGGGCGATTTTAACAGGACAAGCGTTCGCACATGGAGGGTGTGTGTTAATGTAGAATCTCTTTAACATGCAGTCTCTGTCAGCTGATTGATTTTTGCTGGGAGGCAGCTCAATAACTTCTTTTTTCAATATATAGCCTACACGGGATGCTACCTACATAATATTTGTTTCTAGTATACGTGTTAGGATGTTATATCGGTTATATGTGTAAAATGTTGACTTCCATTCCTTTTTTGTTAGGTATTACGACTCAAGTCATCTTGGGGTGCGATTCAAAATAACACAATTAAAATGTAAAAAAGGTCAAGGTGAGGAACCATTTGAAGGCTTCGTGAGAGTAAATGTGAAGTTTTTTATTAAGTTATCCTCCTCCTGGGACTCCACTCTTTGGCTTCGCCACCACATTTAGATTTTTGTTTCTAATAATTGATTATATGCAGAGTATTAACATTTCTGGCTTTGACACTTTTCATAATAGTGCTTAGAGTATTATCTCCTTACTTCTCAGCACATATACCTGCAGCAAGCACAAGTTCATATCTTAGGCCCTGTTTATACGACAACAGCAACGGGGGAAAAATATAAAACATTTTATCAGATGTCCATATTGTTTGGACGGAAACAATAAAAAAAAAAAACACCTTCCAGAATGGAAATCTTGACAACGCTTCACCATGTTTTGCCGTCTAAACCGTTGACAACACAAAAGTCTGCTGCAATCATATAAAGATGATGTCATAATCACAAGCATTTGGTTTTGGTGGTGCTGCCACCTACACACTGGGGTGTATACTACAACGGGAAGTTGTAAGTTTTGTGTGCTTTTGCGTCTCTGTGTGCATTCAGATTTCCCCAACCAAAACAGTTGTGTAAACGTGCATTTAAAGTGAGAACCAAACGCTACTTTTGCATTTTTGCTTCGGACCGTTTTCGTCTAAACGTAGCCTAAACAAGATAACATTTCCTTTAACATTCTGAATGAGGCTGGAGTTTGATTCAGAGTGAAATTGTTATTATTTTTGCTTAATTATATCTTGATTACCGTATTTCCAGTATTTATGAGACAGTGTATTGACACTAAAGCCAATTGCGTAGGTTTAGGCTAGTTTTCAGTTGGCCTCTTGGTTGGTTTTACACACCCAAAACTACTTGATCAAGCTACTTTGCTAACTTAAGCAACTAAGTTAAGTTTGTATTTTAATTACCAGGTTAGGAAAACATAATATGTCTCATTTGAAACCTTTTAAGACACTGAATAGTCAGATGGGATGTTTGGCAGTGATTGTCCATCTCCATGGTTTCCAGAAATGTGCATTAGCAACTTTTTACTAAAGAAGCCATGTTTCATTGTTTGTCTTCACAATATAGAAAGAACTGCCTGAGCTAATTGTAAATGTAGGCGCGATGTGCTCAGCGTTGTTGATAAAGAACATGGTGTTTGGATGGATAATTTAGCAGAGCTGCAGTGTTACTCTGCCCTCAGAAATACAAGCTGTGCACAAATGCACTAAAAACAGTTGATGTGCTCTGATCCTGCAGTGTTACTGCTTATGATACACGCACATGCACACACATACACACACATGCTCTGTGCCTATACAAGGTCTAGATCATATCAGCCTTGCTTTCCACTCAGACTCTATTCATCACTTCAGTACTCCCTTCTCTTCTTCCTTTTGTATCCTTTTCTTTCTCTCTCTGTGAAAATGATGACGGTCTCTTTAGGGAGACCGGAGAGAACACACTGAGAGAGGACTGCCAACAATAACACACATACCGACGTGCGCTCCCACGTACACAGCTACACACGAGTGAACACACAAACTGACAAACGCACAGCCAGATGACATCATTGTGCTTTTTGTTTTATGGAGGCGTAATGACAGAGCTTCTCATTTCTGTCCCCCACTTCTTTCCCCTTTCTTTTCTCAGCTCTCCCACCGCTCGCTTTCTGTCTCTCTCTGTCACACACACACACACACACATACATCTGGTCTCGATTAGAAAATAAAGTATGAGCACAGTTCTGGCATTTAGTGGTTTTCTAACATGACCGGCACACCTTTCTGCCTCAGTACTGTGGTATAGCAGAGCAGGTGGCTAGAAACGCCGAGTGTTTGTGGATGTTTGCGTCTCTGTGTGTTTGTGGGAGCATTCTGTGTGTTTATGTGGGTGTTTATTTATGTGTACTTCAATCTTTGCGTGCATCAGAAATGCTTAAGCAAACCAAAGACCTAGAACAAAACTCAAATCTGAATCTAGTTTCTGCAGTTTAGTTTAAAGATAAACTTTTTTTTCTCTTTTTTTCATGTTTTCGGTTGGAAATTGGAAACTAATGAAAGATGTTGGTCTTGATTTTTCCTTTCACAGCTGCAACATTGAACCTGCTAAACGGCACAGTTTGAAATAGCTTCCCAACTTGTTTTAGTTCTAGCCAAGTGTTTGCTTTCTTGACACTGCGTGTTACAACAGCACTGCTCACATAATTACCCAGCATTGTTCAAGCAGAACATGTCTTGTGTGGGTTATTTATTGAAAGAATCAAACAAAGTCCTTACCATATTTATGATGATACTGACTGCAAATCGTTCAATAGACTTCTTATTTTAGATGCGGATCATATTAATAAGTAAGAAGCTGCTTCAGTTTCAATCACTGAGCCGTGTTTTTGTGTGTGTTTCAGTCCACAGCCCTCCTGCTGGAAGCTCAGAGCGCCCCACTGTGGCAATCTCCCCCCTGCGTTCTCAAAGCTCCTCCCCGTCGCGTTGCTCCGGCCAGTCAGGTCGTCCTCTCTCCATGGTGTCTCCAGGATCCAGCTTAGGGCCTTCCCCTCTCTCCTCCCCAGCGTCCCGTCCAATCCTCCCCCTTTCCTCCCCTCTCTCCTGCCTCACCCCTCCGAACGTGTCGGCAGTGCTACTGAATGGTGAGCCAGGAAGCCCCCTTCAGCCGCCATCGCCGGGCCCCTCCCACACTACCACCCAGGGCGTCCTGGCACCCAAAGCGGAGAAGGTGAGGCTCACCTGCTAATAATGGCTGAACAACTCAGATTAGTGGTGTAAGTTTGCACCTCACCGCAGACGCCCATCACACGGAGTCCTTTCAACTTTTCTTCTCCTCCAGTGATACCAGATATTTTTAGTCTCCCTGTAAATGATCTCCGTTCTGAATTAATTTACATTTAACACCATTCCAGGTGAGAAAGCAAGTTTTTTTCTTTCACCTTTCACAGATTTGAGGGTGTGTATTCAGCCTAGCATGTACATATTATCTGAGTAAGTGTCATTAATCTGGGGTCTGGCATTACTGTTGAGGGCGCATACAATGAAGGATTGTGCAGAAAGCTTACTGTCTTCGCCCCATTTGTTACACTGTTGGTTTCTCTCTCTGGGACATGTAATCTGACTGCATGGATAACTGACAAACAACTCACTGGCTGCAGAACAGAAAGCAGAGGCATCATTTTTATCATCAGGCTAAAAAATGGCAGAGAATCATATGCAGTAAAGCTTTATATCCCCTCCAAACATATCACATTGTGATTGCATTGCATAAATCTGCATCAAACTAATAGTGGTTTTATAATATAACAAGCTGGATGTAGAAGAATGCAACGCTCTGAGGTCAGGCTGGCTAGGAGACCTCACATGGTCCCATTTTGTTGAGGAGGAAATGACAAAGCAGCTATGTTTACTGTCTGGCTGACACAGTGTAGTGTAATCTGGGTTTGACATACTGGATCTCAGCCCACATTACAGACCATATTATTCTGGACACAGAGATGCATCGCACACCACTTCCAAAGAGTCTTTAGTCACAGAGCAGCTGCTAAGCAGAAAGCTCAGGTTTGCTTGCAGTGATTCATTAGGAAAAAATATTTTAAAAAGTCATGAAACATTCATTTTAAACCCAAGTACATTTTATTTTTGACAGTTTTTTAAATTGTATTTTGCTATATTTTACTACATTTACACTAATTTTCTTCAGCTATTAACTCCAAAGGTTGTCTTTTTGAGTAAAAAAAGAAATGGTTAAACTTCTTATTTGAATATAAAAACATGGAAATATGTATATGTGCTCTGTAGGTCTGTTTTCCATTCCTGGGTTTTACTTGTTTTTTTTTTCTCTTTTTTTATGCCATTGTTTGTATCAGCCCAGAGCAGTTACTCTACTTTCATAGAGTGACTGGGATTATTTTTTCCCCATTAAATAAGAGACATTGCTAAAAGAAAAAAAATCTGGACTGATGCAATTTTTCATATACAAATGCATGTTTGTGTTTTGTTAATTAGGTATGAAAGCAAAACGTAGCACACAAACAAAAACCTAAGTTGCATTTTGTTGACATAAAATTGTGAGTGTGTGCTGCCATCTGGTGGTCAGTTTAGGAACAACGTCAGCTGCATGACATACTGTAACACAAACACACACTCACAGGAGGCAGATTAAGCCTTTAAGCCTACAGATGAAAGAAGAGAGGAAGTGATTATTCATTTTTTGTGCCACTTACAATTCGCCTCCCTTTTCTTTCATGTCTTCCCCCTGCCACCCCCCACATCCTTCTGTTTTCTCGATCATCCACTCTCACCACCCACCCTCCACCTTTTTTCTCCCCCCTTTTTGATCCCTAACCTCCCGTTATTACCCCCTTTCCTTTCTGAGCTCCCCTTTCAACTTTCCTTTCTTTTTTCCTCCAGTTTTTCTCCATCCACTGATGATACAATAATTTTCTTCTCTGTCCTCTGTTTCAGTCTATATTTGCAAAATAATTTGAAAAAAAGTAATTAATTTTAAAAAATGCGATGCCCTAGCTGTTAAAAAATGTATGAGATGTATTTCAGTACCATGTCAGAGTATACTCATGACAGTTGTACACTAGGACTGTGAGCAGTAGTTTTATATTTAATAGAAAATTGTCATAAATAAATAAATGAGATGGAAAAATTCTGGTATGAACTTGAGTTAATGAGTTAAGAGGAAAGCATATGTTTTTGGAAGAGCGAGGAATAAATGTTGCTTGTGCTGTGGGTATGCTGTGTTCATACTGTCACTATGACTGCTTCACTAAGCACTTTGTCTTCCATCCATCCTCTGTACCAACGCTCCTCTTTGGAAACGGGAATGTTTCTTCATTCTCTTTCCGTTGTGGTTTTCCTCAGTTGCTTTGTAAAGAGTATTAAGCAAGAATTCTGGGAGAATGTTGATGTAAGCTGGCAGAAGCACAGCAGCGCTTCCACGGTTTGGTGTGAAATGCCAGTGTGTTTGAGTTTGGGTTTAATCAGTGTTTGACAGTCAAATTTATCTGGTGATGAGTGCTACAGCTGGCAGTAATTTTCACAATAGATGATGTTGCTGATTATTGTTGCCATTTAGCTAAATGGCCTGTTTAAATGCTAGAAATTAGCATTTTGTTAGTTTTCCTGATGTGAAACATTTCTGATAATTTTGTCCTGTGAACTTTCAACATGAGGCATTAAAGCGAATGTGTTGCCATTTGTAGAGACAGTCCAGATGCGAACATGGGTCCCAGCTTTCTTTCATTAAAGAAATGTAGTTGTAATTGATGAGGAAAAGAAGAGGATCACTGTTTTAGAATGTAAATAGTTTGTGGGTGGCTGTAGGGGCTGAAGAGCAAGTCGTCTTTCAACTGGAAGGTTGGGAGATCAACTCCAGGCTTCCCCTAACTACGTGCTGACGTATCCTTGGGTAACACACTGAACCCCTAAGTTGCCCCCAAATTAAAATGCTTTCAGTGATCAACATGACTGGAAAAGTGCTACATAATTACACGTCCATTTACCATTAAAGTTTGTGCTGCATGCACTGTTTTTTAAAGGAAAACTGCCATGTTGGGCTCTAAATTCCAATTAACCCTCTTTATTTATTGATAGCTTCTCTCTTTTGTGCTGCTCAGTCAGGTTTTGCTAAGAGTCCAGATCAGAAGTCAATATTGTTAGTTATCTGCAGCGGGTGTGGATGTTAATGTGAGATGTACTGGCTGCAACATGAATTCCAGCATATATTGTTGTTATTATCTCAAGGTAGTTGAGGTTGATTCACACAGAAATAGATTGATATCACTCATGAGTCATTTCCACAGAAATAAAGATAATGAATAAAATTACTTTTTAGTGCTGCATTAGTTGTTTGTACAAACACGTCATTTATTTATTTATTTAGATGAACTATGAAGATTACTAATGAAGATTAATTGAAGAACAAAATAGCAACATCTAATGAAATGGCAGATGTGCTTTGTTAAATAGAAGCTACAGGAACTTTGGTTGTATGCATTGGAGCATATATATATA
>JBAMHX010000014.1:18540700-18552526 GCA_037177515.1 Pseudomugil tenellus | reverse complement strand
AAAGAAGATGCAGAAATAGGACTAAACTTGTTCAATTGTTTCATTAAAAAAAATAGTAAACACATGTAAAAAAAAAAAAAAATTGTCTCTACTGCCAATGTGATGAAGAAAAAAATGCATTGTCTCACACTCAGCCCAGTTCAGAAGTAAATGTTATTATAAAAGCATAAAAATCAATAAATTGCAGTAGCTGGAATGAATGAGTAGCATTGTTCAACACTTTTCATAATCACGCATAAAAGAAATGTGAATTTAAAAGCAGTAGTTTAGATTGCAGCAACCATGAAGAAACACTTCAAATCAATAAAATCTATTCAAACCTACACATAGTCGGCTACAGAAATAGTTACACAATCTGTCTGTTGAACGCGCACTACGTGAGGACACACATGCTGACTTGGTATGATTATTGACATTTCTACTTCATCTTATTTGAGTCAGGTAAACAGGCTGAAACAAAAAGAAAGGGGTTGTGTATTCTGGTTTGTGCTGAGTAAATTGTGTTTTACTTATAATTTTGTATTTATTTCTATTTGTTTAAAAACATAAATAAAAAACTAACCATCATGAAGGTTTATTTTTGTTTTGCACCATTTGAAAAACAAAGCGATCAAGTTCATTCAGTTAAATATACCGTAACACTATTTAAATGATTAGGACAATATTTAGATTTTTTTTAAACAATCTCTTCAGTAGATGTTCATTAATAACATAAAACAATATTTTTAAGCCCCTTCGGTTTTTTTATGTCAGGGACTTCGTACTCTGATCCTTAAGGACCCCTGTCCTGTAGGCTGTAGATGTTTCCTGCTTTAACACAACAAACCCATATTAATGGTTGATTGTGTGAAACCTGACAACACACATTTATTTAGTATGAATCAAATGTTGGGAAAGAGGGAAATTTGTAAATTCTGCAGGACAGTGGCCCTCAAGGACCAGAGTTTAAGATCTCCTGATTCCGTAGAAAGTTGTTATTTTATTGTACAATCTCCAACTCTTTGTTTATTTGTTGTTTTGTCTCTCCTCTCCGTCCTCTTCTTTTCTATGCCTTTCTTCATCGCTCCATTCTCAGAAGGAGAGAAAAGCAGCAGGTTTGTTAAAGCTTTTATCAGGGGCAGCAGCCAAGAAGAAACCTCGGTCTCCCCCTTCCTCTCCACCGACCCATGACCCTTCATTGGCTGGCCATGGTGCCATCGCCTCTGATCCTGCCCTCCATCCTCACCACCATCACCATCACGCCCGCTCAGGTTCCTGTCCAATGGCATCACAAGGACGAGCTGGCTCCTGTCCAATCGAGAGTGACATGGCAGGAGCGATAGGGTTGGAGCCTTTGCACAGGAAGTCTGGATCCCTGGATACCAATTTCCCAATGTCACCCCCACCAACACGGTCTGGAAATGTTCTGATGGTTCTTCGGCCTGAACCCAAACCCTTGTCAAGAGAAAGGTGTGTTCCAACACAGAAATATAAACATGCGCTTAGGGATTATGGACAGCATAGTGTGTAGTACATCAGTATAGTCACATATAATTTGTGTCACAACAAAAAGAATAAAGAAACAACACATACTTTCCATATATATGTATGAGCTCACATCTGCTAACTATAAGAATTGTTTTAACAATGTTTTGGAATTTTGGGTTTCAGGAATTTGGCATTAGAATTTAAAGTATCCCTTAGAGCGTCAGTGATAACAAAACTATAGGCAGAAACTGAGTGAAAGCATAGTCTGAGCCACCCACAGGCGCTTTTATGAGCAATAAGTCACATCTGTTGGATCCAACTGTGAATGGATCCAACATTAATGGACAGGAAGTTTCCAGTATATAAGGCACCATGTTCTTGTTTCCCCTGCATCAACTGGTATATGAATACACCATGTGATCTTGTGTACAAACAAAAAACAAGATATACTAATGTAAATTTTCATAGAAAACTCTATGTTTTGGGAAAATAAGCATACTATGATTATCAGCCTGTAAGATTGGGCTTTTCTTATGTACACAAGCTCACACAATGAAATGTGGTTTTACTCACCCCTATATGGAAAAATGCTGAAGATCAGCATGATTCTACACACTTCAGAAAGTTTCACAAAATTGTGGTTGAATAAAACATTTATTGGAAACATTTATCTTCACTGTCAGCAGTTTAATATTCTTATTGAAATTAGTATCATGTTATCAGAGAAGATGTGCTTCTTTAGAACAAAATGTGACAAAACACTATATATTTAAATGAACAAAAAGATTACAAAAAGTTGTAAATTGTACAAACCAATATTTTGATGCCAGTAAAAAACAGAAAACATGAAATGATAAAAAAGACATTTTGCTATTTTAGAAAATTGATTAATCTTGATTTATAAATCAGTATTGAATTAAGATTATATTATGCTGTCATGAGCAAAGCCAAGATTTTATCATTTTGACATAGACAACAACTTACGGTATACAATTTTAAAGCAATTAAACAGAAGATTCTTGACTTTAAAACACTCAAAAATCTGTTTTTCCCCCAATAAGAACGGTGTCACAGATCCATGCCAAACAAAGCTTTAAGGTTCTTGACTGGAACCAGAAACCAAGAATTTGGAATGATACCATAACTCAAAGGCCAGTTTCTACAATGTTGTAAGTTATCAAATTCAATATTGTACTGTATGTATGTAATCATAATTCAATGCCACCATTAATGATGTAGTCACAGGTCAAATGTAAGATTTCAGAATCCTGTAAATTATGAAAGCAAGTATTGTAGAAGCTTGTGAAGACTTTTGACTGTAGTTTCAGATGTCATTTTTAAACATGTGACAGTGCTCTTTATAATCTAGAATATGTTACAGTATAAAGAGCATTGTTCAATGCTCTTTATACTGTAACGTATTCTAGATTATTGCCAACATTCTAGAATTCTGAGATTCTAGAAAGTATTTACATGTCAAAGTTGATAATCTACAGAGGCATTTAGATTCTAGAATATAATCAAGATTTTAGAATGTAATCACAAATCAAAGTGAAATTCAAGAATATTGTAAACATTCTAGAATGTTGCCTCAATTTTAGAATGCAATCCAAGAATATGGATGTGATCCAAAAATAATGTCAACATTCTATATGCTCTTGATTATCAACTTTGATCTGTAAATATCTTGTAGTATCTTGACCATCTATAATGTTACTAAGATTCTAGAGATTCTTGGCAACATTCTGGATATCAGAATATCTGCTTTGATCTGTAACTGTGTTCTAGAGTCTTGACAACATTCTAGAATCTTGGAAACATTTTTGAATATCAACTTTGTAAATGCCTTCTAGAATCTGAAAAAAATTACAGAATCTTGACAACATTCTAGAATCTTTTCAACATTTTAGAATTTTTACAGCATTAGATTTAATCTTTGATTGGTAAATCCATTCTAGAATGTTAAAAGTCTAGAAGTCAGGAATATTCAGAATATTCTAGAATGTTGGGATGCTAATATGTCAGTATTTTAGAATGTATTTACAGATGACAGATGAGATTCTAGAATGTTGTCAAGTGTCTAGAATCTTGACAACATCCTAGAATCTCGACAACGTTGTAAAATGTTTGTTTGTCTAGAATGTTATTTGTTTCAATGTTTTTACATGTTTACAAAATTTTGGAATTTTGTCTTTGACCTCTGACCACACTATAGAATCTTGGCAACACTGTAGAATGTTTAAATTATTCTCTAATTTCATTATTGATCTATACATACATTATAGAATTTTGGCATTCTATAATCTTGATCAAATTCTAAAATCTTTGAGAAATACTATAATGTTTACAATATTTTAGAAGTCTTATTTGATCTGTTAATAACTTTATAAATCATGGCATTCTAGAAAATTGCCAAATCTCTAGAATTTTGGTAACATTCTAAAATATCAACTTCGATCTGTAAATACATTCTAAAATCTTTTAACATTCTAGAATTTTCACAATATTTTTAGATTTAATTTTTGATCTGTAAATATATTGTAAATATTCTAGAATGTTGTCAGAATTCCAAAAATGTACACTGTACAATGTACACATTGATGAAGTTTAGTATGTTACCAAGCTTCTAGAATTTTGGCAACAGTCTAGAATATCCAGATTCTATAATGTATTTTTCAAATCAAAAATAAAATCTTAGAATAATGCATACATTCTATAATGTTTAGATTCTAGAATTCCAAAATTCTAGAATGTATTTGTTCTGGAATCTTTGCAGGATTTTAGCATGTTTACAGTATTCTTAGATTTCATCTTTGATCTGCAAATACATTCCAGAATCTTGGTATTCCAGAATCTTGGTAACATTCTAGAATCTTTTCGTTGATCCTCAGTGGAAGCAAAATATAAAGAAATGTGGGTTCCCTTAATAGTTTTGTGCACTACTGTACATCAAATGCATTGAGAATATGTTCTCTGCATTGGTTGTTGCAGAAAAAAAATATAGAACCTGATACCCACACTGATTAAATATTTTTAACTAGGTTGTTTGTGCATGTCATATGCCTCATCATGCAACTCATAACTCCCTTTTTTTGTCAGGTATCGTGTCGTAGTCCCCTATCCTCCTCAGAGTGAGGCAGAAATTGAGCTGCGGGAAGGAGATGTGGTGTTTGTTCATAAGAAGAGGGATGACGGTTGGTACAAAGGCACCCTGCAGAGGACGGGACAAACTGGGCTGTTTCCTGGCAGCTTTGTCGAAAGCTTCTGAACTTCAAAAATTGGACAAAGGAAGTTGTCCTTGTTTTTGACTTCAAGAACACACAAGCACACACAAGCTACATGAGCACAAGTGATATGTAGACAACAGTTGGGCTGATATTGATTTCCCAGATTTTTGCTGGATTAAAGATCAATGAAAAGAAATATAATACAAAAACTGCCTTAAAGCTGCTAACATTAAAAAAGTAACTTCTCTGAATTCCAGTGAAGAATTTAATTTTTATGTTTTGGTGTTGAAGCAACACTTGAGTTTTACAATAAAATATATTTGATGAAACCACAAAACATCTTCTCTGGTAACAGTCTTTAGAAATCCATGCTAGTCCAACTAATTTATACTTGTACACTATCTGAACAGGAAAGCTAATCTTAGCGTCAATCAGCCCAGCTACACAGAAAACAGGATGGGTTTTACCCATCACTCATATTGTAGACAACTTATATTGACTCTTGAAGGCCCAACCCCCATAGAAAGATGAGCTCTGCCTCCCAGTTCTCCTTCTTGGCATCATCCACCAGCAAAGACTAGCACAAAAAGCATTAGCTCTGCTTTTCCACTGAGACCTCAGAACTTGAATCCGGGTGCTTTCTTTGTATGAGAAGTGAAATTTTACAGCCAGACTATGAGGGAAGTAAGTGAACCTACACTCCAGAATTATTGTAAGCACATATGCGTATCTACTTTGTGGCAATGAGCACATGTTTCTTTTCAACCCAGTATATGTTAAACAATGCATGTAGCATTTTTACTTTCTCTTTGTTTTGTTTTCTATGTTGTATTAGGTGTTTGTGTTGTCCTGCTGTGATGATCTGTCACAGGGAGCTTAATTTAAAAGCAATGGTGCAAATTGCTAAGTCTGAATTAGGTCATTCATTTTTCTATTTATATGTCTTTACATAAATGTCTATAACTTTTAACTTATGTTAAATTTGACTTTCATAGATCCCCAAAGCCGGATTAAACTGAAATAACTGGCTTTTTGAATGTAAGAAGAAAACAGAAAGTCACACCAAAATATATTTGCTTTTTTATTTGTATTTATAAAGATTTTGAACTTTGGTATGAGATTTGAAACAAAAGAAATGCACTTGGTATTATTGTTACAACCTGCCTCTATATTTACATTGACAATATTTTAAAGATACATTTACAAAGGGGTTTTCCCTACTGCTTGTTTAATCCTGTTTTTTCTGTAAGGCACTGACTGGAAAGGCGAAATGACTAAATCTTAATCTCATCTTTTTAATTTAAAACCATGTTAGCCTCATAACATATTTCCTAAAGTCATATTTTGACTAAATTGTGACATGTTTATTATTGATTGACTGAATCATGGATAATATAAAACCTTTAAATGTGACTTAGGTGATAATGCTATGAAGCTAACACCATGAAGATTTCTTAAAGCAACAGAACAAGAGTCATTTCTGGAAATGAAATGCATTATTTTATAAAGGTTTTCAATAGGAATTCTTTTTCCTACATCCTTTCATTGAAAACTGTCAAGGATTTTTCTGACTGTGCCAACAACACACACTTTTGACTGAATGTACAACTACACAGGAATACCTGTAAGTCAGAGAGCAGCACACATGCTCCATCGTACAACTGCCAGCCTTTACATTTCTGAGTTTACATTGTGTCACAACAAACTTTTTTTTGTTTGTGAAAACAGAAGCAGAGGTAAAGTTACAGCCTGAAACACACACACGGGACCCATAAACACACGTTTTATTGATACAAACCTGATTGTGAAGTAATGTTAAGGCTTTTTGGATAACTGGACTGATACCACAAAACCAAGATGGCAGAAAAAAGCTCTAATTTTCTGTTCCATGTGTCTTTTTTATTTCATCATTTTTAAAAAAAATCTTAGAATTGATCTAATTGTTAGATCAACGTTCAGAAAGTCCACACTTCAAATAATCTTTATTCAGTGATAACCACCAATGATAACATCCAGCAGGATTTTCAAAGCTTTATTCAAAGTTAGCACAAGGTTACAAAAAAAGCACAGATGATGTATCAACTTGACGGTGGAATATAAGACATAGATCCACCCTAGATTAGCTTTTTTCACCTTTATGTATTTTCAGCAAAGGAGAAAAGAGGAAGCATATAGTTAAAAACAAAATAAGTCTGGTTAAAATGATTTATTTAGATGATCTGCTATATCTGTAAAGTGGAAGTGGGTCTCTTTATGGTACTGGAACTGTCACTGAAGCAGCTTATAATAATTTTTAATATCATATGGACACAGTTTCAATGGGCATTGTGGTTCAGTCCTACTTAAAGGAACTATTTTAATTGAACATACAATGACGTTGCAATTTCTGGACATTAGTCCTTGGAAACATAAATGTAAACAAATCCTCATTTTCCTCTAAAACTGGTTTGTTAAACCTCAGTGCCTACAAATGTCAACATATAAAACAACATGCTCGTACTGTGTTTTGGGCATAGCGGTGGCCTTTTTGCCACTTGCATCGTGTTTGTCGGTACATCGGGCCTGCTGGGTGTTTGTCAGTGAACTTGACCTGATGTCTAAAACAAGCAGTTCTTTTACTGAAACCTTAACACAGTCTCTGGTTTGTGTTTTCATTTTCATGGGTTTGACGCTTTGAGGAGGAAGAGTTTACAACAGTCAAAACGTCAGGAATAAAACCACTGCACAGTGGTCAGTTTAGATTAAACTTAAAGCGCCAGTTTTACGGATTTTTATCTGTTTAAATGAAGCGACATAAGCCAGTCATTCACCTCAGCTTCCTGGTTGTAAAGTACACGGTGACAGCTCAACGAATGTAATCAGGCTCTTTGGAGCAGTGGTAATCCTACTGGGCGTGAACACTACACATCTACAATGCTCAGTTTTCAATTAGACCTTAATGGAATTACCCAGGTTGCCTACTGCCTACTAATTTAGAGTGATTACAAGTATCAGCGTACTCGGTCCCTGTATGGCAGCACTCTCCAAGGTTGCCAGTACAGTTTTAGACTTAAATTGCCTCTTTAAATCTGATGGCTTTTAGCCTCCTTTAAGGCCAAACCCCTTTAGCTACCTGGGTGCTGTTAACCCTCCTTCCAGGAAGCTTGAGCTCTCACTCTGCCATTTTCAATTAAATGTCAGCCATATTTTTTCTTCTAGATATTTGTGTGTACACGCGTGTGTGTGTAAGTGAGTGTGAGAGGGAGAGATGGACATATTGGAAGAAAACCTCTGTATGTAGCTCTTTAAACACACAAAAAAGGACATTTATGGATACTCATGCCTCACTAGGACTGGGTTGAGTTGGAGACAGTTGGTACAGTGAAAGAAACTGAATTAAAGAATATTATATATATATATATATATATAAATATAATTCTATATTGTGCAGAATATTTATAGGCCTTTTGTGCCATTGAAGTCATGCTCTGTGCTGGCCACGTCCAGCGCTCTACCATGTGATCATTATACATCGTCTTGTACTGATGACCCGTGGTTGATATGATTGTTTTTTTCATGTCAAGTGCATTTTTCGCAATAAAAGCCTTTTGTTTTAAAATAATTTCCTCTTTTCTTTTCCCTTTTTTATGTCTGGATTCAGTTTTATAATAGAGGTGAAACAGAAAATGTTTGAAACAAATCACACTTTTTTTATAAAGCACTTTTCATGCCGAGGCAATACAAAGTGCTTTCCACAATAAAAGCATTTAAAAGTAAACAAGCCGTCACACACATAATATATACAACAAATGACAAAACCATCATAACTACCGACACACACTCAAACATACACACACACAAACTTATACAGACAACCCTCCAGCCCCTTTAAGATGTGACTCTACAACTTTTGTCTCTGGCTTTAAAAAAAAACGATCTACATGTTTTGTGTGGTTGCTACAAAACAAACATTACCTGTATTGCCCATTTAGATTTTAGTTTCCCAGTGGAGGATTCACCCTGAGCATAATATCCTGCTCTAATTATAATTATCTTCACCAACAATGTGTTCATTATGTGCTTATGAAGACTTATGAGTACCACAATGCTTATAGACGTGTGTAAAATTGGCTTTATTATAGACATGCTAGTGAAGGATGTCCATTTTCATCCCTCCCTCCACCTTCTCTTTATCCTCCTTTCTCACTGCTCTCTTTCTCCCCCTGCTCTCGAGCCAAACACTGACATGGATGAGGTGTGTAATAGGTAATTTCAGAGCAGTCGGCGCACCCCCCCTCCTTTTAAATGACAACCTCATTTCTCTAGGAGTCAAGCCTGTCTACAATCATCACCTCCATTTGCATTTAGAGTGACTACCAAAATGTAATGAGGGTTTGTGTGTTTGGAAATATGTGCACTTTCCTGCTCAGGTGTCTTGACAGCTTGGGTGCATCTTAGATTTGCACCCATTCAGAAAAACGTGACTCGGCTACATTTGAGGTGATCAAGTAGTTAATTTATATTTTTTATATCTGCAGTAGTGAGATAATGTTGCAGAATGGGTGTAAAAATCACACCGAGTGGTTAAACATTAACACACATTCTCCATGTTTTGCTTTGGAGGGATGGTTCTCCTCTTTTCTGCTTTTTAACAGCGAGGTGCCACAGGCTCTTTGCCAGGAATCGATCAGCGTTTCTCTGCTTTACGCCAGACCTGCCTGTCCACCTGTCTGCATGCCTACATTTAAGTCACTTGAAGGGCGATCGAGCTGGAGGGTGAGACACTGCAGGGTTACAAAGCTCTACCAGATGGAACAACACTGTCTCTTTATGAGTGTGTGTGTCTGTGCCCAAACAAAGCTAGTGCTGCATCAAAAAGGAAATATGCAGAGGAATTCATCTTGAATATTCACTACCTGTCAGTATTTAAGTTAACTTCACGCAGTGAAACAAAATATTTTTGCTCTGAAGAAGCAGACAAGCAGCATGTCATGGCAAAAATACAAAAGCTTTATTTAAAAAGAAACAAAAGATCCCAAATAATACAGTTTTTTCCATAAAAGTCGTAGTAAAATTGTCAGATTTTCTCCTGCAGGTATTATGTGGATAGTGTAAGTTTTACGCATTTAAGGCACTAAATAGACACATCTATAAACATTGGTGTAAGAATCTAGTGTCAGAAAAAGTGAGTTAATGTTTGGCTTATAGATCATACATGTCTGGAAACCAGCACCACAAGTGTTCTGCTTCATGTTGTGTAGTTTTACAGTACAGAGAGGTGAATGCATATATGTAAAAATAGAGTAACACAGAAAAATAAACCTTCTCCTCATTTGCTCCATAAACAAACACAAACATAATATGATGCATAGTTTGTTTTCCGTGATTCAGCCAATTTCAAACAGTTTGTGCCAACAGGAAAAATCAAACCTAACACCCATCATGCTAGAAAAGTGTTTCACTGTAAATGTATAAATGCGTTACATATATTCAGAAACAATCTCTTCCCTTTGCAGCGACCACTGCGGCTGCAAGCAAAAAGTAGTAAAATGCCCTTTGACGGGGATTCTGAACATGTCTGTAAACATTAAATCAGGTTTCAGAAACTCTTTATGCTATTTCAATCCTTTTTAAACAAGCATCTCAAACATATAAAACCATTTGATTAGATGGTCATGAATACTGACTTTATGTATCTATAATATATGTTTAATGCCACGATTTTATTAAGGCTGAAAGTTCAGAAGATTGATTTTTAAATGTCACCTTTACTTTAAAAAATATACCATGTTACTGTTTTATAATATCTGCATTGTATATTCTTTAAAGAATTGTTTTAACTTTATGTTCAAAGTCATCAGACTTACTTTTATATTAACTTGTGAGAAAATAATCCTCTGCACCTGAAATCTAACAAGGGCTTATTTGGCATTATAAGAAACCTCTTAAACATGTCTATGTAGATAGAAAAAGTCTCACACTGCATTACTGTACCTTATATGTGTAAACAGAACCTGGTGAGGGTACGGAGACATGAGGACTGAAGGAATTTGTTGCATAAAAATGAAGGATAAATACAGCAAAACAATACACAAGAAGTCATAAAAGCTACAAATGTTAATAAAAATGAGGAGGAAGGTGTACAAAATGATATGTGGAAAGTTTTTAAACTTTGGCAAACCATGCTCATAAATGCTGCAGGCCCATGTGGTGTTCTCCCAGTTAGTGTTTGAGACTGGCTGAAGACTGTCACTGGTGAAACAATTCATTATGCTGGTCCAAATGTCCTCACATGAAGCCAGAGCTAAAACAAAACAATTGAGATGGATTAAAATAAGTCATTGATATAACTTCCTTTGAACATCTAATTAACAGCGACGTCAACTTAAACCAACAATCTGTCTCTGATAAGTCTCCTGACTCACCAGTTGCTGCCACATGTTAATTTATCATAATGGTAATATGTATCTCATCACGTCTGGCTGCTAAACCCAGTGACACAGCAGATTAAACATGACTCAGCAAACTAATGTCACCATCACTGCCAGTATGCGTAGAACACAGAGCATTTGCAGAGTATTTCATATAAACAGTAGAGTCCTGATAAGCCTCTTACTTCTTACGGTCTTTGTCCTTTTTGCCGTTGGCGGTGAGACTCTGGGCCTGCAGGAGCTGAGCAGCAGCTCTTCTCTTACTGAATGAGCTCAGGTCTTCATCAAGGAGTCGCCTCTTGTCCTCCAGAGCTGCTTTTTCATCTGCATGGAGACGCTTCAGCTGTTCAAAACGACCCTGCAGCTACAAGAGAAACAAAGAATAAACCAGATTTACTCTGAGAACACGTGTATTTATATTAGACTGACCCAGCTTTTTGACCCCACTTCTCATACTTCTCTCTCCGCATCCTTCAGTTCAGCTTCCTTCTCCTTCACTCTCTGCACAAAGATTTGCCTCATCTCATCCTCTCTTCTCTGTAGTTCCACCAGGAACTCCTGACGCTTGGCTTCATAAGTCTGCTGTAAACTATACACACACACATTTATTTAATCTCTGTAAAATGTGCATTTAGTGTGAAAACAGAACTTAAAGGAGAACTTCGCTTTTTTTTAACCTGGGGTCTGTTGTCACCTTTCCTTCCATACATGTGAGTGATGTA
>JBAMHX010000014.1:18513404-18540600 GCA_037177515.1 Pseudomugil tenellus | reverse complement strand
TCTACATCACTCACATGTATGGAAGGAAAGATGACAACAGACCCCAGGTTAAAAAAAAGCGAAGTTCTCCTTTAATGAGTGGGCAGCCCACCTGACAGGTTTGCACTCTGGATCTGTGTCCTTGAATCCCATTTCTTCAAGTTTGCAGCGTCTGTAAAGCTCATAATGCCGCGTGTGAGTCTGCTCCCTCAAGTCCTCCATATTGACACAAATGAGCATCTCTCTCAGCTTCACAAAGTCACAGTGATGCTCATTTTCCACTGACAGACAGACAAGCAGATTACAGTGTTATACTTTGTACTGGCTTCAAAGGGGGAAAAATGGTCACACTGACTGTAGGACTCATTACTTTGTGCCAGAAGTGTGAGATCTGACTGAGTTGTATTGTAATACACACAAACACACACTGATCTATAATACCTTGGACAACACCCCATGGATACTGGCGAGCTTTCACCATCTTATTGCCAACGCAAACTTCCTCAGTACTGCCGACTACAGCAAATGGCAGATGGCCCTACAAAAAGGAACAAATGCATCATATTAAAATAAATGGTTGGAAACGTTACAAGTCTACACTTACTAAGTCACAGGTTTCATTTCAATAAACACACTTTCAGCAAATCTTCCTCACACCCATAAACAATACGACCAACTGTGGTTCAGCAGGTTTTATTCAATCCCAGTTTTATTCCTAACTTGAACTAATAGGTAAAAAAAAAATAAAATAAATTTGTATTAATGACAATATGTAATTCTGCAACATTTACATATATTACTGTGAACCAAGAAACTACAAAACCTCTGAAAACTTGTATGTAAACTCCCAGACCCTTGTCAGTAAGCATGTGTGTTTCCTTACGTTCATTGTAGTGTTGACTTTGGCCACAGTCTCATCATCCAGTGGGAACTGGTAGATTTGGACACCATTACTAACCAGCTCACTCATGATCTTGATCTTGAACTTGTGCAGCTCGCTCTTACTGATGGTGTCTGCTTTGGCAATTACTGGGATTATGTTAACCTGCAAAAAGATGAGATGTGTGTTAGAAATAAGCATATTGTTAATCTGCTTTCATTATTCATTACAAAAATCTGCAGGACTCACAAAACCTTTTTCAAGCATCTTGTGCAGAGTGTTTCAAATGATCATAATTAACTTTAAAAATAAGCACATAAGCACCATCTTTTCTACACGTTTACATTTTATTTGAACTTAATTGTTAAACTTAAAGGCACTATCACAATGTTATGCTGTTTATAAATTTAACATTGGTTTAAAAAATTAAAAGGAGTGAAACATTCTTTGAAGTCTTTACTACATTGTGTGTAATGAGGCCCAATTTTATGTGGATATGATTTCTAGAAGAATTGCACGTGATTCCCATGTTTCATTTGTCACAAAACACTCTCTCATCACAAAACATCCAAACATTATTCACTGAAAAAGGTTTTACCCTAATGGAAAATTTTCATTTCAGAACAATTCGGGTGTTCACACAAACACACAACATGCACATTTTTTTATAGAATAGTTTGGAGAAGATCTGCAGGGAAAAGTCTAAAGAATTTTTTGTTTGTTTAAAATCAATATATGCCTACTGTTTAAATACATATATATTTTATTATTACTATGTTTATATTAATATACTTTGGTGTTATTTTTAGTCATGTGCGTAGGTTATTTATGAACATATATGAATATATATACGAACATGTATTATTATTACAATTATTGTGGGTAATATATTATGTAAAAATATTGATAAAAGCTGTAAAAAAAAAAAAAAAAAAAACAAGTGCTGCCTGCTAAAAGAAGGAACTGGGATACAAATCTGTATATTTCTTTTCAGACATGCAATTTGGGTATTTATTTATTTTTGCACAATGCATGTTGGAAATAAAGTACTGAATCAGTCACCACCCCCAGAAACGGTAGATTCAGATTAAGCTGAATTACAAAAGATGGTCTTGCACAACATGTCAGAATTAAATAGTACTTACAAAATAAATACCTCTGTTCACACTCTCAGAGGCTGAAAGAAGCATCCATTATGAGATTAACATGTCTGGGGTAGCGGCTACTGTATTCGCTTGTTAAAAGGACTTAATGAAGTCATCAGTTGCACCAGAGACAAATTTATATCATTATATCTTTATATTGGCTATATTTATATTTATATTGATATCAATATTTAACATAGTTGTCATGCTGTAACTGGGTAATATTGTGAAATAAAAACCATAGCCAATCATCACATACATATTAAATGCACAAGTTAATGTTTCTGACAATATATTAAAAAAAAAAAAAAAAAAAAAAAAAAAAAAAAAAAAAAAAAAAAAAAAAAAAAACACAGACTGAATAATTTTGTTTTGTTTTTCTTTCCAAATACAATTTCTGTGTTAAGTGTTTTTAAAGAAGTGTTTTTATAAACCACCTCATTTCTATCCCAGCAGTCTGGTGCCTAAGTCGTCCCACATTCCTGTCTGTCATCTTGCTGTACCAAATACAGGCATGGAATAAGATGTCGTCGCTAGGCAAGCTTCTGTGCCAGACCACACACACCCGTAGACAAATGCAGAACACACACTGATCCCAGCAGAGAAAACAAAACAACGCTAAGAGATCTGTTCTAACAGCTGTGTAAGTGAATGACTACCCGTCACTGCTGCAGACGCCACAATTGGCTCTGTCTGGGTGTATCCGTACAGTGACACAAAAGGACAAATCAAGTGTGTGTGTGTGTGTGTGGTAGGTGATTACAGCATTCCACTGCTGCTTCTACTCTTTTCACACGCAAATCCAGGGTGACTGCTACTCCAGGGCAGTGAAACCGCACAAACACACAAGAAACACACATTCACTACACACAGAGAGCATGGGAAAGTTTCTGACCACTTCAAGAGTTATGGAAGAGGGAAAGAGAAGGAGGGGAGAGGGGGTCGGGGTGGGGGTTTCATGGCAGATTGAGAATTTCCCCCAGCAGTGGCACATTAAAACAAGAATCACCATTTAATATACGCAAATTCCCACTGTCGTCCACAAATGCACATTAGTTTCACATCAGTGTTTAAAATGTCCCCATTTCTGTTTTTTTGGTTTGGGATGAAACATACTGGCGTGCAGAAAGAAAATTTGCGCCATAGAGTTCATTTGGGGCAATTTTTTCAAAGCTTGCACAATTTCTTGATGTTAATTATGTGACTTGATGCAAAAGAAAAAAAAACAGCTTTAACTTCACAGCTATAAGGTGCAGTGAACGCAGCAGCACCAGGGAGGAAAATATGAAGAGGGGGGGCTGGACAATCTCTGAAAGTGAGAGAAAATCTGAACAAATTCACAGAATGTCACATTTTTAGACACAGATGCTGAAAACTAAATGTCTGTCAGAGATATGTTTATATTGGTTTGCAACACCCAAATATTTGCTCTCAAGCAGAGAAAGTGAAGCAGATTTACCAAAACAAGCTTCTTTCAAACAGTATACTAACCATTTTTCTCATTTCCAATGCACCAACAACAGACCAATTTTGCTTCTCACTTCACAGCTAAAACTTGAAAAGACTTAAAATAACTGTGTTGCACTGTCAGAAACCTATAAAGAAATGAATGAAACCATTCAATGAAAGGTGGACTGAAATTAAATAAATACAACAATTGTCTGCAGCCTTCATCATCCATGCTCTGGCGATTCAGAAATAAACACTTCATTTCTGAATGACGGCTGACATTTAAGACCGAATACACGTGTGGCTACACCATCGCAGTTAATAAATGCTTCAATCATTCCCCCACGTTTATATAATTTAGGTATTTTGATTCTGGCATTCAGAAATTCTGAATAATCTGCTGTCAAAACAGACAGAGGAGTACGGGAGACATAATGACATCTGCTGTAGTAAACTGTACTTCACCCCCAGTATGTGTTAAGCAGAGATTTGATTAAAAAAAAAAAAACATGTGCCTTTTCTTAAAATGTTAACATTTTAGTAAAGTGTAATTATATTTTTGGATAATTTTGCAATATTTAGTTTGCAGTCCTCCTGTCACTGACTGTGTGTGTTTCGATAAGCTTGGATGAGTTTTATATATCTCCTTGATATCTTTATTTGACCACAAATGCATGCATTCAAATAAAAATAACACTGAGGACCAAACATGGACTAAGTTATGTGAATTTTGAACAACAAAAAAAAACCTGATTGAATGGGTCAATTACTTCCAGTTACAATACAAAACAACTTGCATTGCACGTCTTTAATCACTTAAGCCTTAAGAATGCCCGAGCCACCATGCTGTGAATGCTCACCATACCTTGCTGTCTAGTTTCTTCATGGTGACCAGGTCCAAGGATTTCAGTGAGTGGCCTGAAGGGGAGATGAAGTAAAGGCAGGCATGGACTCGTGAGTCATGGTAGTTGTGCAGAGAACGTTTGATCTTTAGCTCCTCCTGTAGGTATGTCTCAAACTGCTTGTCGATGTAGTCCACAACTGGCTGATAGCTAAAACAGACACGTGGTGCAGGTCAATAATTAGGGATCATTATGACAGATTAAATCACTTTATTCATTACAGCAACTCAAAAATGTTTAACTGTACCTTTCTTGTTTGTTCATTTGGTCTCCAAAGCCCACAGTGTTGACCACAGTGAGACGTAGTCTGACGTTACTCTCCTGCAGGTCGTAGGTTTGAGCCCGCAGCTTGACCTGAGGCTCAAAGTGGGATGACTCGAAGTTCTCAAAGTTAGTATTGAATAAAGTGTCCATTAGCGTAGATTTGCCAATACCGGTCTCACCTGAAGCAAAATGTAAAAAATATTAAGTTGCAGTCATTTTTTTCAGTTATTTATAAAGAGACTGACAGGGGGGGGGGGGGGGGTTTATTAAAATTCCTTTTAATAAAAGTAAAAGAAGTTTTGAAACTTTTCTTAAAAATTATTTAGTCACAATATAACTTCAAATGTAAAATTCAAAACTGAAAATACTCAGATTAGATCAGACAGATCTAATGGCTGCAAATCGTGGTAATAAAATGAAACTGTAGGCATGCAAGTAGTAAATTAAATTTAGTTTTGTTGCAAACCATTATAAAGGGATTGTATAATGTTTAGGTGTACTTAAAAGAAGAAAAAAGTACCAATGCATAGAATATTGAAGCAGAAGCCCTGAAAGATAGACTTGTTGACAAGCTGATCTGGAAGGCTGTCAAAGCCCACGTGACCAGCCAGGGACAAGGGCCGGACTCCTTTATCCTGTGAAATACATTAAACAAAACTGAGGTCTGCTCTTATGATGCAACTAAATTATTTCAGAAACTAACATACTCAACACAGCCTTAAAATGCAGTCAAGGCAAAAAGATGGTGCTCGTCAGACATACTATTTAGTTTTTCCTGAGAAACAATCAGAGTGATCCTTGCAGTTGTTTACATACTGTTTAAATATATTTTAAAAAATAAAGAAAAATAGACAAGAATAGTATTTTTCCAATATGTCTTCTTGAGATAAAAAAAAATAAGTTATTTAATTGATGGATTTCGTTTTTTCAATTTATTAATAACACTTGACAAATATTCATTGATCCCACAGACTTCCTCTGATCTGTCCCACCCTTAACTATTTTTACACCAGAAGCAAATCAGCTGAAGATACTTCAACACAAAGTGCTGAGGTTTAGGAAATTCCTCACGACAGTTTTATTTTGTATTAAAGCACATTGTCGTATGTGTAAAAAAAAACTATTAAATAAACAAATGTTTATGTGCTGAGTTGCTTGTCAATGCCAAATGTCTTTTTTAATGTAAAGCTTATATGAATCTTATAAACGTGACCTTTAAAAAAAAAAAACTACAACTGATGATGTTCCAATCTGAACCTTAGGTGATCTTTTTTCCAAGTTTTCTTGTTACATATCAGTGTTTCTCATGAAACTTTTCTTTTTTCATGAACAAATAAAGCTAGCTAGTAAGTTAAGCTAGCTTTTCTTGGTGAGAAATCTAAGCACTTTCTTCTTAATACAAAGTTAATCACAAAAGAAAAAAAGTCACATATATGTCCAAGTACATTACTACAATGTTATTGAGTCCTACCCCGAAGAAGTGTTTTTACTTTTAGATTTTTATCTAACTGGAGATACTTGTGGAGTTAGCGGTGGCTAAAATTCTTATGGAGTTAGCAGTGGCTAACTAGTGATAGCCGTGGACACTCCCTGCTCAACTGTCATTTGTAAACCACAAAAGAGAAAAAAAAAACTTACCGGCTGCCGTGCGACATCCGAAGAAGCCATAACTTTAGAAAGAAGTTAGCACTGCAAATTAAATTCGTAAATGTTTAAATAAAGACTGCTTCACGAACAACTTCGAGTGTTTTTGTTTTCTTTTTCTATTAGAATTGACTCCGCAGGAGCGCCTACTGTCGACGACCAGACGGATGAGCCCATTAAAAAAACTGCGGGAAAAAGGGAAAATATTTGGTTTATAAAGTTCCTCAAAATGTGCACTTTTATAAACAAGGAAAATAAACAATAATATAATATTATGTTTTACACGAATAAATATATCATGTTTTCACAAAATAGCAAATACAAATAAAACTGAAGTTTTACCATCTTAAAACAATTTATCACCCCTTTTGTATAATGGTACAGCGCAACTTAATTCATCCCGTTCTTGTGCTGTATTACATATTATCAGGAAATGGGACATTTTCAATGAACAGCAACTAACAGTTGTTTGTAAATACTGTGACATACCTATATCTAAAAACATTCCGACATTGAAAGAAAGTTTCCAGGATGTTTTAAAGTATATTTTCTAATCTGGCCAGTGGTTAGGTAGAAAACTAGAGGAGCTTGCTCCTGTCATTAGGTTCAGTGTTTGCTAAATTATTTGTAACTTGGCCAAGTTATCTCACTGTTTGTATTGTACGTGCTGGCCATTCAGTTTACCAGTTCCGATAGACTAATAACAAACGTTACCTTTTCCACTAAAAAAGTATTTAAAGTATAGGCTACAGCCTATTGTAATTGTATTTCCGAGCTTTGGGGGAGAACACAAACGCAACAGGATTCTTGGTTGGTAAGTAGTTTTGGATGGTTGCCTGCTTTAGAGAGGACGCGCGCGACCCCTATCTGCCAAAGCACCACATAGACAGATCTTCCTAATGGAGGAGAAGAGGAGGAGGCCGGAGAAGATGCTGTCACCCGTCGCTGCACCGACTAAAGTGAATGAGCATGACCATAAGTGCATTTAAAAATGCTGATTAGAAGATAATCCAGTTATTAATATAAATAAATCGAATGATTCTGGTTTTATGATGGCGTCCCAGTGCACGGAACAAGCCGTGCAGGAGTATCTGCTGGAGAGAGGAGGGAGGGTCCGACAGATGGAGCTGATCGATCATTTAATTTCACTCGGAGGCTGTAATGACCAGTCAAACGAAGAGGTGGATAGCAATGTGCTGAAACGCATTGTTGACAGCGTGGGTTTCGTGAAGGTGGAGAACGGTGTGAAATTTGTTTGTTTAGACGCTGAAGGTAGCGTGGGATCCGCGATGCGTACGGACACAGACGGACACAATCACGCGGAGTGCAATGGTAACATCCAAGTGAGGCTGGAAGATACATATCTAAATGGCAATTCAGATGGAAACCAAACAGGTGAGGGAAATGTGGTTATTTTAACCCACGTATGCTTTGTTTATCACATTTATATGCAGCCTATGGATGAGGGTCATGTGTCTGTTTAGTTGTGTAACGCAATGAATTGTTTGGCTTTGATCATTCCTAAAAATTATTAGATTTTTATTTAGAAAAAATGTCAATAAATGTTAAAAAAGAAAGAACAGAATGAGTTTGTATTGCAGGATATCAGTCACAAAAGTATCACATACATACTCAAAAAAATACATGTATTTAAATATTAAACATCAGCCTTTGCATCTCAATAAACTCCACTGAGTTTGACTTTAAGAGATATATGTTTGAAATTTCTTCAGGTGCGCCTACCCCACCCTGCACCAGCTTGGACAATGATAAACACTCAAATGGTAACGAACAACCTGCAGCCCCGCTCCAGAGCAAGACCAGTTCAGGTACTCCTACCACCACTGCAGGAGGGGAGGTGAGGCTTAGAGACAGGAGGAGGCGAGAATCCGCCCCAGTCATTGGAATACAAGACCTGGATCCCTCCCACTCGGCTGGGTCCCACAACCAGCAGGTGAGAGGGGCGCGTAGGATCTCCAAGGGATCCCAGCGGGCCATGCTGACCAGTTGCCTATCTGAGGACAGCGCCTTTGAGGGACTGGAGTCTATTGGGGATATCAGCACGCCTAAAGGAAGCCGTAGGAACTTCATAGAGTTGATGATGAGTAGCTCCCCTCAGGTAGGAGTTGTGGAGACACTGTTAAGTGAAATATGAACAATACAAACCAGTCAAATAAGTAAACGCCTGCATATTCTGCCTCTCGCAGGTTCGAAGGTCCTTGATCAGCCGTGGCTCGCGCATCCGAGACTCTGTGAGGAGCGACGGCGACTCAACGTCACTGCTCTCCTCCAACACCGATGAGGACTGTGCCTCTGTAACCCTAGACCCATTAGAGCATGAGTGGATGCTTTGCGCCTCAGATGGCCTGTGGGAAAGCTTGCAGCCGCTGCTTTCAGTGGAACCGAGTCTTGTGACCAAAAGAGATTTTGTTACAGGCTTTACCTGTCTCCACTGGGCAGCAAAACAGGGCAAAGTGGAACTCCTCTCCAAGCTGCTGGTGTTTGCCAAGGAGAACACTGTCCATGTGAACGTAAATGTGAGATCAAGTGCTGGATACACACCTCTGCACCTGGCTGCTATGCATGGACACACACAGGTGGGTTGCAGGGTGTGCGGTTTCATGTGTTGCACCTGCTTATAAATATTAACGCTCCTTAATCATTCATTTTTAAGACCTCCTTACAAAAGAAACGAACATAGTTACTGTTGATATATTTTAAGGGAAGATAAAGTAATTAAGTATAAAAAATAGGAAAAAGAAGTTATGTTCATTTATTTTTGATTATTCTTTTATCAGGTCACTGAAATTATTAGCTGACATAATTATTCCTGAAGTGAGGAATGAACTATTTAAGGGCTGTTATTGAACATTGTAGATCATGGATGTCACACTCTGGTCTTATTTGTTATATATGTTCCCCTGCTGCAACACACCTGATTGAAATGAGTGGATCATTAACAGGCTTATGTAGAACTTGATAAACTATTGGGTCGATTCATCCTTTACATGTCATTTGAATCAGTTGTTTTGGAGCGGAGAGACGTGTAAACCTGCAGTGACCCTAGACGACTGGAAGTTGTAAAGAAATACAAGATAAACAGACTTTGTCTTGTTTTTATGTTTTAAACGTTGCTATAGTTTCCATTAAAACACAGTCAATTTCAATTTAATTAAACTTTATTTGTATAGCGCCATTTCACGACAATGTCATCTCAAGGCGCTTCACAGAGATCGACCAATTCATAAAAATATCCTTATATAGGGAACCAGCTAGATTGCATTGAATCTTGACTTCGATGCAATCTCCCATCCTGAGCAAGCATGGGGCGACAGTGGGAAGGCAAACTCCCTTTTAACAGGGAGGCAAAAGCAGAATCCGGCTCAGGTAAGGCAGCCATCTGCCTCGACTCGCTGGGGTCGGAGAGGACAGGAAGGACAGATTAATATACATGGCAGCTGCTATCCAGGAAGACCTGCAGATAAAGGAGAAATAAGAAATGAGACCTGCAGAAAAGGAGAAATAAGAAATGAGACCTGCAGAAAAAAGAGAAATAGGTTAATGATGAGTACTGTCCGATACATGGAAAATAAGCAGCAGAGATAATAACTGGAAGTCCTCAGTGCATCATGGGATGTCCGGCTAGACTATCCCTAACTGTAAGATTTGTTGAAAAGGAAGGTTTTAAGTTTGATTTTAAAAGCAGAGAGGGTGTCCGCCTCTCGTTCCCATACTGGGAGCTGGTTCCATAAGAGCGCAGCTTGATAGCTGAAGGCTCTTCCTCCCATTGTTTTCTTATTGAGTCTGGGAACCACGAGTAGACCTGCAGTCTGAGAGCGAAGTGCTCTGTTTGGAATATATGGAACTATAAGATCTTAAGTTGTGTTTATTTATTGATAGTGAAATAAGACTCCAGTTCCAGATGTTTGGATGTGACGCGTTGTCATTTTTTTTTTAACCCAGGTGGTTCGTGTGCTGCTCTCAGACTGGGAAGCAGACCCTGAAGCTCGAGATTACAGCGGGAGACGAGCCATCCAGTACCTGTCCCCGCCGTTGGTCACTGACCTGCAGCAGGAGGGAGTGGTCACCTCACCAGGAGCGGGGTCGGACATAGAAAATAGCAGCAGCAAAGGGCGTAGCTGGAGGTTGCCCAAAGTCCTCCAGGGCAACTTAAACCCACTGCGGCTGCTGAACTCACCAGCAGAGACCACAGATGACTCACCAGGCACTGGGAAGAATAAGGGGGGCTTGCAAAGGAAGTCATCCCTCAGCCGACTGAATGCTCGGCTGCACCGAGGACGCCACCGAGCTCAGATCATCCACAGCGCTTCCTTCAGAGACACAGGTGAGGTGGGAAGAGGAGAGGAACTAGCCAGCAGTCCTATCCGAACCAGGCCACTTTCCAACTTGTTTGGTTGAAGTTAAACGTGTAAAAACACTACTTGATTCATAGAATACCTGCCTTTGTAATCTGACAGGTCAGATATTTTTATGACAGAAATTCATAGTACCTACAATAAGAAATGGAGAAGATTTCTGAGTTTTTCGATTGACAGATTTTACATGAATGATTCACTTTTGTTCCAAATGCAGTTTGGCTTTAGGGCAGGACAAAAAACACACAGCATTTAAATTTTCACTTGAATTCACTGAAGAAAAACACACCCACCTATCTGGGTTTTACAATTTGGGATTTTCCTGAATTTTTAAGGAAAGTTGTGGAGCAGCTAACAAATATTAAACTAAGTAACATATCTTTAAAATAATGCAAAAGCAACTTTCAGCAGTGCAGATGGCTGTTTTTGAGTCATGGTAGCATCACATATAAAAAAAACTGTCTTTGGATTGCTTCCACGTTGTTCTCCTAAACCACATCTCTGTTTACAAAGTAATATATTTATAAAGCTCAGTTTTTACATTTTACCTCCTTTAATTGAATGGTGCTGATGTTTTTTTTTTTTCTTGTTTTTGTACATGTCTTTAATGAGAACAGATGTGGTTATTTTCTAAGTAGCAGATTTTTAATATTCAAACTGAATTCTTCTATCAATCAAGCTGGTTCCAGTCAGCTTGTTTGCACTTTGTCACTTTGAAGCAGGTAGGTGATTTTTGGAATTCAACTTTGTAAATGAAAAACCATGTCAGCTGTTTTTTTTTTTTTTTTGTTGTTTTTTTTTTTGTCCCTGGGCATGCCTTTAATTTAAACGATTAGAATCAACCATACACATAAAGTACTAATAAGGTAACATACTTTCCACTTTTCACCTGTCTTCATTATGCTACCAAAAAAGTCAAATCCAATTATTTGTACAGAAACATGTTTTATAAAGAGGCATATTTACAGAGTAAAAGTACATTAATCACATTTCTTTCCTACTAACTTTATTGTACCTCATTTTATTGGAGACTGCTTCACCTTTCATTTTGTTGCGAGTCACCAGGTGTGTGTATTTTTTGGGCTGGGATTTAGATTGTTTAAATGACATTAAGTTGTATACATCAAACTTTTTCTTATTCGAGATTCTCACTTGTCTAAATGTGACACATTCACAGATTTGTTCCAAAATGAAGCCTTTAAATATCATCTGATGTGTATAGATCCTAGTTAAGTTCAGATTACATCCATAAATATCCTGCACGTCATCACTTGTGAGTTTTACACTACATAGATAATCAAACACACACAGTTTATGACACAAAATTCTCCCTTGGCTCTGACGGATGCATCCAACTTTGTTTAGCTGAACAGCACTAAACAAACTTCCAGACTTGTTTCCCAGATGTGAACTTAGGTCCTCAATAACAGATTTCATGAATGATCCCTTTCTATTTTGTAGCATTTGTACTAAAACCATGTTTCTGACACTTCTGATGTAGAATTGTAATAAAGAGATGTTTTTTGTTGCATGTGTAGGGGAAATATAAGAGCTGTACACTGTTATTTTATTATAATTTTTTGTTTGTTTGTAAATAATTGTACCAGTGTTGTATGTGAAATACTGTGAAGTTAATTTGTGACGTGAAATCATTGTTAATGAGTCAATCTTGTCTTTCTAGTCAAGTCTTATTGGTGAATTTGAAATAATAAAGCAATAATGGTTTGTGGAAAACTAAAGTTGCATTGTCGGTCGTTTACTTTACATTACTGTTAAAATGATGCTAGCCCAGGTTTCACCCTAAATAAATGACCTAATTTAAGAATAAATAAATAAATAAATAAATAAATAAAGCCCTCCAGAGACATATTTAAAATTGGACTACGGCAGTAAATGAAGCAAACCACTTCATCCCTGTTCCCGCTGACACCCAGGGATTGTTCTTGTCCGGTGGTGCTGAATAATTGATGATTTGACAACCTCTTGTCCCAGCTTGGGGCAGCCTTTACAGTAAATCCCCCACTTCCTGTCCACAAGCAGCACATGAGTCACATGACATATACACAAAGCAAGTTCTCCCCTACTTCATCTGGACTGATCTGGAGTCTTTATCCATCTAGTTTTATGTGTTTTGGTGCATAAACCATCCAAATCTTTCTACACATTCTGCATACTGAATGTCACAAAGAACGAATAGTTTAAGTCTTGTATTTTTTCTCTCTCTTTGGGGCAAATCTGAGCCTGTTAGCTACAGTATGCTGCAGAGGGATAAATTAAATGAAATATAGAAAGGAGAGGAATTTCTCATTCAAAAGCACTTCCATGCAGGACTGGGACATGGTGCATTTCCAGCCAATGTCCTCTGTTCATGGGACGGAAAAGATAACTCCAGATCTTTTTTCCATGTTTACTATATATAATCTACCATAAAAAAATCAGGATTACATTTATTAGCAAATTCTGCATCACAAGTTGGCTGTTTATGCTATTGTGAATGGTCATAAGTCAGAGTGTGTTGATGTTTCATTGATCCCTGCGGATATTGAAATCTCTTGCAAAATAAATAAATAAAAACACTAATGAGCTTGTCTAATGGCTCTGTGTTGTCTATCTATCTATCTATTTGATGACTGCTGATCGGGACAGAAGAGCAAGTCTGATTGCAGCCACTGACCTACATAGACTCTGAGGGGAGTAATGCCTATTATGTAAATTCCTCTGCCATCTTTTCAGGGAAACTGTGCCAACTTTTTTGCCTGTGGCCTTGTCAGGCTAATCCATGTCCAGCCCATCCACTTCTCTCACTTCCAACCAAAGTTACAACAGTGGGGATGGCATTCATGCAAAGTGTTACTAACAGTGTCAGTCACCATGCTACTGAAACAAATATATATCCACCTAGTCTTAGGTGTAGGCTCACTTCAAAAGACTACTAATATTACAAATATATATTACAAGTATATATATACAGAGAGCTATAACTTGTAAAGATTGTGTTTCCTTGAAATGAGCAACACAGGTACATGTAGATGTATCAAAATCTCAAGCAATGTTCTGATGGTGTTGTCAGGTGCGTGCCAGACACAGCTGTATCATTGATATCTGATTAGCTGATAAGACAGAAGTATTTGGAATGAGATATTGGAGCCAGTGGCAACCCCATAACTTGGGTAACTGTGACCCAGGTCCATCACAGAGTAGCTCTTCAATTTTAGGAGTGCAGAGAATGGAAATGTCTGCTGTGAGTCACAACCACAGTGGTTGACTTTCAAGTCATATTTACAGCAACTTAGTTCCCTGACATTCCCTGATATTAATGTACAAATGACCAATATGTGTTATTTTTCCTTATTACTGTAAGGGGATACAATTATGTTACAGACTAAGCAACCCCAAACAAATAAATACCAACTGGAATATTGCAGATGACTTTGATATATTTTTGTGGAGATGGGACATTATACACATGAAACTTCATTCTACAAAACCAACCAGCCTTACAAGTTTTACTTCAGCTTGCGCTTTGTCATTTGGTTTTTGGTGCTCCCACACCACGCCACGTGGCGTCGCTGTTCGTCACGCCGGTCATTGTAACTCCGTTACACGTTGTTTCTTTGTGCGGTCAAAGTTGACTACAAGGGAACATTGTTAGCATGCAGCAAATGTTTGGTTTTTACTGGGTAAACGTATGGGTTAATTAGACTGTCTAGTGTTTGGGTCCTTTGCTCTCACAAGGAGACTAAGTAAAGCTAGGTAGGTTGCAGTATATCTATAATAAATGACGTTAGCTTACCTTGAATGAAACAGGCTGTTGTTTTGACGCTACAGCGACCGAGTTCTGGGAGACTTGAGGCTAACTAGCTTGTTGCTCCGTAGACATAGCATATAACAGTAGCTGCTGCGGCTAACTGAGCTATTTTGTTCGTAACAACTGAACGGTTCTTGTTAGCCACCTAATTATTGGTTCATTTCAGGGCCCTCGACTTTTCCCACCTTCATAAGCTAACATTTATTTCAGTTAATGTCATTGTTAGGACGGTTGGCAGATTTTTGTCAGCTGTAAACCCGTCTTTCCTATCAAGTGTTATTCATCCCTAATGTGTTTAGTTTAGCATCTTTAGGGTTTGAGATCGCATTTTATCCGGATTTGGGGCATTTTTATCTGCCCTACAGCCACATCAATGAAATCGAGATGTTGACATAATAATATACTAATATAATAGTAGTGATAGTTAATGTTTGACTTGGTGTGAATCTCCCATTTCTGACATTGATTCTGCTTGCAGATTCCCCACCTGTCTGCAAACATGACTACCATCGTCCATGACACAACAGAGGCAGTATGCCTGTCCACAGAGTACAACTTGTACCTCAAGCCCATTGCCAAGATGACCATCAGCGTGGCTTTGCCACAGCTCAAGTTACCAGGGAAGAGCATCTCCAACTGGGAGGTAATGGAAAGGGTCAAGGCCATGGTAGCTCCCGAGCAGTTCTCAGCCCTTCGAATCTCCAAGAGCACCATGGACTTTATCCGCTTTGAGGGTGAGGTGGAAAACAAGACAGTGGTCAAGAGCCTGTTGGCCCGTCTGGATGGAAAGAGCATCAAACTCAGTGGATTTACTGATGTACTCAAGGTGAGGCTAATGCAGTGTTGGGTCTAGAAAACTACTGTTAATGTTGCTGACAAGATAAACAACTTGTTCTAAAATTTGCTATAATTTCTCAGATTTCCTATAACTGGCCTAATACAAAATTAAACAAGAACTAAAAGTATTTGAATACATACACAGATTTGTTGTGATATTTTTTCTTAGCTCTGTGTTATAATCTATATTATCTTGTCTTTATTTCCTCAGGTTCGTGCTGTAGAAAATAAGGTGGACTTCCCCACCCGGCATGACTGGGACTCCTTTTTCCGTGATGCAAAGGACATGAATGAGACTCTGCCAGGAGAGAGACCTGACACGATTCATCTGGAAGGACTTCCTTGCCGCTGGTTTAGTCAGAAGGATAGCCAGTTCCCAGACCGGCCCTCAGAAGAAGTCCTTACTGCTGTTTTCCAGACATTTGGCAAGGTAGCGTCTGTTTTTCATATCAGTGTTTTGTTGTTGTCGGCATCTTTAATACTAAATTCAGACATGGGGTGTTAGAAACAACTATTGTCATTCGCATTACGCAGCATATAAAACATGCAGGGCCCATGTTCTTATTTTAGAGTTGTTTCAGTATACTAACAAGACATTAACATACTGTCATGTATTAGCTTCATGCTAATGTAGCTGAATTTGCATTTGTGATGTATATGTAACAGAAGATGATCCCTTTGAAATATTCTACTGGTATATAAGTCTCTTTTACTGTGTTATTTAAAAAAAACTGAAGCAAACATCTTTATATGCTGATTTTTAGGTGCGTAATATTGACATCCCCATGCTGGACCCATACAGAGAGGAGATGATGGACAAGAACTTCAGCACATTCAGCTTCGGGGGACATCTGAACTTTGAGGCCTACGTCCAGTATCAGGAATACTGTGGCTTTACAAAGGCCATGGATACGCTACGCGGCATGAAACTGATGCTGAAAGGAGAGGATGAGAAGGCGGTGGCATGCAACATCAAGGTACTAGAGCCTGCATCAGCTGTTAAGTTACATTTCTATTGTATTATATATAACTGGGATAATATATCCCTCCCAGTTTGTTTTAAAGGCCTGGAACTGATGCAACGTTGTCGTAAAAACTTGTATGAGCTCAGTGTTGATTGGGGAGATTATTTTAATATTAAACAGCTCTTGCAGTGGCACAAACTAAGATTAAAATGCAGTGTGGGATTATAAGTATTGTACATACTTTGAAAGAATTGTGCACACATTATGGGCTGCAGCTTAATGGCACACATGCAAGATTGTAGGTTGTCTTTGTCTGATTTGTGCCTATCTGAGGCCATCACTGAGGATTGATGTATGCTTTCTTTTCCATCGGGTTGTGGCTCAGTTTTATTTTTAAGTTAATGCAAATAAGGTGCAGGCGAGGGGACTAGAGGCTGAGGATGACTTGTCTCATCTGTTACAACAGGTGAGGTAAGCATACTTTTACTTCATTAAGACATTGGTGATAAACAGAAACCTAGTTAGTTATTGTAGTAAAGTTATTTATGTAAGGGGGGAAAACCCATTTTGAATCGGAAAATTGTTGTGTTCCATCAGATGCATAGAAATGATAAATTACAAAGCATAGTTTTATAAAACAAAGTTAAAATGGAATCAAATTAAAATAATTTAAAATAACAGTAGTTCAATAGTTGGTCAACAGCTAGTACTCAGCTAAAGCATGACTAATGTCAGAACACTGTGGGATTAAATAACCATGTAAAATGTAGTTAACGTAAAATAAACTGATGATCTGATTTTATCCCAACATCAACATATCTAATAATTGATCACACATTTGGTGGGCACAGCAAGGGAGATGAGGAGGACAGTAAAGAGAAAGTAGTCTGTGAGCCTTGAAAACATTGGACAAGGTCACTAAAAAAAACAAGGTTTGCTCTGCTCAAAGCAGTGTACGCACAGCTCCAGCACAGTGTAAGGTTTAAGCTCCACAAACTCAGCAAACACAAGTCATTTAGAAACAGGTTCATGTTGGATGAGAATAAACCTAGTTAGACTGAATTGTTGAAGAAATTGTAGATCTGCACTCTTCTACTATGTGTCTTAAGTTGGCAGAAAAAAAGTACATTTCCCATAGTAAAATAGCAGATGTGTACAATTTAACCACAGAATTGCAGTCAGAGCCACAAAGAGGCTCTAAGACCTTTTAATGCAATGAGAACAGAAGGTGCATCGTCAGTATTCCTAAGATAATGAACATTCGGAGAGCCAAGTCTCTTAATCCACTGGATTGAGCTGTGTAATCAAAATGAGCGTAAGAACTGAAAGGAGGCCTTTTATCATGATGTGTAATAGAAAACGGTAATAAAATGTTTCTGTAAACCAGCTCCTGACTGAATATGAAAGTTGCTTAACTCGGCATTTAAATGTGTTTGGTTGCAGGAATAATTCATATCATCTTTTTGTTTGCAGGTGACCTTTGACACCACCAAGCACCTTGGCGAGGCAGCCATTAAGAGAAGGAACCAGGAGAGGCTGAAGCTACAGGAGCTGGAGAGGCAGAGAGAGGAGCAGAAACGGCGGGAGAAAGAGGAAGAGGAGCGGCGAAAGGAGGAGGAAAGGTACAATGCAAGCGTGTGGAGCTGGTTCGTAATGAACAAAGACCGGCTTACAAAAAGTAGTGCTGAAGGAGAGGATGTCTACGTAACTGAAGGGAGAAGCCTGAGACCCAGAAATAAACTTTATAAACCCTGTTTTCATTTGAAAACATTACAAATATCACACACTAGAACAGAAACGTAAAGTCTAAGCAGTCTTGCAATTCTTATTCCAACGAAAAAAATCCAACCAGTATGTTATCAACTGTGTTGCATCACCACTTCTTCCACATACGTGGCAACTGATTACATGAGTTTCTGTAGTATTAAAATAAAGAAAAATGTCTTCTTTTTTTCCCCCCTTAATGTAGGATTTCAGAAGCGTTGCTTGAAGTCGGGCCAGTTCATCACCTCCCTTCTTTGACAGCGTTTCTATGCTGCTGTAATATATGCAGAATGTGACTTGGCACCTTCCCTAGAACAGATGTTTTGCAGCTTATATAGCGTCAAATCCTGGATGTATCATGTTGTTAGTACTTTTCACAGATGTGGAAATGATCCATCTCATGAGCAGCATTTCAGCCTTGTGTCATCACAGATGCGGACTGTGTGCTAACAACAAGCTGAGCTGTCCCTCTTTTGCTGGGACAATTTCCAAAAGTAATTTCAATAATTTAGCTGTCTTTGACTTCTATGAATTGAATGAACATTTGTGACGTTCTACTTAAAACGTTCCGATCTGACTGACTCCGTATGAGGAACAATATAATTGATTATTGTGTAATTTATTTTCATTAGTTTAATAAGTGCGTCAGAACTGAAGCTATTTGTGTTTGGTTAATTTAATCACTTGTATAATATCGTGGCGCGTTTCTGTCCAGGAAACAAAAGAAACAGGAAGAGGAGGAGAAGGAGAGAAAGAAAGAGGAGAGGATACGGAAGCGGGAGCAGAAGCTGCGGGAGAAAGAGGAGAGGAGGAATTTGAAGAAGGTGAGGCGACAGCAGGAGGAGGAGCAGAGGAAGCTGCAGATGAAGATTGCCATGGAGGAGAGGAGGCTGCTGCTGGCTCAGCGCAATCTGGAATCAATACGGCTCATTGCTGAGCTGCTGGCAAGGGCGAAGGTACTACATTTACCCAAGACAACGCAGGACACCGCTGGATTAGTTTAGTCACATCAGCTTGACTCTTAGTTGCATTAAAGTTACTGAAGTTTGAGGATTTTCTTCATATTCACAGAATCATGAGCTTTTGTTTAATGTACAAAACAGAGATAATTTGTATAACACAAAAGTTTTACACATCTACAGAATGTGCAGAATTAGGGATGTTGTATTTTTGAGGATTAATTTTATTATTGAACAACAACTATGTTCCCAATGAACACAAAAAAAATCAAATATCAAAGCTGAATATTTGTGGAAGTTGGAGTGGGGCTTGTTTAGTTTTAGTATCTTAGGAGGATATCTGTTTGTGCAGATGACTATGACTGTGCATAATTATTAGGCAACCTAAGACCAATATATACCCATTTAACTTTTTTATTTTCAACAGGAAACCAATATAACGACTCCACATTTACAAATATACATTTCTGGCATTTACAAACAAAATCAGTGAGCAATATAACCACCTTTCTTTGCGAGGACTAAAGACTGCCAACCATAGATTCTGTCAGTGTCTTGATCTCTTAATGATCATCATTAAGCAGCAACCACAGCCTCCCAGACACTGTTCAGAGGTGTACTGGTTTCCCTACCTGTAGATCTCACATTTGAAGAGGGACCTCAGGTTCTCTATGGGGTTAAGATCAGGTGAACAAAGAGGTACTTGGATGCGTGTGATGGCCCTATTTCCTGATGAAAATCATGTTTTTCTTGAACGATGGTGACTTCTTCCTGTACCACTGCTTGAAGGAGTCTCCCAGAAACTGGTAGTAGGACTGGGAGTTGAGCTTGACTCCATCCTCAAACCAAAAAGGTCCAACAAGCTCGTTTTTGATAATACCAGCCCATACCAGTACTCTAGCTCCACCTCGCTGACATCTGAGTTTAAGTGGAGCTCTCTGCCCTTTACTGGTCCAGCCACAGGCCCATCAAGACTCGCTCTCATGTCATCAGTCCATAAAACCTTACAAAAACCAGTCTCATGATATTTCTTGGCCCAGTCTTGACATTTTATCTTGTGTGTTTTGCTCAGTGGTGGTCATTTTTCAGCCTTCCTTACCTCGGTCATGTCCCTGAGTATTACACACCTTGTGCTTCTTGGCACTCCAGTGATGTTGCAGCTCTGAAATATGCCACAACTGGTGGCAAATGGCATCTTGGCGCTTGATTTTCCTCAGATTATGGGCAGTTATGTTGCACCTGTGACCCTGTTGACTATTTCAAATGAAACGCTTGATTGTTCGATGATCACGCCTCAAAACTCTGCAATTTTAGGAGTGCTGCAAGACGGCTCGCTGTTTTTGACTTTTCAGAATCCATCATATCTATTCTAACCCATTTTGCCAAAGGAATGGAAGTTGCCTAATAATTATGCACACCTGATAAAGGGTATTGACGTCCTTAGACCACACACCTTCTCTTTACAGAGATGCACATACATAAATATGAGGAGGTCAAAATACTCATTTGCCTAATAATTCTGCACACCCTGAATGTGGAGCTTGAACAAGCTTCCACTAGTTAAATGTTGCCTCCTTCAAAATAAAATTCCAGCCACTTTGTCTTCTTACTGTCTGTGTGTGATCCTTCTCTTAAGACACTTAAGCAAGAGCAGCAGGAGAAAGAGAGAGCTGAACGCGAGGCTCAGCAAAAGGAAGAACTGGCCCGTCTTCAGCAACTGGAGGCCTGTCGGCGCAAACAGGAGGAGGAACTGCGAAGGGTGGAGGTGGAGAAGCACAGAGCGCTGGAGCTCCAACGCAGAGAGAAGGAGCTGAGAGAGAAACTTCTTTGCAACCTTATTAGGAAAAGCAGCAGGAAAGCTACAGGAGCTGCAGGCCTCCCAACAAGGGGAGGAGAGGAAGAGGCCTCTGATTCTGAGGGCGAGATGCTGGGAGTGCAGGACCAGCTGAACGGAATGAAGCCAGCTGATGGGCACCAAGCACAGGTGTCTGGTGTGCATCGGCAGGTTTTGGGGAAAAAGAAATCAGAGGAGAGAAGAGGGGAGGAGAGGCAGGAAGAATTGGTTCAGAACAGGCACGGTAGAGAAGGAGCAAGGGGCCATTCCCACAGAGACAGGAGCTCAAACAGCCAAATAAGGAGGAGGCGCTCCCATAGTTATAGCAGAAGAATCAGCCCAAGCCGTTCAAAGAGGAGTTACAGTCGCCACAGAAGGCGCAGCCGGCGCAGCAGCAGCAGCAGCAGAACAAGCTCCAGCCGGGAAAGGAGCCTGAGCAGCAGTGGGAGGAGCTACAGCAGAGGGAGGAGCCACAGGCATAGCAGCCGCCGCTACAGCAGACATTGTTCCAGGAGCCGCAACAAAAGTAGACAGCACAGGAGTCACAGCGGAAGATACCACACACACAGCAACAGCAGGGATAGGAGCCACTCTAGACGACATTAAACTCGCTGGTGTAGCTGCTTAATGGATCCACCTTCTGGTTTCTGAATCAGCAACTTTCAAAAGAACTAAAAAATAGAGCCCACAAAACTTCAGATTCACATCAAACCATACAATAAGTAAGGAATGGGAATCATTCAAGTTGTAGTAGATTTTATCCAACAGCCTTTGCTTTTCTCTAACTTTCTTTACTAATAAGTTGAAACTTCTGACAGTTTTTCATGATAAAATATTCAGTATCTAGTGGCTACGATTGGTCCCAAAATACATTCTTATTATTTGATTTGCTTAAACTGAAATCTGTATGTGAAAGACACTGCATCCGTATTTGTCGATACGAAAAGCAAAGCTGGGTGTGAAAGGAAATGTACGTTTAGATGAATATTTTGAGATTGGAAGTTGAAAATACTGACTGGAAAAGCAGTTAAAGGTTAATTTTGGCAGATGCTACAGTTTGTTTTAACACATCAAGCCTGGTAAAAACATCTGCAGTTTGTAAAAGTCTCAACATTGACCCTTTGCAATGTTTCTTGTTTCACTATTGATCTGTTTAACCACTGTTTTAGCTTCTCGCTCTCTTTCTTGAATCAGTATTACATGCTCTGTTACTGATTCAGGTTTTAAAAAGATAGAAATCACATTTTATTATCACCAGAGTTTGTGATGTGGCAAATGGTTTCTTTGTGAATTGAGAACACGTGATAGTTTTGATTCCTTTGTTTCCTTCAGTTTTTATGTCTGTGATAAGAGTTGAGGAGACGTTTGGGATTTAGGTAAATAAAGACCAAAATTAAACAGTTTTTCTTGCTTTTACACATTATTTCCTGGTACATCCTGCTTTTCTCTAGTGCTTTTTGTATTTTGTTTTAGGAGCTTGTAACTGAAGCTCAGCTTGGATAAGCTGGTCCTTGTTCTATCGACGACTCCACGTCAGTGTAACTTGTGCCTGTCATGGCAAAAACTTCTGTATGCCCATGATCTGCTAGAGCATGTGTTGCACAAAGTGGTTCAATAAAAATTAAAGCTAACAGCGTTTTTGCCCTTTCATGGACCATTTAGTTTAGTCTCTTTTTTAAAAAAGTAAATATTCAGAGTTACCACCCCATGACAGACATGAAATTGGGGTTTTGCCCCAGCAAAGGATTCTTAAAGAACTCTTAGGTGAAAACTTTCTATTTTTCAACCAGTGAGCAAAGTGTCCTTCAATAAATTCTTTACAGTTGTTGTCTAAACCCTCTCTAGAGGGTCATTCCTAAAGCCGTTTAGAAAGGAGAACAGAGTAAAATGGCTAAATAAGACCATTTAAAATGAAGATGTTATGGAAGGATGAGTCCTCCGACTAACAACTCATCCTATTGAAGAGCTAGTCCTCCATACTACTACTAAGATACAGTAAAATGTATGAACATTAATACACAAGTAAAATAATATAAAATCTAAGTTGTATCCATATATGAGTTAAGAACTGCTTCTAGGGAGGCTGTAGCTCGGGGGGTAAGAGCTTTGTCTGCCAACTGGAAGGTTGGTGGTTCAATTCCAGGATTCCCCTGACTTCATGCTGAAGTGTCCTTGAGTTAGACGCTGAACCCTATGACCCAAAAAATGTAAGTCGCTTTGGGTAAAAGCGTCTGCTAAATTTCTGCGATCTAATTGAGGTACATAAAACCCAATATACTTTTATTATACTCAAAAAGTAATCCACTAGTGGATACATTTATCTTTCCGATTATATGAAAGGTTTTAGTAGATATGATGTTACTTCCAGTATCAGACCCTGTAAAAGGTTTGTTCATGTTACTTCAATGATATTCTCAGGTCATTAAATCTTTGCTGAAAGCAGGTTTGGAATGTGACAGCAGTGCTTGAGTGATAATGAACAAGGCAGCAGTGTTTCCACAGAGTTGTTTCTTTGTGTACTAGACTGAGCCCAAGCTCTAATCTGGGTTATCTGGCTGTAATCAGCTTAGCCCACTGCTACTCTCACTGCTGCTGCTGCTGGGTGGGCACTTTGGCTTTAGTCTGGCTCCATTCACTAGCACAAACATCTGCTGAAGCGTCTCCAAGGCCAAGGAGACTTAAAGGGAAATTCATTTTACAGGTACAAGAGACTAAACGTCTAGTCTTCCTGGGGGAGTGCGGAGGAGTCCTGTCTAAACTATGGCCGAGCGTCAGGAGATGGACTCCGCAGAAGGGCCACCTGCTGCAGACTTGTATCCCAGAAAAATACTAGAGTATATGGAAGGCTTCCTTATCTCCAAGGTAATGTTACACAAGATCGAAACTGATGGTCTTCTTAGAGCTTTAATGATGGTTTGTTTTGCACCTTTATGTTAATATCAAGAGTCCATACAGATCATGTGACTGTTAAAAAAAAGATGATTCACATCTTTTGATATTTTACATCAAGAAATTATACTTAGCAGTAGTTTTTCTTACAGACTGATTAGTCACATGTCTCCTGCTGGACCTCTTGGGCTCTACGGATCAAACCTCATGCAGAACTTGAGGATATCAAAACAAGCAAAAATCTGCTACACTGCTTTAGATCAGAATGATATATCGAAACAAATAAAGTATATATTGTTGAAATCATTTTATTGGTAATCAAAGTCACTGATTTTTACTGATGCTTTATCAGATTTATTGTACTCTTCTCTCTTATGATCTCACTTACTTTCTCTCTTTCCCGGTTCTGGGACCCAGACGGTGTTCACCTCCTGTGAACTGGGTGTGTTTGATGCGTTGTTTGGTGCGAAACGCCCTCTGTCTGCAGAAGAGATCAGTCAGGCAGTGGGTGCCAGTCTGGACGGCACACAGAGGCTGCTGGCCGCCTGCGCTGGTCTGCAGCTGCTCAACACCCACCATGAAAATGGACGAGGTCAGAGGACAGTCTCAGACATAAAACATCTGTAGAATTCATGCTATAGTACAAACTACAAACAACAGTGAATCTAATTTATGTTTAATTTGTTTTTATTTTATTTCAGAATCAAACAACACAAATATGTGACAGCTAGAATACAGTTTGCAAGAAATCAATAAAAAAGCAGTATTTCTGATAATGTTGTACATCACTGGCTTGCATGTCTTTTATATGTTTGACATTCATTATTACCAAATCCTCCACTTACACACACACACACACACACACACACTCACACACAACTCTGCTTCACATCTGTTATGTCTGATGATCTCCCACACTTAAAAGGTCAAGCTGTGCACTCACACCTGCACTCATTCGCTGCTCTTCCTCCACCTGTTCCAGTGTTTTACAGCAACACAGAGCAGGCCGATGTCTTCCTCACCCGTTCCAGTCCTTTGTCCCTCTACCAGTCCATCCAGTACAGCTCCAGAACCATCTACCTTTGTTGGCACTATCTCACTGATGCAGTCAGGTCAGTACAATTTAGTCACGGTGCATCCATACTCGTCCAACATAGCTTATAGAAATCCTAAGCTCAGTCAGTGTTTTTTGTTAATCTTGTAAATTCCATGCACAGAGTTTAGTACTTGCAGGAATTTTTACATTAAACAGCCATGTATACTGCAGTATTTTAGACTGCATGTTCATAGTTTTTTCTGTGCCCTTAAACAAGCCTGATCGCAGTCTGTTTCATCTCTGACTTTTTGGATAACCTTTGTCCAAGCATCCAATTCATCCACTGCTAAATCTTTAGAATGAGACATATGTTATAATGCACAGAATGAAAAACAGTCACTTCTGAATTTCCAAAGCCAACTTTCTCTAGTTTTGTAAATAGTGGGACACAATCAGATTTGCATGAAAAGTAGTTTTTGAATAGAAAATAAATCCTCAGTCTTTTTTTTTCTTTAGTTAGAATTTAGTCACTTAAATCTAAGATATGCTATCTAAGCTATCCCATAAGGTCAAGGATGGCTGAAACAGTTTGCTTTTTTTTTTAATTTGTTCATAGTTTTCTTCTGTTTTAATTTAAAAGTTTATTATATACACTCTGCACTTGGATAAAGAGGTTAGATTTATTGTAAAATGTTAAAATCAACTGATTCCTTTTGGATGTGATTTTCTATCACAGGGTTCTTACACTTTTTCACCAGTGGTTTTCCAGGACTTTTCCATGACTTCTCCAAACCTTTAATGGAATTTCCATGACCAACAAAAACTGATTATCGAGACACTACGTGACATATAGAGCTTAAATCTTACCCCTTCCGGTAGGGCGCATGGGATGTAAGCAAAAATCTCTAAAAAATAGGTGGAATAGTGGGTGATATATAGATGTTTTATCCTGTGTTCCTTAGAGTTCTGTGCTTTGAGCCCTAGTGGAAAAACTGTGACTTAGGCTCTATTAGGTCTACATCCATAATGTACAGTATGGCGACTGTAAAACAAAAAAAAAAAAAAAAAAAAACACCAGACAGGTGCACAGGTGGGCATGCCTGCAGTTCAAAGACGCATGTGCTGTGTGAGACTGAGTAAACTTTTTTCACCACCAAAGTGTAAAAATGTTCCATGGCAATTTGCATTATATTGCGGCACTTCAATTTTAGGTGGATATTTGATGAAACATAATATATTTCCATGAATTTTCCTAAACTTTTGACAAAATAAATATTTTCAGTAACTTTTCCAGGGCCTGGAAATTGTATTTTAAAATTCCATAACTTTTCCAGGTTTTTCATGACCGTAGGGACCCTGTATCAGCATGCATCATGGCACATTTAATGCTACCTTCACTTTACAACGAGTAGCTTAAAGGACCACTTAGCCTTTATTTAAGTTGTTGGTTTGACATTAAAATGTCAGTATGGGATCAGTTGTTGCAGCTGGAGGAGAGGTGCATTGTTGAACTTGGCTAGACTGGTTTCAGAGAAGGTTATAAAACAAAGACACTGTTCCAAACAGATGAGGAGCTGGGGGCTGAATTTAAGTTCCTGCTTAGTCTGGGAAAGGGTGGGTTGAATATAGAGCATTGACTGTTGACAACATTGACATCAAGTTAGCATAGTTATGCTAACTTTTAAAACTTGGATATTTTATGTAAAACTGCAAACCAGAGCGAAGGAATTACCGATGAGTGGTTAAATTTAATCACAGCTTTAGAAATGAGGATTCTGGCCTTTTTTACATATGAAAATTTTCTTTCATCAAGTGAGCTAGCCAGCCCCATTAGCTAGGAAACTAGCCAGCAGCTCTCAGACAGCATGTCTGCATTTATTGTAGTAAATGGTTTCATGTAAAGATGATACAAAATGCAGGAAAGCACCTTGAAATTAATATTTTGCTAGACTGTATTTAAAAAAAAAAAAAAACTATTTATTTATCTATTAATGATTTCGGAGCTCCATTTTATGACCAAGCTCCATTGTATATCAGAGATCTCATAGTTCCATATATATTCCATATATATATAATTTGAGGACTTTCAATTATTATCTTTGCTGCTTATTTTCCATTTATTGAACAGTACTGGCATAATTAACCTATTTATTTTTTCTGCAGGTCTTATTTCTTATTTCTCCTTTTTTGCAGGTTTTATTTCTCATTTCTTCCTTTTTATTTTATTTAATTTTTTTTATTACGAGTCTTACTTCCTATTTTCCTTTATCGGTCTTTCTGGATAGAAGCTGCAATGTATATTAACCTGTCTTTCATGTCCTCTTTGACACCAGCGAGTCGAGGCGGATGGCTGCCTTACCTAAGTCAAGTTCTGCCGAAGGTTTTGTTTCCCTGTTAAAAGGGAGTTTTCCTTCCCACTGTCGCCCTATGCTTGCTCAGGATGGGAGATTGCATCAAATCTTGAT
>JBAMHX010000014.1:18498327-18513304 GCA_037177515.1 Pseudomugil tenellus | reverse complement strand
GATGGGAGATTGCATCAAATCTTGATCAAAGTCAAGATTCGATGCAATCTTGCTGGTTCCCTATATAAGGCTATTTTCTTAATTGGCCGATCTCTGTGAAGCGCTTTGAGACAACATTGTCGTGAAATGGCACTATACAAATAAACTTGAATTGAATTGAATAGATGTTTTTAATGTGGCTGTCTTCATATTTTCCAGAGAAGGAAAAAACCAATATGAAAAAGCTTTTGGAATCAGCTCAAAAGATCTGTTTCAAGCTCTTTACAGGTAAGAAGTCGTCTTAGTTTGACACCCCCCCACACACACACACCCAGAGAAAACTTGTTTTTGCTCATTTATATTCCATCCCCGTCTCTCCATCTAAAGCCTGTCACCGTTTCACTCTTCCCACTTACAAAAAAAAGACAAGAAAAGAGAAAAAAAGACCGATGGGATTCATTAGAAGGCAGGAAATGTGAGATGGAGGGAGAGAGAGGGAGAGCGTTTGGGCAGTGATGTGAGGAAGCTTGGGGCAGAGAGAGAGAGAGAGAGAGAGAGAGAGAGAGAGAGAGACAGAGAGAGAGAAAAAGAGTGAATTGCATCTGCCATTGTCCTTGAGGTCTGTTGTGTTTATAGTATCTAGTGCCTGCAGTTTTAACGCATCACTGATCTGCTGGTCAGCAGTTTTCAGGGGTCATCACACTTGAAAATTCACACTTTGTTTGTTAAAAGATTTTGATAAGCCTGCCTCAGGCCATGTGCTTCAAAACACCATCAGACCCCAAAGGACAAAAACCCATCCACAGTGCAACACGCAGGACTACCCTGCTGAAGCATCTTTCCTTCTTCCCACCTCTGTGGCAGCATTTTCTACCTCACTGCTTTTTGATTCACTGTGATCTGAAAGAGAACTTAGCATTCTCAAATTTTCTTTAAATTTGACATGTAAACAGATTAAATTCAGGTAAATCTTCATAAACGTCTACCAGACTTTAACCTCTGTCCTTTTGCTAATTGTTAATCAGTACATTTCCCTTGACTTGTTTAGACAATAATTTTTCATTTTTAACTGCTTATTTGAGTGTTGCAATAAATCACTGTAGTTCATAAGTATCAACATTTATTTTCTTCAACCTCATGATGAAAGATGCTTGCAAAATGAGAAAATTCCAGCTATGAATTGTAAACAACTTGTGTTATTCTTCTGGGTATGAATTTGCAACTTAAATTTGTTTAAAGCTAAATTACCCACAAGGTTCATTTCAGCAGCTTTTCCACAACTGGTTTAACAATGAGAACCAGTTGTGGGTGCCTCTTGATTTCCCCTGTGGATGAAGGGGGGTAAATTAACAAGGGGTAACAACCTGCTGAAGTCATTCACTGCATTCTTGGAGCGCTGCAACAGGAGCTGGATGATTCAAAGCTGGTTGGATGACTCAGTTCCCTGTTTACTCATCGCCATTTAACCAGTTATGTGCTGCACCTGAATAATTTACAGCCAAATCCTTTCTTCTATGCTGGATCCAGAGAAAAAAGAAAGAGTTGGAGAGAAATCGGGGAAATAGTCTCATTTCTACTAATTTTGGAAAGTTGGAGAATATGTTTTTTTTTTTTTTAATTTGAACTTCAAAATAAAACCTAGGTTAATCACAGAAAGATAAACTTTGTTATAAATATTTGGTTTGATGTAGCCTGAGGTGTGGAGATAAATATGGTTTCTATTTTTGTCTGGACTAAAAGTTGGAACGTTGCTTTGCAAAATGCTGCATTTTTGCTCTTATTCCTGAAAGCAGAATAATATTGGACAGATTTTATTTTAAATGCTCTGTTATTCATACCGAACACTTTATATATTACAGTTGTAAATAACTTTAGTTATGGTTATACAGGAAGTGTCACTGATCTGATATTGATCCTGTCACAGGATGAAAAACAAAAATGCACACAGCAGTAATTCGGCTGAAAAGCAAGATTTTAGAAAGCTGTCTTAGTTTAAAGATAATATTTTTGAATGTTGTCATTAATTAACATTTTAATGTTCTAAAGACACATATCCATGATTGCCAAAATGCTACAATGTTGTCATAAATTTTCTATTTTTTTTTACTGATCATTTTTTTCCAGTTGAAAGAGAAGCCTGCAGATTATTGATATAGGTCAGATATCAGAGGTTTGGCATGTTGTCAAGGATTAAAAACTGGATTTTTAAATATACATGTAATAGGATATTATAACCCATTCAGCTTGGCTTGACTCAGCTCAACTGTGTGTTAAAGGGTGTCTACCGGAAAGTAGCACCTGGTGTCAGGTAGCAGACTGTCAGGTAGTTTTAAGCACCTGCTTTGCAGGAGTTCCAAGAGAGCTGAGTAGAGCCAGAAAATGTGACGTCTACAGACTGCAGACCACTTGTTATCAAACTTTCACAAGAACAACACTTCTTTTGACTGCCACCTGCAGCCTGCTCCCATGAGTTTGACTAAAAGCCATAGCGCTAGAAGCAGATATACCTTGTTAGGTTTCGTTAGAGCCAAGAGATTCTTCACAATGGCATGTATTGGAGAATGGGAAGATAAATTCACATGTCTACTGTATTATTTTTTACATGTCTGTAAAAAATAATAAAAAGTTTGGATTGTGTCATAAAAACATGACACATCTGTGTAGGGTGGCTTTACATATAACAAACATGACAAATAATTTAATGTGCAATGTTATTTAGCATTTATGAATAATCAAATTATCAATATGCTGTCAGTTTGAGAATATGATGTCTTTTTAAAAGTTTTAGAGTCATCAACATTTCTTTGTCGCTGATAAGATGCTGAAACCTTGGTCTCATGACAGTGTGTAACAGTAACTGTCAAATATGACAGAGCCCTGCAGGGAAGCTGTGGAGGTATTACATCTGTGCAGATGCATCAAATAGTTTTAATGATGTATGTCATGGCTGAGCTAAGCTCTTTTACCCCAGTTATACTACACACAAGTAAGTGCTAGTAAATATATGGCAGTCTGGTATTTGGCCTCGCAGTCATTTTATCTTTTCACATCCAATGCTGTCAGAGACCAAGGCCAACAATGAGTCACTTTCAAAGTTCCTCTGGATGTCATTGTGTCATCTGAAGTTGGTTTGAGTATCAGATGACTGAGCATTTTGCTGCAGTAAAGTTTGGATAAAATAAATAGTCCTACAGGAAGGAGGATGTGTGGTGCCCCCATGGTGATGCTGCTTGATGAGGTGGAGATTCCTCAGAGCAGCAGTAGTCACCACAGGCTCTTCTGTTCTGCCACACCCTGTCTGTCACACAAATAAACCATGGTGTCGCCGCAGGGAGAATCTTTGTACATGGTCAAAGTGTAGATGTGTGTGTGTATCTCTTAGCACATTGCTCCCTCAGGCGACAGCTTATAAAAAAAAACTATAGAGGGTTTAGCTTCAGTGTGGTAAGACATAACTGGAAGAGGCAGAAACATTTTTTTTTCTCTGTGTTTGTGTAGGTCTGATGAGGAAATGGTCAAATTCATGCAGCTGATGAACTCTATTTGGAACATCTGCGGTAAAGATGTGATCGGGGCCTTTGATCTTTCACGTTTTAAGGTCATCTGCGACCTTGGAGGTAAGCGTTATCATTTGTATGTTTACTGAGTCCCCACATCAAATTTCCATGAGGTTGTAGGTTCATAATAATGAACATTTGGTATGTGTTAACTGAGTGACATCTGGCTTAGCCTCGTATATTTATAACACATGATCAATGATGACCTTTATGAGCCGCGCTTCCCTCCTGTCCCCTTGGGGTTTTTTTTTTTATGAATAACTTTAAGTACATTAATTAACCTTCTCAAAACACACATCTTAGATTCACCTCTGTCTGGAGCTCAAAGTTTCAAAGTCGTGGCATTATTGTGTTCTTATAGTTTATTAGGATTTTAATTAAGCTCATTGAGGAATTACATTTTATAAACATGACATGATTTTAGCTACTTGATTTACATGATAAATGTTCAATGAGTCTGAGATATTTCTCAAGGTCAGTGTTGTGAACACTGAAATGACTGAAGGAGTTGGTCTACACACCAAAATGCTAATATCCAGGGTTAAAGCTTAAAGGTGCAATGCACTGAAAACATCAGTGCCTCTTTCTACTAAAAAATCCAGAAACTTTTTCTAAACAAAATGTACTCATGTTGGAAATAATTCAGGTTTTATTACTTATTTATCACCACTTTTTGTGCAGGGTTACTGAATTAGTTCTGGACAGATTTGTATTTTAAAAGACAATTATAAAAGTTGGGACATCCTCATTGACAAATAATAAATTATTTATTTAAATCTCACATTGTTTGACGTGTTGCCTTCTGAGAGATGCTACAGGTCAACCAAATCCCACACCAGCAGACTGACAAACAGCTGCTTCTCCTGGACAATTTGCTCACGCATGGACTCACATGCACACATTGAAGTATTACTGCACACAGCTCTTTTTAACTTAACTGGTATGTTTTTAACTTTTTAAAACCTTTTATACCTTTTTAAACCCTCATTGTTCTTAAGCTAAGTTTTTTATGTTTATTTTATTTTTTCCACTTTTAGTCGTGGTGCAGAGTGGCAATTTTATTATAACTTGTATGCAATGACAATAAAGACTATTCTATAAGCTTTAGATGTGGATCTGAAATCTAAATCAAGGATCTTTGTATGATGGTCAATAATTAAGACTTGTTTAATTTTAATAGTAATGAATAAATAAAATCTTGTCCAATTGTTTGATATTTGTATTGATTAAGGGAACTGGAAATTGATCATCAAGAGGAAGTGTAAAACATTTCCTGGTTAGCAAAAGATGCCTGTGTGACACAACACACAATCTCTGACTTCATATTTGAAATTTGCATATTTTTCAGATTTTAAAAAGAAAGTTATTTTTTTCTTTCATTTTCACTGATTTGAACTAGCAGTCGTGCATATTGAACATATAATCAGTAGAATATGTAAACATTTTTTTTTTTTACATTTGTTTGAAAGCCGATTGAAAAAGCTGTTGTGAAGAACATGTGAGCACATTAACAAGAAAAATCCAGAGATAACAGAGTTGGAGCAGAGGGATTTATAAACTAAGACACAGCATCAGCAAGCAAATAAAGTCTGTCAGTCTAATTCAGCTCTTTTTATCTCTCCATGTAATTGCTGAAGCTCATTTCTTTTGGAAACTTTTACCATAATGACTTTATATTTATTTTACGTTTTAGGCCAATAAGAAGTAAGCATTTCATTTGGAATAAGGAGGACAAAGACTTGACTGCTTAAACAATGCATCTGCACACAATTGCATGAATGTGAAACAAATTGTTGCTGTCTCCTTTTGAAACTGGAAGTAAAAAAAAAGTTTTATTTACCACTTCTGGTGAAGGCTTTGTTTGTTCTGCTTTGTCTCCTCAGATTTATTTATTTATAACTCAGCTTTGAAGAGCAGATTCTTTACAAAGGGATTTACACAGAGAGCAAATGACACAATGCTGAAATAGTGTGTTGGGGAAGAAAAGAATTGATCATTATAATAGAAATGATGGGAGGGGTGCAGTTTGTAATGAATAGATGTGCAAGCAAGCAGTGGAGCAGAATCAAATAGGCTGAATAGAAAACACTACAATAGTTTTGTCTGACAGATGTGGGATTCCTTCCTTTCACTTTTTCTCCTTTCTACATTCAGGCAATTTCCACTCATGTACTGACAAGATTATAAAACTGTGCTGATTAGCAGTAATTTCTCTGACAATGAATATTAAGTTTTGGCTTTGTCCACTAGACTATACTACACCTGATCATTTCATTTATACCCAAAAGTATTCATAATTACACTTCATCATTTATGATCAGGAGATTTTGCAACAATCCGATTAGATTTAACCGCACCAGCACTGGACAGACCTTCCCATCATGTCACAGGTGTGTCACCTGCAGTGTGTGCCACCTCAGCTGACCACACAGGGGCGCTGTGTAGCCACTGAAAGCGCTTTCTGTCTGTCATCGTGTCCTGTCCTACTGCTCTGTGACTTTCTCTGCATGGAGCTGTATGGTCATGCTTATGCATGAAGCCGCATCACCAGAAAGTGTCTGCATGTGAACAGCAGGAGCCTGAAGGGTATGACTGTTAGGTCCCACGTCGACCCTGTCTCTCACACAACATCTGTTGTGTCTGTGCACACCTGCTGCTCAAGATCTGTCTGTGTCCGGCCAACTGTCAGACCTATGAGCTGATTAGTCTCTAAAGCATTAAAGCTAAATTAGAGAGACAATGTCGATCTAGCAAATACATAATTACTTTTAGCCCCTGTGGGTCAAAGCTACATGACTCCACCAGTTAAAGAATCAGATTCTATTTAAAATTATAGTTTGAAGAATGAAGATGACAACTTATCCCCCTCTCCTCTTCCTCACTAGACTGAAATCATCTTCAGACACAAAAGTCCTCAGAATTGACATGAAACTTGGTGAGAAGATTAGCCAGCCAGCTATACGGTGAAACCTCCTGAGAATCTTAAAGTGAAATCCTCTGCAGCCTTTAAGGCTGATGGATGTTTGTGTGGGTATGTGTGTGCTGGGGACAGGGACTTCTTCTCACTTCTGTTGATCTGTGTGCTGCTTTACACGAGCCCGTAGGGCTCATCCTGTACACAGAGATGAGAAATAGCTAATCAGAAATACTTTTTCACTTTAAGTAAATACATTTTTAGATATTTGCTGGTTATTTAATTTATTCTAATCACATCAAAAGATTGAATGTCTGATCAGGCAGGATGTCTCCACCATAAAGGCTAGATAAGCTTTATTTTTGTGAAAGGTTATTTAACATTCATAAAAAGATAATTTTTGTTACCAGTCTGATAAATGTTTTCATCTAGTTTCTGACAAAAACATATGTATGTATGAAGAATGCATATGTATGTTTGTACTTCCAAATATTTTACATTTTCAGATAAAGGCAACTCTTTGTTGAATACTAGGATGCGCCGGACCCAATATTTTATTACAGGGTCAGAATACTTACATGAATGGAATATTTCAGCATTTTATCTTTGAAGTAAACACTTGAAAAACGTATTTTTACATCACTGTTATGTATGTTTTGTAGACCGATAGTGAAAAAAGATCACTCCATTTTAAACCTTTTTACATTTCATTCTTAAAAAAGAAGCTCTTTTATTTTTACTGTACAATGTGGGAATTACAGATATTAAATAAAAATCACATCATTGGGCCACCTTTTCTATATCCAGACAGTTATTAAATAGATGGGTACAACAACATAACTTAACAGACAAAATGGAAACTTGGTTGTGATAATCGCGACAGGAAGAACCAGTAACGGCTGACATATAAGTGAATATGAACCAGGATGCTGCTTCTTTCTTCTTTTAACATTTATTCATAGAAATTGAACCAGTACTTGTGAAATACATACTTTTTGACATTTTTTTCAAAATAAAATATCAATTCTTTTAATTGAGTAAAGCTTATTTCACATTTTACTTGGATCTGCCATCGCTCTGCAGTATTTCATGTTTAGAGTTCCAGTAGAGAATTTCCTGCTGTGAGGTGTTTGGTTGCGCAGCGAATGATTGCACTCATGGGAAAATACACAAACACACACGCAGAGCTTTACATACAAACAAAACACCTGACAAACAAATGAAAGGAGCAAAACCTAACAGTAATGCATCAGCACTTGTAAAACTCACTAAGATTTTGTTAACAAACTCAGGCAGATAGTTTGCAGTGTGCGTTCTGTTTTGCTCTTCGGTTTCACCCCTCTCATGACCCCCGCTTCATGTGTGAACCACATACTAACTCCTGTGTATACCTGCGTGTGTGGACAGGATAATACAGACTGGTATGGGAGCAACAGGTGAAATTGGAAGATAGCTTGAAGGAATGCATGTCCTACATAGTAGGTGCACACACACACACACTTACACACACATTGCTTGGAGTCTTGCTGGCTTTGTAGGTTTGTCAAAGTGAGATTCTTTGATGCTGTATTCGACATCACAGGCTCATTCCACCCCTTCCAAAAATCTCTATAAACCTCTTTGTTTCTCCCAATCCATCTCTTTTGTCTCTATCACTATGTGTCACTTTTTCTTTCATTCCCTCCATATTAAATTCGGTTGGCTTTATGAAGCATGAAAGATGATAATAATGCTGCCAAAGCATCAACTTGAATGATTCATATTTTCATATTACATCCCCATTTCCACTCTGTGTATGTGTGTATTCCAATGTCTTAGTTTCTATTCAGACGTGTAACTTGTAATTTTGAGCAATAATTATCTCTAGGGATGAAAGGAGATCACGTCTGTGGCTGTAAGTGTATGATTACTGATAGGTAAACACATTCCTTGTAGTTTTCCTTGCCACTTTACCCAGTTGCAAGCTGAGTAAAGTGGCCATGCACTGACTTCTGCCCTTCTGCCCTTCTCTAAAGCTTACAGGGGCCATGAGACCAGGATAAAGGAAACTTATTTGGATCAGTAATGTTGCATTTTACGTCATATGAGCGTGGCAGCATTATAGTTCGAGATTTATCCAAAATATTACCGATATCGCTACAAATGGCAATGAAAATCACAGCACCATAAATGGTTTTCTGAGAAACAAGAATTCAAGATGTCGACTCAGTGGTGTGATGGAAAACCAGCACATGGATATAGGAGTAGGGTTACAAAGCTGATAAACAAGCCACTTAACTTATGTAATCTATTACTAAAATGCGATGCGAGATCGATGATTATATTACATTTGCTCATTCTGTCCAAACTCGCCACCTAGATGAAAAATGTGATGTTACCATTGTCATCCTGTCTATGTAACATAGTAGGGCTACTGGTGGACAGTTCAAAGTTTAGATTGAATCAAGCAGCAATTTTTAGTTTAATATTGCTACTTGGTGAGAATTGACAGACAGAACAGGCAGCAGCGAATCTCCCTCTATAGTTGCTATTTCATGCTTTGTGCTTTGAAAACTGCTCCTTATGTTTGATTTGAAATTTCATGTACATCTAAGGTTGCTGAAATTGGAATTGGATCTCGAATGATGATGCAAACATACTGCCATCCTAAAAGCTTTAAAGTTAACTTGATTAAAATCGAGGAAAACTGCAATATAATATTCATGTTTTGGGTCAAGCCAGGTATCAGCCATGAAAATAAAGGATTTTTCTCCAGATGCTTTAATCCAACTTTAAGTCAGGTGCTGATCCAACATAAAGCATCTGTCTCTCTGTTGCTCTACATTCACTTCAATTCCCTCTGCTCTATTAGCATTGTTAGATGAACCATATTCCCAATGCTGCCGCATTTAACTGAATATTAATCGAGTTAATAAATAATGGTTTTACACCTGAAAGCATTTATTCCACCCATGTAACTGTGTGTTGCATGAGTGTTTGTGTGCAAAGTGTGTAGGAGAAGCACTGCCTGGTTAATGAGGGTTATGTATTTACCGTACCATGACTAAAAGTAAATTTCCCCCTTCTCTACAGGCTGCAGTGGAGCATTAGCCAAGCAATGCACGTCAGTCTACCCAGAATGCACTGTGACAATCTTTGACCTCCCCAAGGTGGTGCGGATGTCACAGGAACACTTTGTCAAAGAGGCTGACCACAGAATAAGCTTCCATGAGGGTAAGATCATTACAACTGGGTGAAATCACTTGACATTTATAGTAGAATAAGGGCAGTTCAAGTGCAGTGCTTACTATGGACGCAGATCATAAAATTAGAAAAGAAATCTCTCCAGGGAGCCAGGAGCTTTGAGAAAATCAAGCATGGTCAATATGTACAGACAGAGATGTATTGAAACCTATGACAAAGGTTTCGTTTTCCAATTAAATGAAACAGCTTGAATATACCCGGACAAGGAAACCTGAATAAAAGCAAGTGAACATTTTAGTCTTGGTTGTTGAAGATGGTTAACCTTGCTTATATGTCTAGCTGTTCACATAGACTCACTTGATCATTGTGTGGCTCCTACAAGGACCATGCTGGTCACACATGCCAACATGGGAATTGTTATGAAACTCATCAACACCTGGCCAAATCTGAACAAAACCCTTTATGTAAAGTAAAATGTCTTCAAGTCCCAAGAAAAATAAGTGTTAATAGTTTTTATGCAAGCTCTTAGCATCAGTATGACCAACAATCTACACCAAGGGGTGTAAAGTGATTTTTTTCTAAGGCTTCGGTATCAATGTTATATTAATTTTAAATTTATAGGCGTGTCCTTTCGACTGATGTTTATTAGAGCGCTATCACTGGTTACAGCTGCGTACTTCCTGCTGGCGCCACCGTGACAGAGATCAGCTCTACTTTTTCATCCATTTTGGAATTTTCCAATCATAACGAAACACCAAGATGGCGACGGCAGGACCCGTCTACTAGCTTCAAATGCGCTCTTCTGAAACCTATGGGTCACATGATGGTATGCTCAGTTCAGTATTTATACAGTTAATGGTAAAAACGCAAAACATTTTAACAGATGTCCATATCGTTTGGACAGCACCTGAGTTTTGGGGGGTAGAAAACGCAAAAATTCCAAAATGCCTTCCAGGGTGGAAATCTTGAAAACGCTCCACCGTCTTTTTGCCGTCTAAACGGTTTACAACGCAAAAGTGCATTGCGGTCACATAAAGATGACATCATAATCCCGAGCCAGTTCAAGAAAACAATAAGTCAAGATGTTGGAACTTACACTAGCACCCGTAAATGTGATGCAGGAGTCATGTTGCCTACATTATTCTGGCTGGTGCGCTTTGCCATGTTGTTTCGATTTTTCGCGCTTGTCTAAAGAGGAAATAGAGATGTAAAAGTGAAGGCATTTGGTTTTGGTGGTGCTGCCACCTACATTCTGGGCGTGCATACAACAACAGAAATTGGAGGTTTTGTGTACTTTTGCATCTATGTCTGCTTTTTGTATAAACATGCAATTAAAGTTAGAAAAAATTGCTACTTTTGCGTTTTTGCTTTGGACTGTTTCCATCTAAACGAAGCTTCAGTCATGATGAAAAGGAAAATTTCCTGCAATTAAAGATGTAAAAGAAAAAAAAGGAAACAACATAACATCTTTCGGGTATTTTAAAAGCACGGGAAGAAAACCCTCCACAGAAATCTTCAATACTGATCTACTTTGAGAATTTTAGTTTTAGATATAAGTAATTTTTTACTTGATATTCTGCTACAATGAGTCTGGATTGTAAATATAGTGGAATTAAAATCTCTGTATTTTTGTTTAATAACATAAACACAATAAGACACTAGGTGCTGCCCGCCGTACACACTGAGCTGCTTCTGTTGGGCTGAAATCATTGTGTACAAAGCTGTCAACTTGCACCTAGCACTTCCTTTGTTGTGCTGCTTCTACACCACAGCAGCTAATGTGGGAAAAAAGGTTCACAGAAGCTGGTACTCTTGAAATCCTGCTGCCAAAGTCAATTGCTGCCTCTCCTGCTGTTCACATACATGTGTCGCTGCTGAACACAAAAAAGTGCTGTCACGTGGCAGTTTTAGGCCTAAAATTGTGTTATTTTATTTCAGCCTAAAATATTGCGGCTATAGAAAGAATGGACAGTAAGTGCACTGGCTGGCTAAACAAGCCCTAAAACATGAATTTCTCTCAGTAACAAGACTGAATGTTAGACTGCAGCTTTAAATGTGCTGTAATTAATGTAAATTAACTGTATTTGGAGTAATTTGTTTTCAACAGACATCATCCATTTTTCTTTTAGTAATTATGTTTAAGAGCGTAAACCCCTAATCAAATTATGTTTTATTACATGAAGGCAACAGAATTACTGATTATATGAAAAACCTAATAAATGACGAGAAGCCTGCAAACCGGTTTAGGCAGACCAACTGCAGGTCTTACACAGCATATGTGCAAGACACTTCATATCATGGTGATGCATTCAATTATTATTATCACTAATATTTGCTTAATATAATAAAATAAATAAATAAATAATATATAAATAATAATATAAATAAATAATATTTGCTTTTACAATAATGGTGGTGCTAAGGGAAGACTGGGGATGGACATAAACCTGGCCCCCTTTAACAACCAACATGGCGGCAGTAGATGGGCCTCCTCATTTACATAATTTACATATAGTTAAATTACTTTTGAACCCTTTTCTTGCCCTTTTTTCTCATTAAAATTACCATTAAAAGCTACTTCTGTTCTTAGTTCTTTTATCAACTGAGGATTGTCTTGACAAGTAAAATGTAAAAGAAGAAAAAGAATATGCTAAACATTGAAAGTAAAACATGTTGCTGTATTATGTAACATATTAGCTCATTTTTATCTTTTTCTATGGTAGTGGCACATCTTAAAATGTTGGGAAAGGGCCATCAAAAGCTGGAAAACTAAGTGGTAGCCTACTAAGGGACAGGGGTGTTGCTAGACATAGAACTCCTCTGGGGCACAGGCTGTCTTCTGTCCTTGTTGCTGCTGCATTATCATATCTCTCACTACTGGATGGGTAACTCTTGTGTTAACCTGCCCCCTTTAACAAAGGGTAAAAAAGTTTGCATATGTAAAACTTGTAGAAATCATGTCTGTAAAAGAAATGTTTGAACATAGTTCAATGTGCCATCCATATAAGTAATTTAAATCTCTGTTGTGTACGGAAGTCATAAGTCCTTTTCAAAAATAGCAACAGAATCAAAACAAACAGAATCTGTTCCTAGACTAATTTTGCTTGTTTTTATATTTAATTTCTTCTCTTTTATCAAGATTTTGGTGTTTAATCTCATTGTTGGAGTTTTGAGCTTCCTGCACGGTATTGTCCACCATGGACAGGAGGTGTAACTCAACCGCGACAGCGTTCATAGCGCCAGTTGTTTAATTTCATTCACCTGTGTCTCTTTTGGGTTGCTTGCTTCCGCATCCCAGCTTCCCTTTCTAGTCCCTGAAATATTTTTAAACTTTATTTTTCTTTCTTAAGTGTTAACGTTTTGTAGAAAATGGTGTGTTATATAAACTGATATACGTCATCACTTCACGCGGTAGCATCTGCCCTCCCATCTCCCCCTCCCTCCCCCCCAGAATGTTAATGTCCACACATTAACCAGCATGATTAGTCTACCCGGTAATTTAACGGACATTGTACTAGTTCCTCAAGCGGGTAAAGTCCGTGTCAATCTACCCGCTTAAGGTCAGAACTGTATCTTTCAGACAATGTCCGCGTAATGCCCGGTAACAGAGCAAGTCTGAAAGGGGTTATATGCATGCATGATGCTACCAGCTACCAGGGTCAAAGCTCATCTAAGGTAGACTAAGGTATAAAGTAGACAACTGTTCTGTGATCAGACATATTCATGTTTGAAATTCTTTTTGGAGAGACTAAAGAAGACCAGGACAACCAGCTTTGTTATCATACAGTTTAAAAGCTTGTTTCTGATGTTATGGGGGTGAGTGGGAGGATACTTTGTATTATGTGGTGTAAATAAAATGATTGACGAGATCGAAAATGATCAGGTTATTTTTTTCTATCTATCTTCTACTATTCATACCAAAAAGCTTTACTTAATATCCTTCATCTTCGTGCTAAACAGGAAAACATATGTGCCACCTGCTCTCCAGCTTAGTCAATCTTAGTTTCCTGTTTAATTTCTGGTACAAGATAAAAAAACAAATCAAGGTGCATCATCTCTTCAGCATCAGCTTGTAAAAGCTTATTCTGCCTGCTAGTATTATTGTATAGTAATATAATTGCAATTTGTTATATTTTCATCACTATATTCATTACTCATTTCTTGCCAAGAGTCAGTATGTCAGAACTCAAAATGTAAATATTTTATATTTCAGTATTCTAGGAATGAGCTGATTTTTTCTGTTTGTGCTTTTCAAGGAGACTTCTTCAAAGACTGTCTGCCAGCAGCTGACCTCTATATTCTTGCCAGAGTCCTCCATGACTGGACAGATGAACGCTGCATAGAACTACTCTGCAGAATCTATAAAGCCTGCAAACCAGGTCTCTATATGTGTGTGTGTGAATGAGTGTCTGAGTGAGAAAGGAATGAGTACTTTTTTCCCCTGCTGCTTGAAATGAGATGGCAGATTGTATCCCACAATGCAGCTGATCCCAGAAAAAAAATCTGTCCTTCTAGCTTTGATCAAAGTCAGACACACAGACACAAACTCAGCTGGCACTATGAAGGTACAGATAGAGGAAGGGAAGAAGAAAAAGGAAAAGTTTACTGGTCTTTTTTGTATAAAACCACAGGTGGAAGTAAAGACATGAATGTTGTCCTAGTGGTCATTTGTCACTGGATTGATTAGGTCATCACTAGGTTTGATGGGTTCATTGTGTGATGTAACAGCTGTTGTTCTTGGCAATATTAATACTAATATTGTTACATTCACTTCTTACAATTGATCAAACAGTTCAGGTTTTTTGCTTCATAAATCGGATGTTATGCACACATATGCATTGCTTTCTAACTTTGCTTACATATACATCCTGTTCATGCAGTTGTAAATGATTAAATTATTAGCCAGTCTAATGTAGTTAATGAGCATTTAGTGTAGAACACATCAGGCTACTTCGATATGCAGTAGTACAAAACTTATTTTGCCAAGAGATTAACTTTAAAAACTTCTCTAGTTTAATAAGATTGATCTAAAATAGGAATTAACAAACAGATAAGATCTTTCTGTTCCTGCTGCAGGAGGTGCTGTACTGCTGGTGGAGGCGCTACTCAATGAGGATGGATCTGGCCCACTGACAGTGCAGCTCTACTCTCTGAACATGCTGGTCCAGACGGAGGGCAAAGAGAGGACAGATGCTCAGTACGCTGCTCTGCTGGCTGCTGCTGGCTTCTGTAACATCCAGCACTGCCTCACTGGGAAGATCTATGATGCTGTTCTGGGTCACAAGGAGACATGAAAGATAAATATATATACATGATGGTACTCTCACAATCTCATATATATATA
>JBAMHX010000014.1:18480487-18496298 GCA_037177515.1 Pseudomugil tenellus | reverse complement strand
TATATATTTCAGAAAATTTCAGAAAATAGAATTCTTTCTCCAGACCTAAAATCATAAATTATGAAAACACTGACATACACCTCATGGCCCACAGCTGAAAATTGTGCTGCATTTATTCCAGAGCAAATAAATAAACACTGCATTTTCAAGTGCCTCAGACTATGAGCTGCAACGTACCTGCCACATCACAACATGCAACACGTACTAGACATCAAACATTTAGTGTTGAAACAACACGTCAGACTCCATGCGGCTCCTCCAGCTTTCTCTTCTGCATGCATTTCATCATTTATTAAAGTAAGTGTTTGCCCACAACAATTTGAACTTTCCTTCATAAAAAAAGGAAGGCAGTAGACTGGGAGAAAATAATAAAAAAACATAAGAATCTGTTTTTTTATGTGGCATATTCAACAGTTTACAAGATCTAATTGAGACTTTACAAGTGAGTTGAAGAGCACGGGACTGAGTGCAGTGAGATCAGCTGGATGAATGATGCTCTTACTTTGGGTTTTTTTCTTCTTCTTTCTGTTGTTTTAGGTGCAGAAAATGTTTTTCACAGTCACCAGAAAACATTCTACGTTTCTTTGTTGTTGTTGTGGTCTATGTTAAGAAGCTCTGCAATATTCAAAGCATGTTGAATTTTTACCTTACACCTTATCACCATCCACCATGACCGTATCAATAAACATGAACTAGTATTAACACCTTTTTGACAAATCTTTTCTTAATATCTGGACTGATTTGATTGAGACTGGTTTTATTTAATGTGTGGAGTACTGACAATAAAGTGAAGCAACTGTATTAAAGCGTCACTGGGATGTCCTAAAACCACAAATGCATCTAATATTGAGACTGGTAAGAGGTGCATATCTCTTATCTGGGAGATGACTGAAGTAATGACAGAAGGTCATTGGTGAGGACTTCAGTAGGAGTAACCGGTATACCTTTAATTTCAGGCATCATGTCTTCAGAAACAAAAAAATTAAACAGCAAAACTGTAGACTGAGCTCAGAGGACAAGAAACCTCTTCTGAAGGAGTAGCAGCCAGCACACCGGTTAACTGACATCAAGAAACCAGTACCAGTTTAGTTTATCATGTTGTGACCTGTCGGCACATCATAGCTGTATTTAAAATGCAGTTTTAAAGGTATTGTGGTGGACTTTGCCAACATTTGTGGTTGTTACACGACTCAAAATTGACCAATATGCGCATGCAGACAGATGAGGGTATATTTGTATTTGAAGAATGTGTAGCCTCTGTTGATGGTGAGAGAAAACTGCAAGTCAATGCTAAAAATAGTATTCATGGCAGTTACATATATATAAAGATTTTTAAACCATGTTTGTTAGCTAATGTTTTTCAAAATGTATTTAAAAACATAGAAATTATAAATATGTTTATGCATGTTTGTATGGCAACATGGAAATCAGTGATAAATAATCCTTTTAAAGTTCCTGTGTCCATAATTCCTTCTAAAAGCATTCCCAGAATTGAATAAAGTTTTGCATAAAGTTATAAACAGACAAAAATATGGCCTCCTTGGCTAATGTATAAACAAACAAACAGCTAAAACAGCTTCACACACAGTACTGCACAGTGAAGTTGTTTGTCGTTGTTAATGTTCAACCTCTGCGCCCTGAGTCGAACGGCCCGAGGGCAGAGACTATTACTGACATGGTTTATGCTTATCTGTATTCTCCAAGAGGAAGCCCTGAATCCCCATCCTGTCCACACAGGATGAAGTGTGTGTTTATAAAATAACCCTCCCTGCATGGTTATCACATCCTTAATCCTTAATAATCACATCCTTAAAAATAACAAATACTGACATTTTCCCTAAAAAAGAAAAAAAATGTTATATTGATTTAAGAGTTTTCAGTTTAAATGCAAGATAATGTGAAAACGATTGCTGGTAAATCACATCATTAAAATGAAATGTAATAATAATGCTTTAGCCTTTTTGGAAATTTACTGCTGAAAAGAAGCCAGGATCACACAGCTATTAAATTCAATAGTTGCCTTTTTAATAAATAAATCCTGAAATGATCAAACTTCTCAGTCATAACTGCTCTGTATCGTAGGGCAGCACATCTCGAGGGCGAGGTTGGAGCTGGAGGGGGAAACTGGCCTTGATACAACACCAGCCAATATGCTACTACAGATGTTGAATAAGTTCATAATATAAATGTAAAGTAAATTAATTAGGATTTAATAACCAGTTAGAGCATGGGTCAAAATGTTTGCAGTGGTTTCATAACATCCTCCAAAAGAGAGAAAGAAAGAAATCCACAGTACTGTATTTAAGAAATGTCACATCATTGATCTAAGATGTAATACAAAAATCACGTCACTTTGCACAAGAAATGAATGAAAAAAGCCGTGTAGCTTTGAGCAGAAGCGTTTACTGCTATCCCATTGTTTAAAATAGTTGTGTCATTCTTTCCACCTAGAATACTTCTTCTGCACACCCATTATTCTGTCATTCTCCATTAGCAGTATCAGCTTATCTCTGACTGACCCCGAGGCCTGGAGCCTGTCCCAGCTGACACTGGGTGAGAGGCGAGGCACATAGGGTTAACACAAAGAGACAGACAGCCTTGCACACTCACACCTATGGCCAGCTTATAATAACCCTCCACTCATGTCTTTTGACACGCAGGCACAGGGAGAACATGCAAACGTCACACAGAAAGGAAACAGGAAACGTTCAAATCAAGGACGTCGTGCTGTGAAAAGATGTGTCAACTGCTACGTGACCGTTTCTGCTCATATTAAAGCACAAAAACATTCATATATTAGCAATAACTCTGTACCTTACCCTGTTCCAAACCCAGACTGCCAAGTAGGGCTCAGTCTAATTCCAATGTAAGGGATAAGATGTGCACTGCAAAGGTCAGCCTCTATCAGAGAGAATGCAGAGCTGCCAGAGTCACTGCTAAGAGGATGAACTTTCTTACATATTATCTTTTCCCATCATTCACATCTAAGCTCCCTGTGTAGTTTTCTCCTGTTCATCGCAGCCTCGCAAAGCCGTCTTTGTGATGTTTTTTTTTTTTTTAAATTCAAAAGACAGAGAGACTTAATAAATGTTCTTCACCATAGCCTGGTCCATCTTTAATTTCACTGTCATTTTCTTCTTTTCAACTGTTGTATTCAACATGCTTTTCTGTTCAGTATTCTGTCTGTTATTATGCTCGGGCCACGACCTGATGCCTTGTGCTTGGAAAATGTATTGAGCCACACTAGGTGTCAATACACTCTAAATCTGATGCATAATTGGAATTCACCAAGTATTAATGAATACAATTTGTCTGGAGTCGCATCAATACCAAAGTAGATTTCATTTTGGCACAGAACTGTTCTGGCCTGGGTTGTTTTGCACCAGATCACTTGCTGGTTTCTGTCCTTGAGAAAGATAATGTTTGAGGTTTTCTCTGCATTCAGGAAAATGCTCTACTGCTCATTTTTGTTAAACGTTTCTTTACAGACCTTCATTTTCACTGCCCCCTGTGCCCTCTTCTTCTTCTTCTTCTTTGTCACAGTAATTGTGAATTAATCAGACTTCACAGTGCAACAAATTAGAATTGATGTCAAATCCATGTGGACACAGAGAGTCGGCCTAATTAAGGGAAATGAATATCTGTGGGAACACCATAATGTCGGCAGTATTGCATTGCTCATAACTTGTGAGTTTTAAAAATGGTGAATGGCGTTCACTTATATAGCGCTTTACAGATCCTGCAATCCACCCATTTACACACACATTCACACACTGATGGCGGCAGAGCAGCCATGCACACCGGCGCTAGCCTGGCCACCAGGAGCAAGTCGGGGTTCAGTGTCTTGCTCAAGGACACTTCGACATGCAGACATCAGATGTAGTGGAACCGAACCCATGACTCACCAATCAGAAGACGGCCACACTACACCTGCGCCACAGCCGCCCTTACCGCTTAGTTCTTGCAGTTCATGTTTAAAAGAACAGTATCAGAGTTATGCATAATTAATTCATTATCTTGGACATTTTTATCCCCAAAATTTGAAAAAGAATTTTATACAGAGACGTTTTGTTCTACAATTAATAAAGCAGCAATACAAATGCGGGGGAGGTGAAAGGAGTGGTGCAATATATAGAAGCTCCAATCCCAAAGATCTCTAAATTTATTTTTTTCTCTGCGTTAAATTTCTCGGTTTTATTTTTTTTTTTTTTCGGTTAACAGTCACCATGGTGCAGGGGTGGGGTTTCAGGGACTTCATTTATATTATTATATACTATATTATATTATATTATTAGATATGTTATATTATTAGCTTTCTTACAGAGAAAACAGGGGCTGAAAGTTACTCAAGTATTGTTTTACGCAAAGTATTATAAATGAGGACCCTGATCATTTTCCATCATCATCAGTTACAACCGTACATCTTTTCTTTAAGATGTGGCCTGTCACGATATCAGTCAAATAGGATGGCCGGGAACTGCAATACAACTTTACATCTAGTGAAACACTTTTACATTTCTCATCATTTAGTAGCACATCTTGGTTACTGAAGTGACAGACTGTTTCTTTAAATACCAAGAACCTTTTTCTGGAGTCTTTAAGAAAAACAAGTCTTGCAGAGTATTTTGTTAGCACTAACAGACCACGGAGTCATTAAACAGCTGGAATAAGGACATCTTTTCACACATCTGTTCAACCCTGAAAATCCAGTTTTATGCTGATTATTTTAATCAATTTGGAATTGAATTACTTGATATGTAAAATGTATTGGCAGTTTTATTAATGCAGTATAAAGAAGTAAAAGATCATTTTCATATTTCATTTGAAATATTTGTGCTTTTTGATAAAGATTGTTTATATTTGAGAGGACTAATCTTTTTTTTTTTAAACAAACCAAATACTTCAAGCATAAAAACATGAGAGGAACCAGGTTTTAGTGGTCTTTCGCGGGATGCCAACATAAAACACATTACTAGACACAATGCAGCACCATACCACACATTTAATTATGCATTAAAGCTGATCTTTACATCTGGGTCTCACGACTCACTCAAAGCCTAAAATGAGAATCTGGGTTGTTACTCTGAGTACTTGTAAAGTTTTCATTTTTAAGCAGCTACTTTTGAGTTGTTTCAATCAACTGATTGAGTTTGGCATGTACACAATGATAAAAGCCCATCAATAGACCTCTGACACCTGGATTCACCATTGCAGCTGCTGTAAAAAGGGCTATTTACAGCAAGAGGCTTTCATATAAACGTAAAAGTACAAGAACACACTAAACTTGGAGCGAGGAGCAAAACAACAGAGGAAAACCACTCACTTAGTATTTAAGCTTTTTATATTGTGTGGATTAAAAACACTGGGAGATTGAACAAAACTGGACTTTTATTCAGGTTTAATCATACTGGGGAATAACATATTCAGACCAGCTGGTCTCGAGTGTGGACCAGAATGTTGCAAAGGAGTTGTCAAACGGTCATCTGTTACATCTTCCCATTCACTCCCAGTTAGAGAACCACTGGGCTGATATGCAAAGTAGATTCAGTGGCTTTTATAGACACTTTTAATGTGTTTAAAAGTATTTAATATGTGAAAATATTTTTATTAAACATAATATCAGGAAGTAAAGGGAGTTTCCTTTTGACAAATAATTTATTCTTATTTACTGATACCAACTGCGAAATTAGAATTAGTGAAGAAAAATCTTGACCTACACTGGTTGAAATATGTTGCTTGTTAAAGACCGAAGTCCTCCAGCATAGAACCACCTGTCTGCCCACAAGGCCATTACATGTCTTAAATGAGTGAACGTGTGGCAAATACATTCTTTTAAATTTTTAAAGTTTCTTATAGTCTGAAGCTTGTTCCCCTTCACATTTTAGAGAATTCAAACATCTTCTATTAAAGCTTCTACTTAAATACTTTGGACTCATTTAGCTTGATTATCAAATTATGCATAAAAAAATACTTAACTTACATGACAAGCAAAGAAAATAAGAATCCCAAATCAAACTCTAGAAAGCATTCACCAGATGTTTATTTATAAAATATGTACTCGTTTCCTTTTTAGCGATGCAAACATTCAAAAATAAATCAGAAATACATCTTTTTATTAGCATTTTTTTTAAAGATAAAAATGTATCAAACAAAAACAATCAAGACATCTGTCCATAAAAATCTATAGTGTGTATCACAGGAAACACAATAGTCAAAAGTCTTAGTTCAACAACTAGACTGTGTTAATTACATTTACACAAACGAAATATAACTAAACTTCACATCACATTAAGGAAACAGCGCAGGTCTAGAAGATCTACTGCTGTAAGAAAGAGAAAAAACAAAACTTGTATAAGACCCCTTCTGAATAACAGCTGACAAGAAATAAGAACGTCATGTCAGAATGGATTAGCTTCTCCTTTTCAAATCAATCAGAACATTAACCTTCCTCATCCTAAATATAGGACTGTAATGCAGCAAGAGGATGCAAACATTTGTTTACTTTGAGAAATGTTCCAAGCCTTACTCAGTAGGTAAAGCAGAATGATTAGGTTGCTTTTTAAATCAGACACAAGATGACAATTGGCACAGCTTCTTCCCATCCAGCTGTTTGCATATACTAACTAGATGGAGGAGGGATCATTTCCACTTCGCATTAGGGAAGCAACTCCTAAAACTACTCAAATTTAGACCTAACGCAATCTGAAAACCCTGCAAGTTTGTGACTGTATGATGTGAACAAGTTCAAACATATGGATGTAGGTACTCACCTTGCTCTTTTGATTCTGGACAGGCAGATAAAGTTTAAACTCTGCTGGAAGCTCGTCCTCAGAGTACAGCCTGTCTGAGAAATACACCCTCCTGATGCGACAGTTTGCGTGAATCTGAGAGCAAAACAGGTCAGATGTTAGGAGAAAGGCAGTTTGTGGGATTTTGCTGTCACTTTGTGCAAAGAACATCGGAAGACAACTGCTTCTGTCAGCTGTACACTAACCTGGACACGCAGTGTCTCGGAATAATTGGTTCCATAGGCCCTCCTGGTGAAGTCTGACAAATTAAACTGGATCTGGTTCCATCCATCATCGAGCCTCATGGGCATGGTGCAGATAAACGGCTTCACTCGAGTCGTACTCTGATAATTACTTGCTCGAAACCGCCTCCGAACGTTTTTATCATCCAACACCTGAGAAATTTGAGAGACCAATGTGAGCATGAAGTTCACAAATTACTGTAAACCAACAAGACATGGAGGATCTGTGAGTGTGTACCTGGACTTCAAAGGTAAAGAAAGACTTGAGGTTTTTTATGATCATGACCAAAAACGGAAGTTTGATGCCGAGCGTCGTTTTGGGGTCTGCAGGACATGTTATGTAGGTTGTGCTGCAAGATAGGGAGAGTTTATGAAAGGGAGGGTTTAATGAGAGCATAATTCACTGATGGAAATGGGGTTGAAAAATAGAAATAAGCCACACAGGTACAGAGCAGAAATAAGCTGAGGGAAAACTGTACAAACACATCAAGCAAAATCTAATGGATGGAAAGAATACTGCGTAGTACAAAAATATGCTGATGATTGATTGTGTAAACAGAAAAAAACCTACCTGACGTTTGCTCCCACGATTTCCAACACATTCGAGTGTATATCATTATCAGAGACTCTCTTGATGTGTCCATTTCTTACCTGTAAACAGTCATTTAGAGTTTAACATTTAGAAGTCACGCTGTCCTCTAAGCATACAATAATTTATTTTATCATGTAACATTGAAGTCACTTGAGTCGAAATTTTAACACAAACATAAAATAAGAGAGAAAATAACCAGGGTAAACAGCACAGTGCAACTAGCTTTAGCGCGATTAGCAAGGTGCGCTTTTACATTCAAGTCATATATGCTGCCTTAGTGTGGTATAGGAATTTTGGACAATGCTACTTGCCGAAGTCAAATTTGCACATGAACACCCATTTCATCGCAATTTCCACTGAAAAACTCGAAAATAATTTTGATACCCGAGTTGGCGAGGAGAGGTCGGATTTAACCCTTTAAAATGGCGGAGAGCAGCGAAGAAATTTTGAATGGTAAAATTAAACATGTTTATTTATGTTAGCGCACTGTTTAATTATGTTGGATGAACAACTTACCTATATCACCCTTCGTGTATATTACAAATGATTTTATTTGTTATAATCTAGAAAAACATATGCTAGTTACAGCTAGCAGTTAGTCAACAATCTGTAAACTCTTGTAAATTTACGTATAGGACTGTTTTACCCACTTAGCAGCTTATCGTAAAGTTTCAGTCTCTCATTTTTATTATATTACGATCACAACAGCACGTGAACAGAACAACTAATAATTTCCTATTTACAAGTGGAAAATATCATCTTTTCCAGAGCACATGAAGGCAGCAATAGAATACAATATCGACTGATAAATACCTTTTTATCCCATATTTGCAGCGGCTTGCTGCCGATGCTGTACAAAATAGAAAGAAATCCGCTCTGGAATGTATTTTTAAACATCTTTGGTCTCAAACTTTGAGACTCAAAGTTCAACACAGTCCCTTGGAAGCGAGCGAAGCATTTGCTATTGCGTTTGCTTCCGGTCCCTATCACCGGAAGCGAATGCTACCGATTTTAAGTGAGATAAACCGTTCCGCTTTAAGAATTTTGCATGTAACAGTTCGATAAAAATGTAAATAATAACTATATTACGACACGTTATTAGCGTATATTCTGATAAGCTAAAATGAGAAGATTCCATTGGCTCCTAATTGTTTTAGTGTTGCTTAGGAATAATAATTTTTGGCTTTGTTCAAACCGGTTCTTAAATGCGGACACATTGCAGTTGTCATGGTAACAGGAAGTCAACTAGGTCTGAATGGAGGGAGTGATCAGGATTGGAAGAAGTGAAGTAGTATTTAATAATCAATAGTTAATACTTTTGAAGTCGTCATATGCTCACCCCTAACCCACCTATTTTTTTCTTAAAGAAACTAGAGTAAAGAGGACAATTTACAAGGCAAAAGTATTCAGACCACATTTGCAGATTTCAAAACAAAACTCAAAACAAAACACTCAATCAAGCATTAGCCAGGCCCTTTGAACAATGGCATCACTCACTGTCCAACATAAAAATATGTTTCCTCCTAGTTCTTCAGGACAAGCTGAGTTCACAAGTACTGAGATCAAGTTTGCATTAAGGCAGTTTCTTTAACATTTTGATGTAAGCTGTACAAACTTATGTGATCAAACCTTAAATCTGCTTATTAACTGTTTTATAATGTGTTGCTTCTTTCAAAGCATTTTCCTGATTCCATCTTTCCGAATCTAAGGTCAACTCCCCTCTGTTTGTCCCCAGATCTCAGGCTGGCAACTCCGATACCAGTACCAATAAAATCTTTTTATATTCTCTGCCTGTTTCATATTATTAGCCTCTCACATCTTTAATTGGGTCTGATATTTATAATTATACAATCAGAGGATATAATTTTTCCCTTATAGCCTACATCTCCATTGTGGGACCACCCCAGAGATCAGTTTGTATAAATTTTATTTAAATTCCTGCTTGAAATAAACAGTCAATCTTTAAAAAAACAAAAACAAAAACAAAAAACAAAACTTGTGCTGTCCAGCATAGAGGCAGGCAGAATGAGAATCTGCCCGCTATATCATGCTGAAAAAATGTATTCTGTCAAGAGGACTGTGTATACTTGTATATAAATTTCCTCTTGACAATCTGTTTTCTTATTTATTTTATTTGCATCTTAGTTCGACAGACATTCCATGTATTGCTGGACACGACTGGAGGGGCAAGAAAAAAAGGGTAAGAAAACAAGAGAAAAAGGAAAGAGAACACAAACAGAATATAAAGAAGAGATAGACTCACACCACAAAGAAAAAAACACTATCTAACCACCCATACTTTGCCTTTCATCACACTAGTACAGAAATTAATGGAAAAAAAGGATCTTATAAGCTCCCGCAGAGTAAACGAATAGGAATAGGGTAGAATGACTGTTACTAAACAAAGAGATCTTGGTGACTGTGTCATCATGCAGAACGTATGCAGGAAAGTGAACATGCTCAGGCAACCCCCTCCGCTCAAAAGTTCAGAGGTCGGCCAAGACAATCCCGATACCTGGACACACGACGGCTAGTTCCAAACAAAGACCCCAGCCACCACAGCTCAGAACCAGCCCACCATCCACCAAGGAGGCGGGAGAGGGAGGTCCCGGCCAGAGCCTCCCGCAGCCCGGGGGATCAGACCCCGGCAGGCCTAGGTCGGCAGTCGCGGATTACGCCGGATGCCCAGGGCGGGCAGAGCGCACGCCCAGGGCCCCAAGATCCCGGAGAAATTTAGAAGAAAGGTTTAGAAGAAAACCCTTTAGGAAAGTATTTCTTTAAATTCAGTATAATAATAATCATTTTTTCTTTTAAATAGAAAACAGTATCATTAATACAGCCAGAGACTATAGCTACCATGGTAGAATTTATCCTCATCCTGATGCAGATCTAGTCCACATATATCACTTTGAAGAGCATCCCTATATGTATTATAGCGAAATTCTGGAAACAGCTTTAGAACATTTTTAGTCATTTGATAGACACTTTTATCCAAAATTACTTACAATATTCAAGCTTCAATATAAAGAAACACTCTCATACTAAATCTATTTAGAGTTATTAATGTGAGTATAGGTAGAACAGGTGCAGCCATACAAGTTACATGTAAATGTTACAGAATCTAAGGTTTCTTTCTCCTGACTCAGGAGGAATATTTGAAAGGAGGTCACTGATGAAAAATCCTCCCACCCAGATCGTCAAGTATCAAGTCTCTTCTCACTGTCTCTCATCTGGCAATTACAGAAAGGTCAGGACGCAAAGAACAGGAGATCAAATTGGGAGAATTAATGCATCAGAGTTCACTGCAAAAACGTAAGGGGTGGGGGGTCTGCTGTCTGACTTTTATCACTGTCACTGCCTTCATCAGGTATGTTTTTGGATTTTCTATCATTTTATTCAACCAGGATTGATCATTTCTTCTTTGTTTTTCTACATTTTTATTCAGACATTATAAAATAAGATCATGTAGATTTGTGGTTTATATTGCAAAAAGAGCACAGGGCTTTCACTTTGTGCCTCACTTCTGATATGCAGGATGGATTGCACACAATCATCTCTGGAAATGGTATTTAGTTCACTAAAATGAGAGGATATTTTGCTCACTCTATGCATGCTTTCTCTGAAAAAACCCATATATAAACAGATTTAATTAATGAATTAAATATTTTTAATTAAACGTCATTTATCATTGATTTGTTTGGAACATAAAAAACTGAAGCTTTTGTTTCAGTTGTTTATACTTCCCTATACTTTTTTATTTTTTATTGTTAGGCTAAGATTAAATAAACAAGCATATAACTATTAAATTATTATTATTGTCATTATTATTGTTGTGTTTTTTGCAATATAGGCCATTTGTTAAGACATGAGCTGTCAATTGGGGTTGTCCAAGAAGACTTTTCATGGTACTATACGGCTCCATGGCAACGGGACTTATTTACCACTAAAATCAACTGATAACGCTCTCATAGTCTGAGCTCCTGTCCACTTAAAATATGCTATATTTGGGGCCCACCATCACTGTTGCTGCATCCACTTTAAAACATTTCATCCGGGCCCTAAAGTGAAGCGGCACTTAGATTTTCATCTCTCGTTTGTTATCTTTCACACATTTTAATAAACAAAAGGAAATGAGTTCCATGATCCTCTGCAAAGGCTGTATTTATTAAACCTTTTCTGCTTGAGCTTAGCAGTAATTTGATATATGAAAAAAAGTATTTAATTCATTTCCATGTGGGAACATTGCTCACAACTAAAAACTCGTCCAGTGTTGTGTATGTTTAAAAATGCACATATATTGGGTGCAACAAGTAACCACTGCCAAGTGACTATCAGCTCTGTCCTGCCTCCATGTTTTATATCACTGGCTGACAACTCTTCCTTTTACCCAGAGGTAAATTATGCATAATGTTATTTGAATTCCAAAGAATGAGAATTAAAACTGCAGTTTGTAATTCAAGGAGTTACCAGATCCTTAAACTCACTACAGTAATTTTATTAAACATGTATTCTGTATAAATAACATATTCCTGCTTTTTTTTTTAATGTGATAGAGTATTAAGCCCAATTCATTTCATAGTTTAGGGTGATTGAAGGAAACAAGGATCCATGAACATGAACCAGTGAAGGTAAACAGTATTGTGAATAAATACCATCATGCAGCTTCCTGTTAACTATAAATAGTCAATGCAAGCTAATAATCTAACTACTATTGGTTTGTAATTTGTCTCTTCAACCCCTTTTGAACCCTCAAATTATTTAATGATTTCTATTTGTTTTGTTTATTTTATATATGTCTGTAAACGGTTAAATTATGCTATGCTGATATTTGTGCTAAATGGGAAGTATGATTTAATTTACCTGTTTAAACCAATCAACCAATCAATGTGCACTTTACAGAGATGCATTCCGTTTAGTAAAAGCAATTTGTTTCAATGAATGTCAAACAAACATTAAAAACAGCATTTTTATAGACCCAAAAAAGTGTCCTTCCTCTGGGCTTCACACGCACTTCCTGGTCTCACTTTGCTTCTCTTTCAGTCGCAGGTAGAGACCTGCGGCGACCCTGACAGGTCTGAAACACACCTGTCCCTCATCACCTACACTAATAATAACTGGATCTATCTCTTCACAGCTACTTACCAGTCTGTTGTTAAACTGGGAGTTCCTGGTCCTAGATCTTGCCTTTTGACCCAGAAATAATACATTTTATTTATAGGTGACTTTCTTTCACTCAAGGTCACCTTACAGTAAAAACATAACCAAAACAATAAAACCAAAAGATAAAATACATAGAAATAAATACAACAGTGATTATAGTAATGTGGATTTTACAATGAATAAGCAAGTTTGAACAGATGTGTTTTGAGTTTGGATTTGAACAGGTGAATAGAGCCAGAGTTGCAGAGGTCAGGGGAGCGTGAGTTCCAGAGATGAGGAGCAGAGCAGCTCCCCATGGTGACAAGGCGAGCGGGGGTGAAGGTGAGTTTGATGGAGGAACTCATCTTTGATCCTACGAACCCTGTCACTGCTCCTTCCCATTCAGACTATGGTCCTACTGCTAAACATGAAAATCTTTAAAGTCATTGCATGCTATCACCGTCACGCTAAATTTTCTAAATCTTGGGATGTGCTTTTGCTACAACTCATTACATTTGGTTAACTTACATGCAGAATGTTACAATATACTCAAAGTACATTAAACGTTTTTAAAGTGTGAAAATGAAAGAATCTGTAAAGAAGCAGACATCTTTCTGCTTCACTTCTTGTTGGATAGATTTGCTTGGAAAAAACTGGGCAATCTTTTTTTACCATAATGATTTTTAATGACTGGTGTTCATTTTAACCATCATAATTGTGACTTGATTTTTTTTTTATTTGTGGTTGAATTATTGCAGTATTTGCATAATTTTGTTGGGAGCAGTCTGATGAAACTGCATTTGTCTAGTTTGGTGATTTGTAATATATTTTAATATTTATGAACAGAAATTAAGCACCTCCAAGATTTAATCCATCTTGATTGTATCAGAATGAGGCTTTTTTTCTGCCTTTGTTCTCATTAATAATACATGAAGGCCAGTACAAGAGGAAAATGTAGCAAAAGAAAATAAAACTTAAAGTGGTATGAATTTCAAAATCTGAAAATAATACATTTATCCCCTAATTTAATGTTCATATACAAAGTTTGTCATAAAAGTTACAAAGGAACAATTTCATGTATTTATCTTCTTGATGAAAGAACTGCTTTGTTTTGCATGTTTGAGTAAAAGGTACAATGGTACTTTGAAAAAGTACCATTGCAAGTAAAATATTGCAAGTAAAAGAACGCCTTTCTGTAATGTGCTACATCACGTTTTTGAGTCGCTCAGTGTACTTTGTAAATAACAGGGAATTCAGAGTATCTCTTTAAATTCTTTCTCCTCACTTTTCGTCAATGATTTAGACCCAGGTCAGTGTTTCCACTTCAGCAGAGAAAGGTGCATAAATTTCTCCTTTCTACTTTTCAGTTCCATTTACTGCTTAGTCTCATGAGGCTATTGTTGTGGCAGCCTCAGGTTTTACCTGAGTATACTTTAAAGATGCTTCTAGAAAGCCACTGAGCTGTAAAGAGGACAGTGAGCTAAGGATGCTTTTGTCCTGGACTCTGACCTCACAGAAGTCTGAGTCAAGGAAAACGCATTATCCCAAAAAAGAAGCAGAAAGTGAAAAGTGGTTTACAGAGCATGTCCTTGGCATCACAGTGACACAGGTTTGATTTCAGCTGGAGATCTGTGAGGGATTTTATCCCTCATTCGGCTATTCATGTTGTCAGCTAAAAATAAAGTGCACAATAAATACTTTATCAGTATAAAGAACATTATGTAAAGGTGACTTCTATCATTTGACTTGATTCTGTATTACTGCAGATGTAAACTAAATTTTCCACAAATCTAATTTATTGATGGTTTAATTGAATGGAAATGTACATGTACAAAACAATATTACAATAAATTTAATGGATGTAGCAGGGAACATTTCCATCTGTAGCCCTCCGAAGAAAACACTGACATGAACAACCGTAGTGCAGAACCATATTTAAGAGACTTAGACAGTAGATAAAACCTGCCTTAAAGCTCCTAAAAGAAAGTGCTAATGTTCAAACATCATCTGTTATAAAATTTTAATGTATATTTACACACACATACAAATAAAAAAATGCATGTGTATATATTTACATATATATATATATACACACATAAATATATATATATATACACACATACATATAGCCACTATTAGTTCTGAAGTAGGTTGAAAAGGTGTACTCAGCACAAACCAAATTGACACAAAACACTGTGGCAAGGCATTTTGGATGGAAAATAAAGAGCCACAGACATTATTTGATCAAAGTGAGACCTACAAGCTGTAACCACTTGACGATTAATTAAATTAAAGGGCATTTTATATTTTTGGCAGATAATGGCTACATGTATACTAGTGATGGGAATTTTGGCTCTTTTGGATCGGCTTTCTACAAAAAGCCGGCTCTTTCAGCGATTATTATTTATTCTTTGGTTTTCAGCACTATGAGATGTGTTTCAATTCACACTAGCATTGGCTATTAGCATCACTGCTAGCTAAAAGGCTGCAAGCATTCACGATTAGTATAATTGCTGGTTATTAGCATTACCTTCCACACAAATAACGTGTATTTTTCTGAATTAGATTTGTATTACTGATATAAGGTTTGTTTGCGGAGTCTAAATTGATCCATCTTTAAATTTTAAGGTGGAGAATCCTGTGTTGTGAATATTTTACTGAACTGCTATGACTGCTGGTTATTTTAACATCCATGTTGACCAACCTTAGGACAAAGGAACTAAAGACCTGAGCAACAGTCTGGGGAATTTTGTACTGACTCAGCATATAACAGAGCCAACATACACTAAAGGATACACTCTAGATCTCCTGATTTCAAAGGGATTGAACATTACCCAGGTTTCTGTGCGTGACGTGGGGTTGTCTGATCATTACTATGTTTTCTTCCAGAGTAGGATTCACACACATTTCAACAGAGATGTATAGCTGAACAGAGTGTATAGCTGAAAACATGAGTGAAATGTTTCTTCTTGTTAACACCTACCCTATCAGAGGGTTCAGTCAATGAGCTTGTCACTACTTTCACTGCTATCAGATATTATGGATGCTAT
>JBAMHX010000014.1:18456472-18467822 GCA_037177515.1 Pseudomugil tenellus | reverse complement strand
AAAGTGTCCTTGGGTGTCCTGAAAGGCGCTATCAAATAAAATGTATTATTATTATTATTATTATTATTATTATTATTGACCGGTAATATGAAGTTATCCCCAGTTTTCCTTGCGTAGTCTATGGTTTTGCACTCTGGACAAGACATCACAATATCTTTCTCAAGGCAGACCAAACATATTTAATACAACCCATCATACACATCCATATATATATATATATATATATATATATATATATATCCCACTAAACCATTAAAAAGCTGAAAAGATGAAACATGAGTGTGATAAGGCAGCAACCTTGGTGATGGCAGAATCATATTTCTCTTTTGTGTCTCTTTTTGTAATTTTTTTACCAGTTCTGACATACTGATCCTGAATGTATGTCCAAATTGTCCAAATCAATGCATATTTGATAAGCAGAGCCAAGTGGTTTTGCTCCGTTCATAAACATTTAATTCAGCCTGGTGCAGGTGAGAAAAATTCAATTCCTCACACAGAAAATCTCCCTCATACTTTCTGCTTCTGTTTCCCACAAACACATGTGCTGCAGAGAATGCACATGCACGCACATGTGAATGTTGTGAGTAAAATGTGAAAAGCTTATTCTTGGGAAACCCATCTGATATCTGTTTCAATCATTACCATAATAATTGGCACTCCACTGCACACAGTAAGAGCCTAGCAGACTTGGATAGAATAACAACTAGAGGAGAAAGGAAGGGACAGGCTGCAAAACATCATAATAAACTCTCATATTCAGTTGCGTTCTCTGTTTTTTTATTTATTTATTTCTTCTAAAACTAGTGGAGCGCAGTAATTCCTCTTGATTTTAGTACAATTTGATATAGCTGTCAAGAATGAAGTGTTCTGATTTTATAAGGCACCATGATAGACGATCAGCTTCTTGAAAATTAACGCTCAAGTAAATTTCTTGGGGAAAAAATGATGCCAACAGAATACATTTTTCTTGCTTTCAGGATGCTGAGATGATTTCTATATGCATTTCAGAGTGTGACGGACAGATGAGGTAATTCCAGTGAGCATCTGTGGAGCACAATCCATGATGCTCAGTTTCACGCTGTTTGGGCTTCTGCTTTCCCGGCAGACACCCATATGATTCTCTGCCCACGGATATTTTTATACCGTTATATATTTTTTTTATTTTCATTTTCACTATTTTATTTAAATTTTCTCTTCATGTTTTCATGATACAAAAAAACCCCTTTGCTTTTTAACAATTATTTTTGCTTTAAGCAAGGAGTTGGTTACGGGCCTTATTGTAGGAAGTGTTATATCCTATGGTTTATTAACCTTTATCTTTTTATTTATTTTTTTCTTTTGTACAGTAAAAAAAACTAGATATGGAAGAGTTGTGAAGTTTCTCCTGTGTAAATACAAGCTCATATGGAAGTAGGATTGAGCACTGTATGTTGCTCTGGAGCTTTCAGCTGTGCGTTAACGCAATGTCATGGAGGGAAAAAATGATATGAGAGAAGCAACTCTTGCTGCCAATCAATCTAGAAAGGGTTATAAAACCATATCCAAACAATTTGGAGTTTATCATTCTACGGTGATAGATTACTCACAGGCATTAATCCTTTATGACAGCTGCCAAGCTTCTTAGGAGATCACGGCAAGTTTATACTGAAGTCAGATCATGCAGTGTTCAGCAAGGAGAAGCAACATTTTCAGAAGCTTCATTTCAGAATCTACAGACCTCAGTTAGCATCTTTACTGTTTAATGTTAGCATATATTCTAGCTGATACAAAGCTGATGGAATTTGGCTTCTTTGGAATGGTTACCAAAAGAATAACCTCTGCTTTGTAAAACCAACACAGCAGCATGACCAAGTTTTGCAAATTTATATCTGAACAAACCATAAGACGTCTGAAATGGTTATCTTTCAACTTTAGACTAAAGTGGACCTGTTTGATCAAATACAAATCCTTGGTAAGAAGCCAAATACATAATATCAGTACATCAACTGTGTTACGGCCCCAGGCCTTGGGCTCCCATGTCTAAAACAACCAAGGAATTACACAGCTGGGGGCCTCATTTATAACGCTTGCTTATGCAAAAAACAGGCTTAAAATATGTTACAGGCTTAAAGAATGTTACTACGCAAACTTTGGGATCATTGAGGTCATTGAGGCATGTAGTCAGCGTGCAGTTACATGTGTGTCTGTTAACGAGAGCGCAGCAGCAGCCACATGCATACGTCCTTAAGGAGATGGTGCACTAAAATTTTCAGGAAGGGGAGTCTCCACCATGCCAGGCGGAGTCAACCTTTTGCTCTTCTTAAACTGCACTCTTCTTTTCAAAGCAATAAAACTACAAAAACGCATGGATGAAAAATAAAACTGCTTCCGGGATTGTTTTAAGGTACAATTAACACTACTAGAAAGTTAAAAGCTAATAAAAATCCATTTTGCATATAATGGCCCCTTTAATTGTGAAAGGGTGCCCAGCAATCCGAGTAATTACTGACCAGGTATACAAATATCAAGTGTAATGTGTCACAATGGATGTGCTTGCACTTCTTGAAGACTATGGTAGGATGAAGATGGGAGAGAGTGTTCAGAGATCATAAGGATTTCTTGGCCAATGATGATGACTGGCTGAAGTCGATTTAGACTCCCAAGAGCAGTGCTCTTACTGTTATGTATGGAAGTGTGTCCAGTGTCAGAGCCACTGTTTTGGACAGTATCGTTAAAATGACAGGTCGATAAGTGAACAGGCATGCATCAATGTCATGGTTGCTTGGTGTGTGTGAGTTTGCAGGTAAGGCTGAGCAGGTTGCTATGGAACCTTGGGCAGAGTCTTGAGCTTCAGTTGCCACCTTTTTATGCTCATTGTTCTGCTCATTGCACCTTTACTTAAGGACAAGCGAGAGCTCCAGTCTTCAGCAGATTGTCTATCCTTCTCAGTGGTAATTGGGCCCCACAAGAGATCATAGAATCTAAATAGTGTTTTTTTCTCCTCACTCCTGTTTTTTTTCATACCCCCTTCCAGCTTGCCTTGCCTTGCCTGCCTGGGATCGCAACTGCTCAACTTCCAGACTTCAGTCTCCAGTCATTCATCTCAGCCAAGATCACCCCTGCTCTGGAAGCTCAGAAACTCTACCACCTGCCTGCTCACCCTGCCTTTCCACCTGAACTCAGTCACCCTTGGATTACACCATAGCCTCCTCCATCATCTTATTAACCCCAGGCTCCAAGTGAGCCAAAAATTCTGTTAATACCACTTTCCTCATTCAGGACCACACTCATCTGTCCTCTCCCAGGAAAGTCATCGAGACCATGGCGTACCAACTAGTTCGTTTTTTCGCTAAGTACAACTCTCGTAGATTCTACGCAAAGTTTTATAAAAGAAGCCCCTGCTCTGCTTCCTTCTGTGCCATTCCTCAGCAACACTTTCTCCATGCACATCGGCCTGTGCTCTCACTCGTCTGCGATTGACTGAAGCTATTGGAGAATCTCACCTGTGATTGGCCCAGTCATCTGCTTACTTAAGGGGGTTTTCCATTATCACTCAGTCTGCCGTACTCCCCCGGCCGGGGAGCGCTCTATTCTGCTGGAATGCTTTTCCATTGCAAATCCAGTCTAAGTCCAGACGCTCTATTGTGTGTGTGTGTGTGTGTGTGCACATTTTTTCTAGAAAGCTACCAATGTCATCTGATAGCAACACAACGAACAACACGTTCTCCGACATTTAATTTAGGCTATTGCTTGATTTGTATAATAAACCATTTAAAAAAAAAAAAAAAAAAAAAAAGTTCACAGAGATACGACAGAAGAAGACAGAGACAATATGGAGGGAGGTGAAGCAGCTTTTTACCTGCTGCTCGGGTTGTGGCTAATAATGAGTGATAAACTCTCGGCACAAATCAGGAGACAAGACAAGACGACCTAGAGAGGCAGTAATTATCATTACTGTGTACATGGCTGTGTAGTGACATCATTCGCTGCAAGCCAATCACTGGACACCAGCCTCCAGACCTCACGCTACCCGCACGGCCCGCCAGGCCTGGCCCCACAAGGAAGTAGGTCCAAAAAGTGTACCAGTACGGTCCAACAAATCGTAATGGAAACACTCTGAATCCGGGTGGACTGGTGTAAGGCCGGGTAGTCTAGGTTTGTGTGGAAAGATGCCTTTAGTATAAAGCAGGACTGCTGACATTCAGGGGAGCTGTGCTTGGTTGGGAGTTGTGTGTCAAAGCTTGCCTTTCGTCTACTGACTGAGGCTCTGTTTGTTTGGGGAAACTACTTTCTGTGCCGACTAGTTTTTAATGTGGCCTTTTGCTTGAAAGGTTTTGTGGTGTAAACTTTCGCTTGAGATATTTGACATAGGTTTGTGATTGTCATTAGTTGACACACCCACTTTCCAGTCCTATTGGTCTATTGTGTTTATATGGTTTTCATAAAATTGTGTTATTTATACCAGTTTATTTTCTTTTGTCTTTAATATTACTTCCCCTTTCCCGTATCAGAGTTGGGGTTGTAACAAACTGTGAAGCAAAGCAGTGGAAGAGTAGTGATTTGGGCTTGCTTTGGAGCCAGAGAACCAGGGCACCCTGTAGTCATAAGCCCTCGAAACTGATTTCTGATGAGCCTGAATTTTCTTCCTGAATCATATCTAAGCTTTCAAACTTACATGCCTGGTGTGATTTTCTTTTTGTGTCTATCTCCAACTAAATTTGTTTCAACCTCTGTTGGAACTTTGTTTTCTTTTATGGTTCAGTTTCCAATATTGTGTTATTTTAGTCACTTCCCTTCAGATGTGCATTGGCATTTATCAAGTGCTTGAGTTTAGCCCCATGCTCCTTCTTGCCTCTGTAGTAACTTTAAATCAAGCTTTTTTTGAAGAGGGTGTTTTAGATATAGAGCATACAACTCATTTAGGTCATTGCTGGCTCTATTCTGAGATCTACCTGAGGCCATATGGTGGAAGTTGTCTCGGACTGTCTTGGTCTGGAGGCAAAGAGACCATTCTTTGGAAAACTAGAAGGACTGAAACAATCAACATACTAAGAAATTGCTTTTTTAAAGCGCTTTGAGGATATGGAAAACTAGGTTGCTTTGAAACGAAGGGTCAATGCAACAAAAGGCAAAGGAAACAGGTACATACATGTGTCATGGGTCTCAAAAAGATCTTACCAAAAATCTGGAAAAAGCTTCTATTTAAAATTAAACCTTCTTTGGCATTGGTGACAAAGACTTCTGCCCTGCAACTTTTATTTTTTAATTTTTTTTTTTTGTTTTAAGTTATGTTTTTCTGCAATTAGCTCCACTTAAACTAATTAACCGACCTGGAGTGATATCTGTGTAATAGTAGAGAGAAGCAGGCATAAATTACAATTCTATTTAGCGGATTTTGAAGAAATTTAACTTCTGGTATGTTTTGGCATGTGACATTTACTCTTTATTTTTGTGTATTTAGTTTGTTTTTCATTGTTCCTTCCACAGTTTATTACTTACCCTCCCGGGATTTCCTTGTGAAAAACATTTCCAGCATTTCTATGATTTTAAGCTGCTCAGATTTAGCCTCCGTCTGGTTCCAGTGCTTTTGTCTGCCTATTCAGATTTTTGTCATTCTTGTATCAGAAGGTAAAGCTCTTCTTTTGATTTTGAAAACTGCCTCTTGTGTTCAGCTTGTGGGTTGTTGTTTAAACTGGCACACAACAAAATTCCTATTATGTGGGCAGCCAGAAAAGTTCAGACCTATTTGGTTTGAAATGTTATGTGCCCTCACAGAATCAATTTCTCACCTCTTTGTGAAAAAGGAATAAAGGTGAACACTTGGCTTGAGAGGTTTTGGTTTGTGTTAATCACACCAACTGTGATTGAACTACAGAATCATTCTGAATTGGAGACAGAGCCACGTGGATTTATCAGTGAGATGTTAGGCACCTAAATGATAGCTGTGGTGTCCGCTGTTGATCTGACAGCCCTAAGGAGAGGTCTACTGCGAAGAGCAACTTTCAAATAATTTCATTACAGTGAAAGAGAAGCTGCAGATTGAATTATCATTTGTGAGCAAGTAAACTTTCCAGAGAAATGAGGAAAGTTAGGCAACTTTTTAAAGGTAGTGTCTTCTCCTCAGTATTCCATAGGCAGATTACATATCATATCCCTGCATACATTTCCCATTAAGGTCTGCTTATTTCTGTTAAGGGGTCCTTTAGGGTCCATACATTTGAGTGTTGATGTATGTGATTTGTCCACATATGTGCATAGGAATGTCTTTGTCTAGCTTCTATATAAGACTGAACATACAGAGTTTCAGTGGAATTTTCCACATTGGCTTAGGAGTTCTCACAGATTCAACAAATCTATTTTTGATGCCTTAATTTTTGTAATAAACCTTTTTATTAATTAAATTGGTGTCTAGAACCCTTTCTCACATCCAAGCTACTCATCTTTGCTCCAACCTCTCGAGAAGTTCACCTCAAAACAAAGGCTAGAAGAACAAACCTTTACCAAGCCATTTCAAGTTTATTAGGTGTTTTTTGTTTTGTCTTTTTGTTGATGATTATGTGCGTTATTTTTGAATAAGAAAGTGACAAAAACAGCCCTATTCTCCCCCATAGTAAAGAATATGTTTCAAAATTCAGGTGGTGAATCAGGTCACCTTTGAAATCTAATAACTTTTTTCTTCCTTTCTGACATCTCCCTGAAAATTTTGTCAAATCCATCAATAACTTTTTGAATTATGTTGCTAAAGGAGAGACAGACACACACACACAAACCATTGCAACATAACCTCTACTGTGGAGGAGGTATGGATATTAGCTGAACTTATTTATGTCATTTTACTGGTTTAAAGTAATGTTTATAGATATTTCAGAAGCAGTTGACAGAAATAATCAGTTTGAGGTTCTGAAGTATATAGAATTTAATTACTTAGAAAAACTAATGTAATGAAAGACAAAGAATTGGCTTTTTATTGATTTGGCACATGCCGAAGATTTCCTTTCCAAGCCAGAGGGATGGGGGTGTGTAACACAAAAAAAGGATGGTCATATGACTAAGGCTGAAAACCTGCACGCTGCAGCTGAGTTTTGCTTCATGAGCTGGGGAGCAGATGTAATCACACCAGCCATTTTGAATGTGCAGTGTGGCTGATTCAGTAAAGCGGTGCAAGGCAACATTTTCAGAAAAAGTGAGGGAAAGAGACAGAGAGAGAAAGAACAAAGATAGGACAAGAGTCAAGATAATGATGTCTGGCTGGAGAGAGCTCATATGTATTGAAGGGCAGCTGATACTGACTCAAACATTGCACTGGGTCTTTTGTAGATGTATAAAAATGACAGGTGAAAATTCTGAAAATGGTTTGCAGCAGAACTAAAGGTCAACTGAGCAAGTGACATGTAGCAGTTTAAGATCCTTCCAGAATAATTTACAGGAAATACTAACAGAGTCATGGAACTACAATGGAACAAGTGGAGTCCTGGGAAACACACTGAGGTATAAAAACTAGCTGAAAACAATCTTCAAGATCTGTCATCCATCCCATCCATTACAAAATCAATCAGAAACAGTCTGATTGAGCTCAAATACAGATTTTACAAAAATAAAAATGTAAATAGAGTTTGTTGGCTAACAGCATAACACAAAAGAAAAGAGTCTGCAATCATAGCTGACTAGCAGCCTGTTGTTTCAAATGTTGCTTAGAAATAAATTTCACAGAAGCCCAAAACCATGTTACTAAGTATTTACATTCGCACTTCAAAAGACAACAATCAGCACACTGTCCCAACTGGGAACTGTGGTGCAAGTGTTATGATGAAGTTTTCACCACACAGATAAAAAAAAATAGTTCTTTTCTCAATTTATTTCCAGGCCTCTTCTGAATTATTCTCCACATATACTATGTAGCGCCAAAGATTGTTTGGTCATACTGGTACATAGGTCCAGTTGTGTCTGGAATTTCATGATTGTTTAGATGTTTGACCAAATAGCTCAACTATGCAATTTAACATTCATAACATTCTGCATACGATCATCAGTTAGGTACAGACCATGGTCCAGACCCAGCACCATGGGCAGGCCTCAGTGGGCAAGAACCACCCACTCAAAAATCAGGTCCTCCCTTCATGTGTCCTTAGACTATTGGCCCTGCGGTGTCCCTTTTCCTGTGTGTGTGTGTACGTGTATGTGTGTGTGTGCGCGCGTGCGTGCGTGTGTTTGTGTGCATGTATGTATGTATATGTGTGTGTGTGTGTTCGGTGTGGTTCTCACCCACTAAGTCTTTCAAGCCACAGCTGTGATTCATCTACTCCTCCCAGCTGCCATCCATCAAATCATCCCACCAGCAGTACATCTTCCCCAACCCTTCCTGCATTCAACGCCAGATTGTTGAACGACCAACATGTGGCATCTGGGTTCCAATTTTGGAAACAAGTTTTTTTTGTCTTGCTATAGTTTCAAGCTAATGTATTCATTATCTTATCAGAAGAAACCTCTCTGAAGCCTCTTTTGCTCTTTGCTCTTAAAAAAACGTTGGAACCACCTCCTTCAATAAATATCTAATACTTTTGCTCTCAATATATTTATAGCTTGTGTGTATTTGTATTGCATGTACTTAACAAATCTCACAATAAGTCAAGAACATATGCAAAGTCATTGGCTAGCTTCCATGAGATAGTAGTAGACAGGACAATAACAAAGTGGTTCAATGACAACCTGAACAAAAGAATGTTTCAGATGTTATGCTGCAAGAATCAAGCATTTACTAGCAGCTTAACTGATTCCAGCAGTGTGAGGGGACCTAGCCAGGCAGCTCCCACTGAAGCATCCTGCCTTCTTTTGTGACTTTGGAGGAATTGTCTGCAGCCCCACTCATTCTTACAAGTTGCAGTTACACTTTTAGTCTGTTAGCTTTTCTTCTGCTGTAGATGTTTCCTTGATGTTATACAGAAATAAAGTAACACAAAATGAACCAGGATCAGTCTAGCTGAACTTGTGTGGGTCAGTTACTGAGCGCTCCACATGGCTCTTTTTAACTTGATGTAGGTGTTCGTGAAATTGAAAGGTCATGATGAAAGCATGAGTCTTTGTTCTGAGTGATGCTAAACCTTTGTGTCATAACATCACTATTTAGGTTCTTTGAAAATCTGATTTTGGCTTTAGGCAGTCTGTCATTTAATTATTAAGTGATTTATTTTTGATTGAGATTACCAGATTGACTTGCTATTCATAAATGAAACATTTCTATTTCATCTGCGCTAAAGTTAATGTCACTTGAATCTGATTTTAAGTGTATGAGTAAAACACTTGATTTTAATTGTATTTTATACTTAACCTGTTTTGATATGAAACAAGGCTTTGTGACTTTAACAAACAAAGATTGTTTTCTAGATTAATTGGGAAAGCTAAATTCATAGCTGGTGTAAGCTTGCATGGTTGTTGACTTTCAAGTTGGCCCACTGTTGAAACCTTTATTGACAATATATACAAAGAACTAAAATGAACCCAAATGGAAACAGGGACGTGCACAGAAAAAAACACTGGAGAGTGAGCTTCAACAGAGTGTGGGATTTGTGATCAGCTAATGTAAAAAGATCACAACTTTGGTAGAAACCTGGACTACGGTAGTGAATTGATCGTGTTTTTAATGGGTTTAGCTCAAGAGGACACACTTAGAAAAAGCAAGCAGGTACAGAAAAGTTGGCTGAAGGTTTTCAGTTGGTTTAATAAAGGAAGTGTGGAGTCTGATCTCCAACAGGCTGCTAAACAGTGTTGATATATATTTTACATATATGCTAATATTATTCTTTTTTGTTTTATAAGAGATTTATTTATTACTACCATTTATTTAAGAAAGTCTCCTCACAGGTCAGCATGCTTCTACATTGTTCACAGGTGGTGAAAAGAGTCTGTTTATTTGAACCATAGCCACATCTCAGTAAGGAAAACAACAAGATCATAAACAGGGACCCTTGATCAAGAAGAGAGAAAAGCTTTTGTTTGTTCTAACCATTTGCCAACTTGAGTAAAGAGAGTCTGTTTGTCTCATCAGGATGTACTTTAACTTTGAAGTGTAGGGACAAATAGAAAGTCTTTGTCCTGGTTTGTGGGTGTGTTTAGGCAGATAAGGTCAGGCAGGGAGGTAACTCTTTTACAGGAACATCCAATTGAAGCAGGTTAGGAGGAAGACAGCCTCTGACAAAAAGGAAATACACATTTACATTAAATTTGCATGCATGCACACACATAGACACAAATGAATTGTCACAGTATAAAGAAGGAGGTTTTTGTAGGACAGGAAGGTCTTCTTGCTGAAACTTGAAGCCGGACACTTGATGTATTAGGGGCTAGACGCTACAGCTAAGAACACCTCCTCTCTAGAGAGATATGTAACCTTTTGATCTTTTCTGGTACAAAGAATTGCCAATTGAAATAATCTAAAGCTCTGGTTTTTGTCTCTTTCTCATATATTGAATTAAGTAACATTTAACCTTCTGATTTCAGGTATTAAATAGGAAAAATACTTCAACAGCAACTATAAAATGTATGTACTCATTCAGATGCAGCAGGCAGCTGCTCCATGATTGTCACCAAGCTCATGTTACTCAATTAGTGAAGAATATTGCTGCTCTCATTCACCACCCACCCTTCCAGTTTGGAAAACAGACCCTGTAGGACTTGATGACAGAGATGACAGATTGAATTGTGTTATACTTTGCTAGTGCTGGTGTTCCCCCCACACCACGCCTCCCATGGTATTTTCTCGACTTTTACTTCTTTTCTCCTCCTCTGGTCTTAGGATGACATTACACTGCTAACTCAGATTGGATTTATTCAGATTTCTTATTAGGTGTCTAAAGTGGCACCAGTCACACCCTCCCTTCTTTCCCCATTACCTCAATTTATCATGACCTTCCCAAAGCTCTGTCTAGCCAGTATGTCTCGTTATTGCACCATGGGGGGGCTTAGACCCAGACACACATGCACACACACACACACACACACACACCCAGAGTATGCAAACATACACACCCAGAAATCACAGATAATATTAAAAAAACACAAGAATATTGACAAACACAGAAGCAAATCTCATGAATGAAAACACACCTAAGTCTGTCACCTCCTTGATCGGGCACACACACACACACACACACACACACACACACAAAACCTTCAGAGAGTTGTTGACTGACAGGAAAACTCCAGAGAGAAAAAGTAAAAGGTCTAAATTGAACACGGCATGAATGCTTCACAGATTTATGCAGACACACATTTACCGGTGCACACAGAGACACAAAAAGACACATATTCTATTCTATTCTATTCTATTCTATTCTATTCTATTCTATTCTATTCTATTCTATTCTATTCTATTCTA
>JBAMHX010000014.1:18432089-18450878 GCA_037177515.1 Pseudomugil tenellus | reverse complement strand
ATTTATAAGCGTTTGCACAACATTTTATTTCCTCATTTAGTCCATTCCATAATTTCACTCCATAAACTGAGGGACACATTTGTTTCATAGTTTTACGTGCAAATTTAGTCTGAAAATCAAGCATACTTGTATGGCGAGCAGCTTGGGTTACAGAACTAAATAAAATCAGAATATCGTCTGGCAGACATCTTTGCTTCGCTTTCCACATAATGAGCACAATTTTCAGATCCACAAGATGATTAAATTTCAACAGTCTACTTAAAACAAACAATTTATTGCTGTGGTCTCTATAACCTTTCTTGTTGATAATTCTAATGGCTCTCTTTTGCAACAAGAACAAAGGCTTTGTTGTACTGCTATGTGTTTCCCCATACTTCAGAGCAGACATACTGCTACTCATACTTTATCTAGTTTGCTTTTAGGCCCTGATTTGAAGGTTGTGGCATTTTAAAATGACTATAACTCACACTTTTTAAAATATTTTTTCAAGCTAAATAAAATCAAAAGTTACTTTAGCATTTATTTAATAGGCGAGGCAAGTTTATTTGTATAGCAGCCAAGTAAGTACTGGTTGGGTTATGTCATAAATCTGTGGATTGAAAAAAAATCTCGAGTCAAGCATCACTTGCCAGAGCAACGTGCTGCATGAAGAAATTTGTCGACGGTACACAACATCTCAACGTTCTGCCAGTTGCCAAGGATATTAACATAATATTTTCTGGCAGGCCTTATGAATAAATCCAATTCATAGTTCAGTGAAACTTATATATAGTTCATAACTCATTCTATGACTGATGCGACTTACATTTCGGTGTGGCTTTTAGTCTAAAAATAACAGTAAATTTAGTTTTTTTTTTTTTTTTTTTTTTTTATCATTACGTACTACAGACTGAGTTTATGGCCATATCACAACAGAGAAATGTTTCGTTGGAGCCTATCCAAAGTTTTTGTCCTGATGGAAACAGAGTTGGGAAAATTAAAAAGCACATTTTTCAAACCATGCTGCCAAATGAAAAATCTAACATCGCTCCCAAACCGATGAGCAACATTACCTTTTCCGTCAAACCCGTCAACACCTACAGCAGTGGAATGCAGTGTTATGTTAATGGCAGGGCTTTTACTGCAAATCATTTCTAATCACTTCTCTTTGTATGTTAAATGTTTCTGTGGTAGTATCACAGCTCCACAAACATATCTGGCATATACAGTGCTGTGTTTTTAGCATGCTTAAAAGTTTTCATTTTCCTGTTGGGGGATTTTTTTTTCTCTACAGTGGTCCGTTCAGTGGACACCTACTCAAAAGCTGTTGTTTATTAAATGAGGATGCTATTATTTAGACATAAGACATTTCAGTTAACTTTAATGAGTCATCCTATGCACTACTATCCACCAAATTAAAAAATAAATTAAACAAATTGAATCCTGAATAAATACATAAATATCACCTTATGTGTCCTCAGCAGTAAATTATATGAGAAAAAGTTTAACAGCAGTGCAGTTATATGCTAATGCTTTCGGGGGAGCTCTTGTTTGCAACAAACACCTCTCTATTCTATTCTTTTCACTGCCTTTGAACTTGTATGTGTTTATTGAATCCCCCAGTGTGTCTTCCTTCCCAGGTAGTTTGTGTTTATTACTTGCTGTGCACTCTTTCTTCTACGTTTCTGCAGGCAAGATTTCTGGAGCTGCAGATTTCACACTAATCCAATCAGCCTGATCAGGTTTATCTGAGGAATGAATCTCTTTTATATCCCTGATTTTCTCTCACCCCAAACTAACAAATGCTTGCTCTCCTCAAGTTGCTCCTTTTGCTTTAAAGCTGGATTTTCTCTTTCTACCCCAGTGCAGTATTTGCTTTCCTGTGTAAACTTACTGGAATGAGTCATAACTCGATTCTCTGAAAATAAATTGGAAATTAAATGAACTATAACACTGCTATGAGTAACATGGGTTTCTTAGTCATTTGGCGGCAATACATGAATGAATGTTAATTAGCAACTTCCTTAGCAATGTGATTAATTAATTAAATAACCATAGGGAATTCATGCAGAGAGACTCAACGGTTGACTCAGGGGCCATGTGGTTATTCTGGATTATACTCACTGTCATAACCCACACACGATCCATATTACAGTAAATAATAATTGATTAAAATGGCAAAAAAGATTACAGTTTTTTTTTCTTTGGGTTCCTCTTGAGTGATCTCTGGTAAGTGCAGATGCACTCTGCGTCCTCATATTCTATAACTGAAGAGAGAGCATCTCATATGTCACATATGTCAAATATTTACTGTAACAAGTAGACGCATGTGTTGCAACTCTCTTCATCTGCCGTTCAAATGGGCCTCAATGGCTTCTCCTATATTTTCCCAGAATCATGATTACCTGTTCTCGGTTTAATTTTAAAGATGTCAGCAGCTCATTCTCACTGCCTGTGATTTTAAATACGGTCACATACGGACAACAGACGCCACTCTTCTTATGAGCTCACAAGTTTTAAAAATGTGAAGGAGTCCTTGTTTTTTGTTAACAATAATTGCTCCATTTTAGTCTCAGAAACTGAGAAACAACTGATTTATTTTTATGTTTTTTATAAAATGTGTTTAAATGGTTTTTAAAAAGAAAATGTTTCGCTATGAGTCACAGTGAAAAATAAAAATAATTTTTCATTTTAAATAAATTGATCACTTTGTAAACACATTATTTTTTCTTTTATTTGCATTTTCAGACCTTTTTCTTGCTTATTTGTTACTTTTAGCTGAAGATCTGATTTGTTTACTTGGAAGAAAACACTTAAATCCAGATATGATCAGACTTAGATTTGTACTTTAATTCACATAAATTAATCTAGTGTTTGCCATTTCATTAAAAAAAAAAAAGAAATAGATTAACAATTGCAAAAGAAAGACGTTTGTTTGAGGTCTCTGCAGTTCAGAGTGAAGCGTCCAGTAGAGAATGCCAGGTGAATAATTTACATTATCATGCTGTAGTGGTACCTGTCAAAAGTTTGGATATACGAGGCAGCAAATGAACATTTATTTCTTGCAGCTGAGTTTGAAGACTGAGTCAGATCATCTTCAGAAGAAGTCTCATGTCGTGGTTTAAACATGAAATGTTAAAAAGTAAAAGCCAGGAAGAAGCAACCAGTGACCTGCTGACACAAGACGTGGATGCCAAAGGCAGGTTGGTGCCCATGAAGCATGGATGCAATCCCATTTGGTCTCATCCCATCAGCTTGTTATGTAAACTGGTTTCAAGTTAAGGTGAAAGCTAAGGCTAGGACTAACAAGGTTAAAGATATTCTCAAGGAAATGAACTTAGTCATATTATAAAATGATGGAAACAGCTGCGCGTGACTGCGTAGCTCTCACTGACAGATCTGTAAACGTCTCAAAAGTTCAGACCGCGCTCGAGGCCGACTGTCTCATACAAAACATCACGCGACTCATAAGATTCTCATTCACAGAGGACAAGGATGAAGAGCAAGTGGCACAATGATATGTTTATTGAGAGGCTTTGGATAATAGAAAAGGTGGCGGCAGCTGCTGGAATGTTACAACCATCGACAGAGAACATGGACATCAATCCCCCTCATTTAGTCACTCATGCACCAACACACACACACACACACATTCATTACCCCCATTCCCATCAGACTTTTGAGAGAAAAACTTACAGCAATGCACAGGACGATACGCTATCACAGTTTCTACAACTTCTTTTTCTACATGGAAAAAAATAAATTACAGTTACACAGAGATGAGGGAGATTTTCTTCTTAGGCACAGCGAAAGCAATAAGATGTGTATCTCAACAACAAATTCATGACAAAATTAAAACATTTTACACATTTCATAAATCCGCAGGGGTCCAGATGGACTGAATGCTTACAGTGGGAAAATCATCCATTTGTAGCCCCCCCTCCATACACTAAAGTGACAAGTTGCACTCAGAACAAGTACAGACAGTATATGCATTAAAGGTAGAAGAAGAAATAAAACCTTAACATGTTTTCTTTTAACTCGAGATGTCCCAGAGTAATGATTCAGTTAATCCGGCTACCCCTTTTATACATACATCTTTCTATTAGCTCTTCATATACATATACACATTTGGGAATTTCTAGAACATGGGACCAGAACATTTAATATAAATGTAATCCCAGGTCAGTCAGAGGAATGGCTATGAGCATTTTTTTCAGTCTACACACATCTTTGCTGGTCTCAAACACTTTAAATGATCAGATACAAGTATATCACACACAGACAAGATCACAAACAGTTACTTGAGCTGTTGCAGCTCTTTTCATATTTGCAGTTCAAGTTCAGAAAGTTCATTGTGTTGCCCCAGTAGGTAGGTAGAACGCTTCAGGAAAAACATCTCTGCATGCTAACAAAACCACCCTGTCTTTGGAAAACTGCTGCTCGGGCAGAGACAGTCTGTGAGGCTCTCCTGATCTTTCGGGTTTAAGGAGGACTTCAGCGGCTGGACTGAAGAATAAGACGATAGCTCTTTGACAGGATGTAGCACACATTGTGTTGCACTACTAAGTAGTAAGCTGGTGTTTTTGTTTGTGTCCAAGGAAGCAAGCACATTTGTTTCAGTGGGAAAGATGTTTGTCAGCCTGTCATTTGCAGCGCAGCCAGAACCACACACTCAAACAAGGAAGCATAGAGGCCATAAACTGTTTGAGTATCGTGACAAATGCTGAGAAAAAAAAAAAAAACTCAGTGGAAAACTGAGAAATATTGCTGGCATTTAAGAGTTAAGTCCTTAAAAACAATGAATCTAGGACAATGTCAAGCTAACAAGATATTCGGGCGCCTTTAAAATGGGATTTTAAACAAAATCTCCTTTTATTCAATGGATGACTGACAGGACAAATTCAGTCGTTTAACACAGGAATCAGATATTCAGTACTTACTGTTGTACACTTGTACAACAGTAACAGTAATTTTTTACTTCACTTTGAGATTGAAACATTATTCGTATTAACATGCAATGACGGTGATTATGACCAAACTGTTTTAGAGTATCCCACTCTGCCCTAGATTTGATGAACTTCTAATAAAGAATCTGTCTGAATGTCTTATCCTCATGTTTTTCGACCATGTTAATTTGGCGGATGTTGAAATGAGACTAAAGTCTCAAAGTTATGATTTTAGAAAGCTGAAATGCAAAAGCAATGGTTTCCAGTTCTAATGGGAGGACGTTGAGATTAAAGGGCAACAGAACACTATCAGACCAATATTTATCACATTTAATTTGATTAAATTCCCCCATCAGTTTACTTTTGCGCTCACTTGTGGTCACATTTTAGCACCTAAATGGTTAGCTTTGGGTAATAGAAAATTACATTATTAGTTTTAGAAAAAATTAAACAGCTCATAAGAAACTATCTCATCATTCACTGCTAGCTAAAATGCTGCTGTCTATAGCTAATTATGTGAAGGGTTAATGCCCTTCAGACAGACAAGACAGAATTACTTGTTACTTTGACACTTGTTGTGGATGTTGTCTATTAGCAGAAATAACATGATGAAATGAGATGATGCCTGTTTCATCACTTAGCCAGGCTGATGGTATCTTTGATCAAATATTCCAGTTTCGCAACAAATAAAAGCAAGAATCTTGCCTTTGATCTGCTCCCATGAGACACATGACATACACTGGAATGTCACAAAAAGAGTGACAGCAGGCGGAGTAAAGGCCAGAAAATCAAACATTTCAGCCAGTCTGTAATCCAAAGCAGGTTTGCCCCAATATGACAGCAGTGTTATATGAAATCATTAACATTTTATTTGTGATTTTTATACTAACAAACTATTTTGAGCTGTTATGTAATGTGAAGACTTCCATTGTCCCGTAAATCTCACATTGAATTTTTTTAAAGAAAAATACATCTTTATCACTTCTAGGTGATAATAACTTACCTACTACCTACTTTGGGGTTTTCCAGTTCTTTACGTACTGAATGATTGTCTAATGGTGCAGTCTGGTAATCTTTATTAACTCATACATTCACATGATAGCGTAATGTGTATAGGTACCTGGGATAAAGAGGATTATATGATAACTAACCATAAATACGAACCCACCCAACAAAGATGACACATTATATGTTTGTCTCTCTGTAACCAGTCATCTCATTTAGGATGACAATAAGGATCAGTTTGCTGATAGTTGAAGGTTGTGGCATTTTAAGCTGATAGTTCCCAGCTCCTGAAAGTAGAAAATCTCTTCATCATTTTACACATATAGACAGAAAATCCTAATTCCTGATAAATGTCTAACTTGAGGCTGATTTCTTTTGCTTCTTACCCTTTCCCATTCTGCTCCCATTCTGAACGTCTGATTCTGTGCCAGTTGCTAAACTGCCTACCACAGTGATACTATTGCTCCATATACAGCGAAAAACGATGAAGGCTGTGTGCTTATTAACAGATTAAGACTAAAATATGTATGCACACACCTCGACGACCTCAAATAATTTCACTTGTCAATTTGAGATGCACATTTCATCATCGCAGTGGAAGTGCATTAAATCACAGTGGAGATGGCATTATGGCACAACTTGTATTTGTATGTGTGTGAGTGCTTTTCCCTGCATGAAAGACAGACATGTTTGTTTGCGGAGTGTTTGTTTGGATAAGCCTTTGCCTGAATGTACTGCTTCCAGTCTCACAGAGTGAGTGTGTGTGTCAGCTAAGCAGATGGAGTTTGATTCTCACCAGTGGGAAATCTCAATCCCACAATGCACTGGGAGCAACGCCAAATGAGGAAGCGGAATTAGCAGCAGCAATGAAGAACCGATCAGTTTGCACACACACACACACACACGAAAAAGTGCTTTCCCTCTCTCTCTTTTTCTCCTCGAGGACTGTCAATCAACATGAATTTGGTCCACATCAGTTCATCCTCTACTTGTGTGCCTAGTGTGCACACACACACACACACACACACACATATCACAGACACAGCAAAAGCGATTAACACAGATCCCAAAGGAAAGTGAGGAGGAGGAGAATGGTTCTTCATCTTTTTGTCACAGAGCAAACAGAAGCCAGCAGTAGCGTCTGAAACACTGGGGTTTCGTGCACATCATGGTCAACAAAATGGTTGCCACTCTCAGGTGAAGGGAAAGTTATTCACTAAAGCCTTACATTTATACGGGATCTACTCCTTCTGTGACTTCTCAGAATCTCAGAGCAGAAAATGACTAATGTTGGATTGCCGAGTGGTAAAAAGAGAGAGAGAGAGAAATTAGGGACATATTGTGGGCTCAGTGCATGGCGACAGGTAGTTAAATTCACTTTCTAACTATTACCAGCAGTTACCACAGATTTATCAGTAACTAATAAAAGCTTAAGGTTGTAAGAAAGAACATAAAGTGCTCCCAGTAAAACAGGCAGGATGGCAACAATGTTTAAAATCATTTTGGGATGTGTCAGAGCCGACTGATTTTAACACAACATGTAGCTTTGATGCAATCATTGTGTCTGTGCTGAAATTAGTACGCCAGAATGTGATCAACACATTCTTTTCTATTATTTATCTAATACATAAAATGATAGTTATTGCCAAAACACATCTTATTTAAACTCAATGCAGAAGCTTGGCTGTAACCAATTTGCTAAATTGCTTATTAATAAAAGCCAGTTTAACACCATTAAGGCAGAGGCAGGACTGTGTTATTGTGAGTTCTTGTGTAAAACAAATTCACTGTTTGGGTATCTTACAATAGCTACGATCAAGGTATCAGTTTGACTGGCTTGTGGTGGAAGAGCAACTGCCTACAGACGACACCAAAGCAACCCTAGGAGGCTTTTATGTGAGTGTTGTAGCTTTGCTCGCTCACACTGGAAAAAAAGCAAAAAAACAAAAAAAATAAAATAAAAGTGTCCATCCTGTGTAGCCCTTCTTTGCAACAAAAAGGAAGTCTTCTCTCCCTAAACATCACAATCCAGTGGTGGACTTTCAGTCCCAGCGTCAAACACTACCAACACATTGAAGTCTGCATGGAGCAAAAAAATTCAAATGGAGAAGCAGAATGTGGCTGGTTGGCTCATGTTTAGGGTCTTAACATGATGTCAAATAGGTTTAGTCCTGTTGGCCATCTTAAAGTCAAAAAGTCAAAAGCTACTGTAGGCACAGCAACTGCATGCTGATTTCCCATAAGCTCAACTGGAGCTGCAGGTCAACGGTGGTTGGTGGTGTCATCTCTCTACGCCCATTGGCCCAGTAGCCTCCTCCACAGTCCCCATCCAGAGCAGCTGACAGCACAGTGGCAGCACCCTCTGCAGGATTCTAGGAAAACCGCAAATGGGCAAACATGTCAACGTCTACAACAAAGGTTACTGCATAGCACAATTAAACATCATCATAAGCAAATGACTGCAGGCCAACAAGATCATAAACAAGCAAAAGGAAAGAACGAGAAGAGCTTGTGTTTGTTTGTGTGAGTGAAGGCAAGGAAAGGGCTGATGTCGTTGCATGTTAACATCAGTGAAAAGGAGGCTCGAGGTAATTGCCTGCTTGTGTGTGTGAGTGATGTGTGCGAGTTCACAATGATCTCAGTGTCAGCTGGTGAGATCTGGAGCAGGTTTTTCAGCAGATCCCACCCTGAGAGCATCAACGGCGCTCAACGTGTGAATGCGGCACCGCTTCACGTTAGAAAGAATGAAACTCAGCTGCTCTTCTGGATGAATAATGACTGACTAACGGATCAAATCGGCTTCTTTATTACTGGCAAAATCAACTAATTCTTCATTATTCACTTTGCTGTTTGTAATCTTTTGGTTTGCAATCACGTATTTCTATGTTGACGAAAGCACTTACTGAAAAGCTTTTGGAGGAGAAAATACAATCTTTGCTCAGGTGTTTCTGATTTCTCTCCTTTGGTTACTGATCAGGTTGTAAACAAAACAAAATACATGACAGGATTTCCTCACTTTTCAACATGAGCAGAAATCTAAATATAAGCAGTTACTTGATTTTCTGTCTAAAGTAACTAATCAGAGACTTGACTGGCCTTCTGAGCACTACAATACTAAATACTCTAATGACGCGTAATGACACGTCTACGTTTAAGTGCAAAACATCACACGAATATATGAAATATTCTTTGTTTATTTTTACACTGTGCTCCTTGTTATGCTGGGCTCTTGAGGAAATGCAGACTGTGAGAATGCTGTCGTACATCAAAACAAATTTGCAATTAAAAATCGTAATTTTTGTTTTATTTGTCTCATTATTGTAGTGTGTTGTTGACCATCTGCTAAAATCTCTGCATGCAACTAATGTTATATCCAGAGATAAAAACAATCGTCTTACAAGCAATAACAGTTTGCCTATGTGTGGAGGGGGGGTATGTGTCTGTGTTAATGACTGCACGCAGGAGTTTATGTGATTAATGTGTTTGCTTATGTGGGTCAGAACCATCCCAAAGGTTATGCTTGGAGGCAAATGCTCGACACAGTCCCAGTTTAAGACTCAAACATGCACACAAGTCTCCTTTTATTAAGTCGCAGGGACATTAGCACAGGCTTGAGGACCGGCCCTTCAGCAATGCAAATAATACACAAAAATATGACACAAAGATACAACTTAGCTTTATTTTTAGTGGTGCTTTCATTTTCATTGATGTGTATGGACTGTGTGTTGAAGAGCACGTGCAGTGTCAATCGCTCATCTCACAAACAAATGCAGGAATTTCTGTTTTCTTTGCCTGCTCTTTTATGCGCTTTTGTTTTTCTCGCTTCCTCGACTACACACACACACACAAATCATAATGTGGCTGAAGGTTATTTTCAGGATTGCCTTCACAAGTGCATATTATTTGCATGCTAGGTGTCTATGAAATATAAATGCACCAACAACTAAAAGTGTTTGATTTAGTGCTTATGTTGTTCCTATTCTCAGATGTAAGTCGCTTTGGAGAAAAGCGTCTGCATAATGACTGTAATGTAATGTAATGTAAAACAAGTAGGATGTTAATTTATCTAAAACACAAAATGAAAATAAAGTTTATAAAAAAAGCAACTTTTGACAAGCCATAAACACATGTCTATACTCTTTTCAAGCTGCACTGTACATTAATTGTTTTTTTTAAATAAAAAAATTATTGCAAACCACAAAGTTTTGTTTTTAATTGTAAAAAAATATATAAAAGCATGATTATCTACAACTCTTTTCCTTTAAAGAGAAAATGTGTTTACTCTAATATGGATTGGATCAGAGCAGTTCATGCAAAACCTGTTGTCGCATAAATTTGTGCACAAAAGATCACAGTGTGAGTGGTGTTTTACCCTAAACAGCAGGTGAGCAATGACCCTTTGTGCTAGACGGAGAGGTGTCCAGAGGTGGCGATAGAGAGCGGTGTCCACCATGCCAGGATCCACAGCACATGACATCACATGGAAACCTCCATGCTGCATCTCCTGCTGGAGGTGGGAACTGAATAAGAGCTGCGCCAGCTTACTGCAACTATAAGCAGCATGAGCTGAATAATGCTGGCTGAAGAAAGAAAAAGTTTGAAAGTATTTCATTATTTAATATTTTAAGATTTAAGATTTCTGTAAACCTTTGCTGGTAACAATTTTCATGAGGAGGATAATCTTGTCGTTTTTTTTTTAAACATGCACCTCGTATAATGGAAGCTTAACAGCTTAATGAGAATCGTCAAACAGGACAGAAAGACAAATCCAGACAAAACTTAATAACAAGTTTCAGCAAACATGCCTCCACCTTAAAATATACCTTATTTCTTCAGAAAAAGCTGACATGTCAACATTTCCCAATCTAAACTGTCTCTGTTGATGACATTTTACCTGAATATGACGATTAAGCTACGGCAAACTTAACAAATTAGTACAAACTCTGCGGTCAAAGACATTTCGATCAACAGTAACTGACACAGTCCAATGAGCGATCTTGCTTGCTTGCCTTTGGGAACCTTTTGCTTTCACAGCATTTTAAAGGTTTGGTTATAAACGCTGCTGTCTACAAGAGTGGTATCATTATGTATATTTGTGACATTATCTGTGGAGTTATTTATCTGCTGGGTTAATGGGTGATGTCACTCGATATGAGACTATTCAATTATATCCATAGTTTTCATAGTGTCTGAAGCTGAATGGCTGTTGAGTAAAGTTAAGAACAAACAGAACTCTTACTGTTGTAAAGAAGCTGTTATGTTTATGGCTCTCAATACATCTGGGTTTTAGGTCCATCTGTTCTGGTAAAGTATTGCTTTATATTTGTTTATTACTGGCACAACCAATTTTGATTTTGGAAAGGAAGACTTTTTTCAAAAGTTGAAAAACACTAGCCACAATCCTCTTACATGCATATGAAGGGTAAAATGAAGATATTAGGTCTGCTAATACTTTCTGACAGCAGTGTTTAGAGCTAAAATGATACCGACTCAAACGGAAGCAACAGTCGCACATTGAAGCCAATAGAAATAGAGACATTTGTTCATGATGTAAGCAGAGAAGGCAGGTGAATGTAATTATCTGGCATGAAATGGTTTTCTGAAGAAGATGTACTGTGGCAAGATTAAGTCTTCCTTTAGATAAGTTCTTTTGGTAAAATGAAAATTTGGAATTTTTGCATGAGTTATTAAATTTAGTAGAGACTGCTAAGAAATTTCATTTTAATAACATTTGGCAAGCATAATGACAATGTTATCAAAATAAAGTATTAGAATATCAGGATATAATCAGGTGTGTTACTTATTTTTAATGACTGTTATCCTCATGGTTCAAACTACATGGAAGCAAAGAGGAGCTTGCCCCCCCCTTGAAAACAAACTAATTGCCTCACCCAGCCTATGCTAAATGAAAAGATTACCATTAATTTGTCTTTCTTGAGTCTTTAATAATTTAATACAAGAAATTTCCCAAATGATTGTACCGACTGCATACAGCTGTAGCACAGTGGTTTTGGCAGTAACATACACTACTGTGCAAACGACTCACTTTTAATGGAAACAGACAAGAAATGAGTGAATATTAAATAAAGTGAATGAATAGGAAATGCAAACATTGTCTGAGTCTGAAAATAGATTTTAATCAAAAGGATTTATTTGTTCATTTTTAAAACTGATAAGATGTCACCACAGGTTTTGAGCAGCATCTCCCACAAGGTGGACTGGCCTGATGGATTTGTCCTCTGTACCATGCTTCAATGCTGCTCCCACAACAGCTTAATGGGTTTCAGATCTGGAGACTGTCCTGGTCACTTCAGAATTCTGAATTAGTGTCCCGAGGTCTGTTGTCTTATTATAGGATTAAATTAAGCCTAATCAATTAAATGTTGTTTAAGCATGTATAATAGTGCTGCAACATGTTGTAGTAGCTTTCCTTCTGCACAAATCTCCTATTCTACCTTCCAACACACCCCCAGGACATCACACTTCCTCCATTGTGTTTGACTGAAGGTATTAAGCATTGTTCTTCATCCTTTCATTTTTTCTGCATCTGAGTCAGAAATGTTCTTCTGTTTGATCCAAAAACCTTGAACTTGGGACAGTTGTGTCCTAAACATCCAGTCTTCCAGTTACCAATACCTGTGCTTTATGCTAATTTCCATCCTTTCCTTTCATTGGTCAGAAAAAGCTTTTTTCTCTGTGTCACAAAGTCCAAAAATCATGAAATTGCCTCTTAACTCTTGGTACTGACTGCTGTTTGACAGGTTATGTTTAGTGTTGCTGCCAGTTGAGGATGTGAGGACCTATTTGCAGATATTTGCCTACTTGCACTCTGCAGGACTAGTTAACTGCATGGAAAGGTTTCCATGCATTTTTCACATTGAATATCCTTCCTTTCGAAGCACTTCGATAGACTGGTGGATGTCGACATACAGTTTTTTCTTTCTGGCCATTTTAAGCCTGTAAAATGAACAAACACCGGCTGATGCTTCAGACCATAAATTATCCTGAAGAATGCCAGGCTCTCTTACCGGTATAACAGTTTTCCACTCTGAAAAGCTTTTCTAATAGTCAATTAGTTTTGCAAACAAATTAACTTGAATTGAAGAGGACCTGCAGTTGATGACACTTGCCTCTAATCAAAAATGTAGATTAATCTTAAAAAAATTATTTCATTCATTTGAAATGTTTGTCAAATAATTCATTTAAATGATACAATTGTTTACGAATTGTATTAAAATGTGTTTTTGGATTGGAAAACAAGCGACCCCAAAGTTTTAAGCGGGAGTGTTTAAGCATAGGAAGTTGCCTTGCATGAGTGAAGGTTAGTCTCCCTTGAAGGCCCCTGCGTTATTCAAATCAGGTTATCATCCGATATCAGCTTTGTGTGTGAGTGTCTACTCACCAGCAATTTAAGTCATTCAGCTTGATCTCCCCGATGCGATGGGCTGATGATGAAACATTGATCACACGGGAGACATAACCACATTTCCCAGAATCCTTTAGTGTGTCCAAGAGTAGCCAAGTCAGCAGGAAGTGGCCTAGGTAGTTCACAGCAAAGTGCAGTTCAAACCCATCTTCAGTCCGCCCCTCAGGAACCAGCATTACACTCGCTTAAAACAGATAAATACAAACATGCATAATCACACACTTTAGTCAGATATTTTAATACACACATTGTGGACATGAATGTTGAGGCAAAATTGGACCAGTTTGTGTTTATTACTTTCAAAACATCTTGAACCCTTTCAGATCTGATAAGACACAAATAACTTTAACTTTTATTTCTGGTGAGTTGCACATTTCACCTTTATGTGCTAGTAGAAGGTTTCTTAACAAACAGCAAAATGAACAAAAGCTTTTTGTAGTCTTCAAATATTTGACCATAATTCTGATTGAATATTTGACAAATTGGGTGAACTGGTTTTAGGTCCTACTGAATTTGAACTGAATTTTTAGGCACACAACATGAATTTAGGATTGGGTTGAACTTTGAAAGAAAAAAATAGTTCATTACACAGACAGTCTTGGTATTTGCTCAATTATTATCCTGCCAGAACATCACATTTTTAGTGCCACTGCATTAACTGCTTTTGAAAAAGACCCAAAAAAAATCACCCATAACTATCAACATCTTATTTTGAATTAAATCTATAACAGAAGATGTATACTATTAAAAACAGCTCTTACAGTAAAAAGAACAGATCAATAAAATCACTGAAACAAAGACTCAATATCTCAATACTCAAAAATCTACACACTATAACATAAAAGGGCCAGGTGTAGATCAGTAGTTTGCATGCTCTGTGTCACATACTGGAACTTAAGCTTAAATGGCATATCAAGTATATGCAAAGTCTAAAGCGGAGTTTAATACTGTAAATCCTCTACATAGTGGTGTACTTTTAATCACCCGACAGCAAGAGAATTACACTGCTCTGCAAAAGTCTTTAACTTTCCACTTAATACACACCGCTTTACATGCAAAAAGCACTGAGTCAGCAGATCTTCCAAAGCCCTCTGCTTACCATTATTAATCAGAAGATTTAATGGCAGGTTCCTCTCCTTAAAGCTCTGGGCAAACTGACGGACAGACTGCAAGGAGGCCAGGTCCAATTTCCTGAATTCTACTGAAAAGGACAAACACACACAGAAGCACACGAGTCAGTATTATTGTGCATGGATTATGTCTGCTAGCAGTTTTGCCGGTAAAACATCAAAGAGTTTATTAATCATCTCACTCAGCTGGCGCGATGGGTTCTCCAACAATATTCTGAGCACTGCACTTCGGTTGCTTTAGCACATTAAGTCAATCTAAAACTTCCTAAATCTCTCTGAGCTCCATCAAAGCTTAGCATATTGTTTTATCAAAACTAATACATAACAAGACCCAGGTAAGAGGCCAATGCCCAGGTGCTGGTTTAATCACAGAGTGAAAGTGAAGCTTTGTGACTTTGAAAAAGTTTCTGTTTATAAAGAAAAAAAACACATTGGTGATGATGAACATCGGTTTACTTAAATATGCAACAGATAAAGATATAATTTGTTCATATATTTTTCCCCTATCAAATGATAAGCATTGAAGCAATGTTGGCAAATTACTAAGAATGCAGCCATCAAATGCATATTTGGAATTCTGCTAAATCTTTGCTGCTCAACACTAAATGTTTTCTGTCACAATGTTTCCGGATAGGCCTAGTTAAGGGTTAAGGACCAGAGTTGGATCTCCTGCTACTTGTGACATGACAAATCAAATCATAGCTTCTATTCAGATTTCTTGTGTGCATGCACTGTTTTCACTTTTAATGTCGGACCTTTCAATACCAAAGCGCCTCCACTAACAATTCCACTTTATTTTTGCAAACCAGCAGTTTCCTCTGCTGCTGGTTTGTTGGGATACAACCTAATTTGCCACCTCAACAAATGAAAATGAAAAAAAAGAGATTGGAGTTTTTGTTTTTCACAGGCTCCCCTATTGGTAAAGTGTCCTAGCCTCCATTCACCTTTGTGCATACTAGAAAGGAAATGTTTTCAGAGAAAGCCTTAAAGTAAAAAACACACCAATCACAAAAATACTTGAATACATTAATCCAAAAAAAGCAGAACAGCATAGATGCACTGATTGGTAGCTGCTTTCACTAAATGATTGTTTTCCTACTGTGTGCAATTCCTAATATCTGCAATAATGTGTTTCAGAGAAAAACAACAGAATGAACTACAGAAAAACAACATGGTTTTCCTTTCTCTTTTACTGGTCCAGTATTTCACAAGGTCGTTCAATTTGACAGGTATGCCTCAAGCCGCATAAAACCTTGGGATTATTCACTTGGTTGGGTCTTTTTAAATAGCAGTGTCATATTATAGGCCTTAATCCAAACCGAACATCCAAAATACAATGCAAATTGGGCATGAGCTCTGCCCTAATGATAAAAACCCTCTGGTTCCTCGGCTTTGAAAGACTTTTTTTTTAGTCTCTTGCAAATCTTTTTTTGGATGAACAGCTTGTGTCACACATGCACAATTTACAAGGCAGCTATTTTCGAGCAGATAGACAATTATATTGTAACCTCCATGGCTTCAGAAAGTCTAAAAGGGGGTCAAACATAATGGAGAAAAAGAGGGAACGGACTGAGAGGGAGCAGAGGAAGGTTGAGTAGATGGAAATGATAAAAAGGATGGCTGAGATAGATGAGTGTGAGACTGTCCCTGATGAAGCTCAGATAGCAGCTTTATCTCCAAGCCATGTCATTCACCTCCTGCTGAATGTGTATAAGAGAGAAGAAACAAGAGAAAGAAAAATGAGGAAGAAAGAAGCAGACAGAATAAGTATGGGCTTCTGAATGGCTGTGGGCATGAATTTGCCTGAGTTTCTGTGTGGGTGCATTTTGACAGTAAATGTAGCAGCAAACAAATATGCCAGTGTGTGTATGTGTGTGTGTGTGAGCATTAACCTGAGAACAGGTGGATAGTGTGTGTGTTTCTGAGCATGTGTCGCGACTGTCAGTTCTCTGGAATGGGCCCTCATACCTCGAAAGCCCACTGGGAGAGATGCGCCATCGATCAAGCGTGAGCTTTGTGTTTTTGCTGTTGAAACTGACAGCAGCTAAAGCTTTTAGCTTTTTTACTCATTTTATTTGTTATTTTATTGTTTTCTGAAATGTTGAGTTCCCTCAGTTTTATGCTTAGAGTGCATCCCTTCATTCATTTTCTATTTGAGAATTTAATCAGGGTATATAAATCTAACTGATCCTCATTAAGAGCTTTTTTGTGTGAGGTTATAAGCCAAAAAGGTGTAGTAACCTCTTCTCTACAGTAATTTCATTTTCAATTTCATAAAAATTGCCAGTTATCTCATGAAAAATCATGTGAGACATTTATACAGAGGGTCACCAGACTCAACTTTGCAAAATTAAATGTAAAAGTAATGAAAACAACCTCATTTATAAGTTATTATTCATTCCTGTTGGCCAGAGTTGGCCAGAGGATAAAAAGCTACTCATTAAAAACAGAGAGAAAAACTTGCTACAGGTACATTAAAATAGATCCAGGTTTAAGCTACAAACTATTTATGAAACTTCAACCTGAAAAACATCTATTTATTGAGAGAATAAATTTCACAGGCGTAACGCAACCTTGAACAACCTTTGGCTTGATGAACACGATTCTTTTGAAAGAAAGATAATGTTTAATGTTAGGTCTTTACTTGGCATCATCTGGTCAGTAACTTTTTACTCTCCTTTATTTTAGGTCAACCAGACCAATAGCTTGAACCTGGAAATGTAGAAAAGCACAATTTAAAGTTATGAGCTGAAGACAAAGGTATTAAAAGTCTGGTATAAACAGTAAAGCATCTATGATGTTATGTTTTCCTATTCCTCATCCATACAGTTTTGCCACAGACTGAATCCGCTGTCAAACTTTCAAGGAAGTGAATGTCAAAGGATGGTTTCATGAAAGAGCAGCGATTTCCAACTCTGCTTCAACGCTTTCATTTCCTCTGCTTCAAACATGCTTTTATATTCCAATAAAGTTGCTTTTTGTATCCTAAGCAGACAAAATCGCTGAACAATATTTCAAATTTTGAGCGCTAAATATGATAAAAAATGGTTCCTGCCACACCAGTAGACAATGCAGCACAAGAGTCACTGAATAAATAAATAACCTTTTTGCAGATCAAATGATCAGCTTCCAATGAAATATGTCTGAAATTAAATTTATCAGCATAATAATATCAAAACACATCTTGTTGCTTGTTGCTCTTCACATGGATTAACTGCTCTACCCAGTTTGAGTGAGGAAGGGGATTTGATTCTCCTAAACTAATCACACTCAGGCTCCCAGCAGGGTAACACTATCATTAACACCGCTGATTGGAAAAACAGTTTAGTCTTCCTGCAGCAGTCTTTGGTCAAATGCTTCCTCAACCACTCACAAACCCAACTCAAACCATTAACTTGGTTTAGGAAACAGTCAGGGTCATGCATATGATTACAGGGGGGCAAACTGGAACATCTTGTACCCTTCGTTGCTCACATGTTATGTTATAATGCTGCTTCATGCTGAGAGGGATTTTAAGGATTTTTTTATGTAAGCAGTCATGTTTTAAATAATGTAGATATGATATGAGAATTTATAAGAGGTGCAACTGATCAGCTTTCACAGTTTTAAAGTATTTTCCCCAGCAAGACGTTAACTTATGACATAAACAAAGGTGCTGCACATCGTATTTTTCATTGCAGCATACTTCAAGTAATTGGGAAAAATATGCATAAACTACACCTTAAAGCTGGATATGACTCCTTCCTGACTGTACACGTGTTCAATTTCAGGCCCTTATGTTTTATTATTTTGCTCCATTTGTTGTTTCAATAAAAAAATAGCTTAAAAAAGAGCAAATAAAGTAAAAATAAATTATGGGAGGACAGCAAACTACCACAACCTTAAATCTGCATTTCCACCTGGCTTTAACATGCATCTTGTGTCCCAATTGTGGCTGCAGCAGATATTAAGCTGGATTACATCTAAAACTGATATTAAAATGCACCACCGGTAAACACATTTAATTTTTCGTTTACTTGCCTACAGACCTGGGATTTTGCATTAAGGTGACAGTAAATACCCTGGTGTGAATGGAATGATTTAGGGTTACGTTTTCTCTTGATTTCATTTTGCTCCTTGCTCAAGGTACGACAGAATATGAGGTGAACAAAGTCCAATATGCCTTTAAATTCCAGTTTCTCACCTACTTGTTATACTTCTCAACATTATACAATATACACACATGGACAAAATTGTTGGTACCCCTCAGTTAAAGAAGGAAAAACCCACAATTCTCATTGAAATCACTTGAAACTTACAA
>JBAMHX010000014.1:18372885-18413480 GCA_037177515.1 Pseudomugil tenellus | reverse complement strand
AACACAGGTGAAACTAATGAAGACATGAAGTTGAACAGAAACATGGGGCAAAACAGGAAGAACTACAAAATAAAACAAGAAACAAGGAAGTCTACAAAACAAAACTAACAAAACCCAGAACCCATAACAGAATGTGCGCTATATGATTAATCCATTAAAAGAGATACACTTATGCAAAACTTTGATATTGTTTTAACTTTTTTTCTTTTTAATATTTTCTGCCTAACATCTCACTTTGGTGAGATTCTTTGGCTTTCAACCATGCACTACTTTTCTGAGTTCTGTCCATAGATTCTAGCTGATTTTTAGGTGTCTTCAACACAAACCTGCTGGTTTCTCTTTACAGTAGATTAAATGTTTTGGATTATGATAAAGATTCCATTTAAACAGATAATAATAATAACATAATAATAATAACCATAATAATAATAATGCATTATATTTAAAAGTACCTTTCAAATCAGTCAATGTCACTGTGCAATAAAAACAGGCAATAAAACAACAATGACAAACAATAATAAAATACAAAAAAACGCAGGACAGAGTGATTACAGAGAGTACGCTTTCTTTGGAGGAACAGGAGTGTTTTGAGGTTGGATTTGATCAGATGTAAATAGTCGATGTTACGTATGTTTGGTAGAAAGAAATTCCAGTGATGAGTTGCTGACCAACTGAATGCTTTCCTCTGAGACAGCTAGAGGGAACAGTGAGGTAGATGGAGGAGGATGATACGTTTACAAATAAAATACATTCTTCCGTCAACAGGTGAAAAATAAACAGTGCCAATGTGACAATGTAAACTAAAGACATAATCGAGCCATTTAATTGTTGGAGAGGTGCAACTCTTTTTTAATTCTACTTGTTGCAAACATATGTAGCTTTTCTTAATGAAGTCATGGAAGACATTTATTTCCTACATGGATTGATTCCAGAATGACTTGGACATACAGTTGTGTTCAAAATAACAGTAGTCCAAGATGAATAACCTGTTTTTGGTAGAAATTATATGACTGCATGGCAAATAATTCACCAGTTGCTGTAGTGGGGTCATAGAAAACCAACAGAGCCAACATTCATGCTCCTGAGTTTGTGTAATTGAATGATGAATTGAAGGTGCTCGTTCAAAATAATAGCAGTGTGGATTTCAATTATTGAAGTCATTCAATCTGTGATTGAAAACAGGTATCAATCAGGTGGCCCTTATTTAACGATGAAGCCAGCACATGTTGCTCATGCATTTCTCTCTGAAAACCTGAGAAAAATGGGTCGTTCCAGGCATTGTTCAGAAGAAAATTGTACTTTGATTTAAAAAAAAATTGATCAATGAAGGGAAAACGTTTAACGAAGTGCAGAAAATGATGGGCTGCTCGGCTAAAATGATCTCCAATGCATTAAAATGGAAAGCAAAACCACAGACACGTGGAAGAAAACGGAAGACTACTATTCGAATGGATCGAAGAATAGCCAGAATGGTGAAAACAGCCAATGATCAGCTCCAGGATGATCAAACACAGTCTGAAGTTACCTTTGAGTACTGTGACAATTAGAAGACGCCTGTGTGAAGCTAATCTATCGGCAAGAAGCCCCCGCAAAGTCCCACTGTTACAAAAAAAGATGTGCTGAAGAGGATACAATTTGCCAAAGAACACATTGGCTTGCCAAAAGAGAAATGGGGAAACATTTTGTGGACGGATGAGAGTAAGATTGTTCTCTTTGGGTCTAAGGGCCGCAGACAGTTTGTCAGACGACCCCCAAACACTGAATTCAAGCCACAGTACACTCTGAAGACAGTGAAGCATGGTGGTGCAAGCATCATGATGAATAAATTTCCATCTAGTTATCGCATACCACGGATCATGGATCCTTTTGGATACATCAAAATACTTGAAGAGGTCATGTTGCCTTATGCTGAAGAGGAGATGCCCTTAAAATGGGTGTTTCAACAAGATAACGACCCCAAACACACCAATAAGCGAGCAGCAGCTTGTTTCCAGAACAACAAGATTAAAGTCATGGAGTGGCCAGCCCAATAAACCTTAATCCGATAGAAAACTTGTGGGTTGACATTAAAAATGCTGTTTCTAAGGGAAAACCAAGAAATGCAAAGGAATTATGGGACGTTGTCACATTATCCTGGGTTGGAATCCCTGTTGACAGATGCCAGAAGTTGGTTGACTCCATGCAACAAAGATGTGAGGAGGTTCTCAGAAACTGTGGCTATACAACTAAATATCAGTTTAGTGAATGCTGAATCCTGGACATTTTTCATTTCATACAGTAAATATTTGAGTTTGTAAAGTAAAATGCAGACACTGCTATTTTTTTTGAACAGCCCAATGTTAATTTTCTTTATTTTCTGTAACATAAATAAAAGAATGTCTGGTTTTTCTTCATGTTTTGATTTAGGATATAATGTGCAGTGTTACCAATGCATGGAAATAAAAAACTATTATAAGGACTTTGGGCTTAACTCAATTTAAACTGACTGCTGTTATTTTGAACACAACTGTATTTTATGTTCATTGGTAAATTTAAAAATCTTAAATCACATCTTAAAAACGCTTCTTCCAGTTAACAGCAATTTTCTAATTACAGTACATTAGAAACTGTGGAGACACCAACCTGACATGCTTTGAGTTCTTATTATAGTTTTATGGACATAAATTATCATAATTTTCTAGATTTATGCCAGTTATCTAGAAGAGCCTCTGACTGTTAATAAAGTTTTAAAATGAGCAGTATCTGACTTTTTCTCACTTAAAGCAATACTACAAAACTTTCTGACAACAAAAAATTGTGTTTCGGACTTGTGTTTTTGATCACACACTGACATTTACTCTGGAGCTACATTCCTGGAGCTATTGTTGCCCTACAAAGTCCTGGGCAAAGAAACAGCATTTCTCACCTCCCTTTTCCAACCTGGAGCATCACATAATAGCGGCATTTTACTTTACAGTGCCACATCACACACTAGCGATTGGATATCAACACTAGGCATTTTGAATGTAAACTGTGGTGGATTCGGCAAAGAGGTCATTAAAAATAACGAAGAAAGTGACAGACATGACACACATGATACCCTCATTCGACACCTATCATATCCAATGTTTTCCAACATTTACATTTTTACATGATTTTTACAGTCACAGTTGGTTAGGTTGAGACATAAAAAATGTTAAAAAAAATGTATTATTAGGTTTTGGTTTAATTTAAAAAAATGCTTGTTTTAATTATAAAAAATTGAATATATTAAGAATCAGTACATGAAAGGTTCTTCTATACAAAACATTTAATAATAATGCAACACTTCTACTTAAATTTGGCTGTTATAAGTTTTCTTGTTAGACTGTGCTGGTAACAAATATCACGTTTCTTGCAGAATGCTTTTCTCTTTGTCACTGCAAAATTAGCAAAACTATAAAATGACACTTTATTATTTTAATCAATTTTTCTAAATATAATTTGCAGGGTATTGAAGTGTTGCAGATCCAAAAGCCTGCTCTACATTATGAAGACAGAGATAAGCTTTGCTTTTACTGGACTGGATAACCCACTGTAGAGATGGATTGGTTTGGCTAGCTAGGAGCTAGCTAAATGCTAGTGGTATTCAAAGAAGGTCAAATAAAGTCTCCCTCATTTTGATAAAATTACAATAATTTCTGTTATAGATGTGCCTGAGGCACTGACGCTAATGCCTCTTTTTCTTTTTTTCCTGACAAGGAAATTATTAGTTTTAGGTTTTATTCTTACCCCCCATTACAGTAGCTAAGGTCAGGCTAAAGTAGCACCACTGACAAGCAGTTGGACCCAGTTATTAGAGTCTTCTTTAGATGGCAGTTAAATGAGCAGTAACATAACGAGGCTGTACGATCCCCCCTCATGGAGACAACTATGGGAGTTGTGTGTGGTCCATGTTCATGCGTTGCTGTTGTTGCAGGCTGGCAGCGTGCATCTTTTGATGCACACATGTGAATGTTTGTTCTGTGGCAGCCTGAGAGGTTGAGGGTCAGCAAAGCGAGTTAGCCCGCTATTGTTTAAAGGAAATCGCATCTCACGCATGACTGTGGGATGATTATTTGGGCTGATGGGACATCAGGGACACACACAAGTGCACAACTACATAAGCACACACACACACACATGGCAATGAAGACATACGAGACATGCTTGGAACAGTACATGACAGGAGGGTGTGTGATGTAAATAACATGTGAACAGCATCAAAATAGCTCCAGCCAACAATCACCTAGTCTTTTGTGACAACCACAGGCTGACTGCAAAGCGCAGCTTGTCATATGGAAATCCAGGCTGACAACAGCTCAGTGGGATCTCTCTGCCTATGTGTGTGTGCTGCCACTTAAAAATGTAAGCTTAATTTAATGTGGAATTTTCTGGTAGGAGGAAAAAGTTGCTTGTTATTGGATATTTTTAGCAGGAGAAGAAGAAAATCTCCAAGAGTTTTTAGATAGCGTTGACATGCGCTGCCTGAACACTTCACTGTCATTTGTTTTAGTAAGTGATCAGCTGCACCACTCTGGTATGAGATGGCAGGTGAAGTGTCATACTGTGAAGGAAGCAGATTCTTCAGGTGTGTCATGGGCAATTTGGTCTCCGGAGTGCTACAGCTTGTGTAAATCGATGCTGTCTCCCACTCCCTTTTCTCGTCTTTTCTTTTTTCTTTTTTTTTTTTTTTTTTGACAGTTTGAACTACACCTCACACAACTTTCCTTCAGAAAACCTGAGAGGCACACAATCTAGGTTAGACTCAAAGCTCAGACTTTGACAGGCAAAGCTTCAGGTTACACTGTGTTTAGTCAATAATGATACAGTGCATTAGCATGCATAAGTTGGAACGAAGAATCCACTGGGATTTTGTTGTTTTGTGCCCTAAAGCAAAAAGTATACGTGTGCTTCTTGATTTTGTCTAGCTTGTGTTTAAAGCAGCAAAAGGAGGGAAGGCTGAGGAGAAGAAACCATATATAGCAGTATTGCAGGCAAAACACAAAATATTCAGTTTTAATGCCAACACCAAATGCTTATTCATGTATTTATTTTTTACTTACTTGGAGTAAATTCATACTTTTGGTAAAACCAGTGGAAAATCTGAAACATCATCAGTCATGTTTTCATTTAATTGTAAAAATGAAGCAATCTTTCCTTTTTATCTCTTAATCAAGGTGAAATTTGCACATATTTCCATTTACATCATTAGAATAAATAAACTAAACTCAACACTGTTGAAAAAAGTCCTGGTAAATGTAATTTAGCATATATCCCAGACAGTAAAAAGGCATTAATGTAGTGGGTGCAAATAGAAAAACAAATCATTCTGGTTGCCAGAGAGATACACAAATTCTTTCTTGTACTACTAATATTTATTTATGCATTACAACAAATCGTCCTTCTGTCTTGTCAATATGCTATGACAGCTAATCATGTGTGTGACCTAAATGTTCCTTACATCTGACCCTGCTGGTCTTATATTATTAATTGCTCCAATAAAAAGTAAAACCACCTCAAGTGGCTCTAACGTTTTGTACAAAAATGACAAACTATACGTTTAGGTTCTGTTTAAACATCATTTCTACAAAAATCTGTGGAAAAACTGATAAAACACAACTATTTCAGCCAATCTTTAAGAAAGTGTTTAGCATTTGGATCTTTCTATGTAGAATGTACCTTTATGGAATAAATAGTTTGATCTGTTTTGTACATAATTAGCTAAATCTGCTTATCAGCAAAATTACTTTTCAATTTCTTTAAGTCCATCAGAAAATCAAAATGGTAAACTCATGTGTTTTTATAGTGAATAATATCCAAAGAGCCGCATCCTAGCCTGATGACAATTTCAGGCTCTTGTAGCCCTCCATCTGACCACAAATATTTTTACTTATTTATTTATTTTTTACATTTCAGTGTTTGCTTGAATTGAACCAAAGATGCTAAACCATCAATTATTTAACATAAAGATGCTGCTGGGCTTTTATAAATGGTGGGTTTTCATCGTATGAAAGCTGAATGGGTAAAAGAGTGCCAGTGTTCCAAGAATGCAAGTCTTATTTATGGTCATGCTTCGAGTTTTAGTACAGTACTGTCATCACAGACACAGCTGGAGAGATTTGACCTACAGTGTTAAATCTGATTGATCCCAATAGTGTGCAATTGTGTGTTTTTGTCTCTATGAGTGATCACAGAAAACAAAGTAGAAGATAAGCTTTTATCTAACTAATGTTAAACTTGGCACAGATTCCTCAAGCCTTTCCTTTAGTTTATTATGATTTTACTGTACTTTTTACTTCTTTTTAATGCTTTATCTGCACCATCTATTATACTTTTAATGTTTTATGTTAAGCACATTAAACTTTTTCGTATATGGCATGTGCTATAGAAGTAAACTTGGTATGTAAAAAAAGCAATGCATAAATAAAATCCCTCATTTATTTGTGTGAGTTTCTCCATGTAAATATACTGTAATTGAATTAATCTTCTTATTTAAGTGCTGGCAAGGACAAGTAAAATCACATTTACCAAAATAAAATTTTAAAGCTCCATATTTAGTTTTGTTCGATTGAGTAAACTATTACTATTACTCTTAATTAGCTATGTGTGTGTTTTTGTTTGTTTTAAATAACAATAGTGCTACTATTGTAGTTTTAGTTATTACTAAGCTCTGCAGCTGTTTTGTAGAGTCTGGTATCATATAAATGTCTCAGAGTCTCATCGATCAAAATCAGCATGGGTTTTCATCCCCTGCTCACACCGAAGAAAAGGAAACCCCACTGGAAACTGGAAAGGGAGGACAAACACTTACACTGTAAATAAAAAAAGAAAATAGAGGGAAAACCCCAGGAGAGGCAATTCAGAGTGAGATCTTTTCTCCACACATGGAGCAAAATGTACTGGGGGCTGTGGACTCTGTGAGCAGATTTAGTAATTGTTGTGACGTCTTAGCTGCAGCCCTCATAGTGACAGGTTGGTTTGTAAACTGAGTGTAAAACCTCAGATTTTTGCATGTGTATTCAGGGGGTCACTGTGCACAGCATGAAACAGTAACCTGGATACAAATGTGGTCTGGTAGCTTAGTTATGTTTATTCTGGAGTCTGTTTGTTCTCTTAATTTTAATGTTTATATATTATATATATTATTTTAATGCTCTGTAAAGCACTTTGAATCACCCTGTGTTGGATTTTGTGCTATACAAATAAATATGCCTTGCCTTAATGTTTCATTGACCATCAGTCCATGTAAAACTTTTTCTTTTAGACAAAAAAAGAAAAACATTGCTCCCTTTTTTCAACAATGCAAACATGCCTTCCACCAGATATGTCTTGTATGACTGAATATTGTTCATCTTATTTAATCCTAACCAATGCAAAAAGTGACTTCTCTCTGCTTATGCCACCATGTTGGAGGACGCACTGTGGTTGTGCAAAAGCTGTTGTGCAGAATCACTTTCACAAGTATCAAATTATTGACATGATAAAAAAAAAGTTAAGAAACCATATTTGAGGGTTATTGAAATGATTAAAACTTCCAAACTCTTTATCAAAAACTGGAAAGATAGTGAAGAAAAATCATCCTCCAGAGGTCCCTAATCTAGCTGAATTCCCTCATCTGTATGTCATCCAGCTCTGCAGGTGACAATACAAATCATCTGATTTAGTTGCAAGATGGTAGATGAGGACTGAACTTGGGCACCTCTGCCATAATTAGTGATCGGAGCATTGGAGCTGAACAGCTACGTAAGGAAACTTCTTAACAGCACAGCTTATGAAGACAAAAGGCTTCAGTTTGATTGGGAGCAGAACGTTTTGCCTTTGGAGCAATGGAAGAAGATCATGTGGTCTGATGAGTCAGGATTACCCTCTTCCAGTCTAATGGGTGCATCAGCGTGAAGGCCCGTTTATGCTCCCTTTAGTGAGAGAATGGTGACATTTGTTTCAATTGTTGTCATACGCTGCTCCCCTCTTACTTTCATTCGTCTCTGTGTTACCATAGTTGCTTAGTCAGAGCACACCAGTGGGCAGTGTTGGGTTCAGCATTCACATGTGCGTTTTGACACTGGTTGCTAGTAGTAAATTACTACTATAAAGACATCTACAATTGCCCAAATACACCACAAGATGTACAAGAATAAAACACAATTATTTTTTACTGTTCTCAACTTCTTCTGTGTCTTTCAGGTGCTTTTTGTTTGCCGGTTTCCATGTGGTCTTCTTCTCTTTTTTTCTTCTCTGGTTTATTTCTTTTAAGCCTGGGTGGTCAGTGCTATGATCTGCGGTTGCTGCAGATGGTCAGGCTTTGTTCAGCAACATCATGAACGAAGAATGAGGTCAGCTAACACCTGAATACACTAAGTGAGCAAGTTATTCAATCAATAGATTTGTTCTTCCTTGATGGCATGACCACATTCCAAGTTGACAATGCAAGGATTCACCAGGCTCAAATTGTGAAAGCTTGGTTCAGGGAGCGTGATACATCATTTCCACACATGGACTGGCAACCACAGTTTCCACACTGAGAATCTTTGGATATGCTGGAGAAGACTTCATGCAGTGGCAAGAAGTTCTCACAGCTCTGGGCTTATTAAAATGAAGCCACAATGAATGTGTGCTGCAATAAAAGCTTAAAGACAATCCAAAGAATTTCAAATGTGCAACTTTTTATTTATATGATAAAAACTGAAGCATGTTACATTTACTTTCACTTTTTGTTACACGCACATTTAGAACTTTCTCATAACCAATCAATATTAAACTCATTTTCACTTGCCAATAGCTGAAACACCACCCCCTGCTGTAATTGGCCTTTTTCTCTTGTTTTCAGGCTGCTGTAAATAAACATGACAGCAGCTCTGGAAATGTCAGATGCATCCAAAGCCTTTCAACAGCTTCCTGAATTGCACATGGGGCAAGGAACATTTCATCCAGGTACAGAGTTTGTTTCATTTATGGCACATAGTTTGAAGGTAGAACAACGAAGTTGGACACAAGAAAGTGGAATAAAAAGGAAAAGAAAAACTCAGACACTTAAGTTGGGAGGATGCTTCTTCCTGCAAACTACTGAGGAAAAAAAACATTTAAAATCGTGCATGTTGTGTTTGCAATGCATTTATGATTTATGGGGATAGAAATCTGTTTGCACACGTACATTTATGCTCATCAAGCACATCCCAAAACCATTTTGCCAAACTGTCATCAGGGACTAGATGTCGTTCTATTAGTAGATGTAGAATGAGGAGCAGTGGGAGGGATATTTGCTCGCACCAATTAAGACTGCCATTAACTCTCAGCACCACACTCACACACAGTTAGACAGACCCACACATGCACTCAGAGTATTTAACACATTTAATTTAACAGTCTGCGAGACAGTGCGTGTGCTGCTCTTTCTGTCTGAAACCTGTTGTCAGTGAGACGGAGACCGCGAGGAGCTTCTTTCATCTCATCCCTCCTGCTTCTCATTCCTGGATTAGGTGAACCCCGTTGGTACATGCATGCGCATGTGTGCGTGTGTGCTCCACTTCCCGAAGCTTCAAGGCAATCGACTATCTCCCTGTTTGACCCAAAAAAGGCAGATTTGCCGTCCGTCATGCTGTCACACCCACTCGCAGATTTTATGTTAAAGAAAATGATGAGATTTCAAACTGACACATGCGTGTCAACCTCATCTGGTGACATTTAATACAAGGTGCAGAATATTTCACAAGGAAGGCTCAATGCCAAGGTTTGTGCCTAAAAAGTGTTGACGTTTAATGTCTTTCTGCTTGACAATGAACAAGTGAGAAGGAAGTGTTGTGGTGATGACGCAGAACATTCTTCTCTACGTGGTTGTCGCAGTTGGTTATTGTTGGGAGTTTATAACACATGACTGATTTACAGCTGAGTGGCCTTCTCTTATTATTACTGCTTATGTTACGTGATAGGTAGTTTTGATTTCCATATTTGGTCGTTTTCAGTTATTTAAAAGAAAAACTTAGGAAGTCGGAGATCTTTTGAATGTTAAAGAAAATAGATATGGCATTGTTTAGGTTTGCTCCAAATCACAGGAGTAAAATCAAGAGATTTGGTCTTCATTTATTAGAAACTGAATAAGAGTCAGCGTTGTCATATTTATTTTGTATGTTTTTACTGATGTCTACAAGCCGCCATGAACCCAGAAGAGAACAAACCAATCCGTCAAATCATTATTCCCTCTGTTATCAGGAAATTTAACTCAAACAAAAGACTTCTAATGATGTTTTTTTAATGAAAACACATCACAGTACCTATTTCTTGTCATTTTTGTATTGCTGTCTATTTCATCCATTTTCCCCCCATTATCTTATCTAGCTGTCCTGCACTTCTGTCTGTTCATTAGTTTGTGCTTTTGACACACATCACTGTGATGATGTGGTTGGAAAAGGTGCAGATTAATTAAAATGAATCATTTTCAGGATCAATACAATTGTGAAGAGCTGGAGTTGTGTATTTATATGGCTTTGGATGTCTTTACTCACGCAATGGGAGGAAATCTACTTAAATGGAAGCAGGTCTGAAGACATCATTATAATTTAGACAAAGCTTTTCTCAGATGACAACCTTATCACAGAGCAGATGTTCTCACATGTACTTAATGCTTTACAGACTAAATCCAATGAGATGCTGAACAAGTGAAGACATCTGTCTTGCTCTGGGTTTGTCACCTGTTTACCATTATTGATTAAATGCACCTGGCTAAAGAGATGCTGGGTGCGATTCATGTCTAACACAGTGTTTCATTCCCAATCTCCGCTTATGCTAATAATGTGGACTGTTCAGGCTGGAGGGAGTCAATTACGCTGACTGTATCACATCTTTGTCCATCGGGGGGGCACACACTTGGGAGCGGGACTTAGAAAGGAAGGAAGCGCAAGACGGAGAGAAGCTCACGGACATATTCTGGGAAAAGTGTCTGTGTGTGTGACTGTGTGAGTGTGTGTTGAAACTCGGACACAGCAGACATGTGTCACCTCAGCTCTAGTGCCGTCAAGCTAAACTGACATAAACAGCCCCAGGCGGCCCTATCAGAGATGGACTTTACATAACAGCTGAGTCACACACAATCTATTTTTATGGCTTTGAGGTGTGTGTGTGTGTGTGTGTGTGGTTGTGTCTGTTCTAATGCTTCTTCCTGAGCGCATATAAGACCCTCAGAATGAGGACATAAGATATATGTGCTGATGGGTCATCCTGAGCAGGCCTCACTGCTTAAGGGGGCGATGTGAGTAGGGCTGCAGCTCAGTGAGGCCAAGCACGTGATGTTTCTTTCTGCAAAGCAACTCTGGGACAGTTGTTCGGTCTTATGGAAGTGATGTATAACAGTAGGTCCTGACAAAAAGGTGCTGCAGGTGGTGAATGGAATGACACCAGTGGGAATTTTAGAGAGTGAGAAAGAGGAACTACCTCAATCTCAGATGATGAAACATAAATGGATTGAACATTAAAGCTTAAATTGTTTTTTTTTAAAAAACTGTTTTTTTTTGGGGGGGGGGGATTTTTGTCTTTTTGATGGGTGTGCAAAAGCTTGCGCTTTAAGTAGATCTTGAGGAATAATGGATTAAGGAGGAATGTGCCAGAGCTAGCTCTAACATTAGATGTCTTACAGATGCTTCTGATTGGAATGAATACATTATTGCATTATAATGGCTTTGACATAAGCTGGGCAAACCTTAAGGAAGTCTGTGCTTGGACAATTATTTCCCCCTTTAATAAAGCCAACTGCTGTTACATTATAATTTTCTGGAAAGCCCAATTAGTCAGCTTTCCACTGAGGTATACCTTGCAAGACCCCTGCTTCTGTGGAAGAAATAGTTACAACTAAAAGTGTAGGTCTACCCTCAAAAACATCCTTCACAACAGTCTCCTGTTGGTATTCGCAACATTTTTTACATTTAATCATTCTTGGCTGTCATGGACCTTTAGCTGCTTTATGGCTTCATATTCCTTTCTGCTTTCAGGGAGCAGTTTGGTCCCAAATCGTGGAGATTTGTCATCGCCACTGAGTCCAGAATCCCACTGCAACATGTCTGTTAATCTGTTAGGTGCCAATCAGATGTCAATCATACATCTGTGACTTAGACAGACCGAGAGTCACTTTAACCTGAAAACACGGATTAATACGAACAGGACTTTTGTACAACAACTCGCATATTTGACATTTTACTGTTGCTCGTTCTATAGAAGCATGATCCTTGCAAGTTGTATCATGTTGTAAATGCAATTAATCAGGCTTTCCAACAATGTGTTATACAACAGCGGTTGGTATTATTAACCCCTTATGGTCTCATATACTTTTCACTTTCATACATTTTCTGAGACATTTTGCATCACTTTATATTAGACAGAAAGCAGAGCACACTGATAATGCTTTTAATTTAATAATATAATACTATTTAGATAATAATAAAGATAATAATATTTTGATCTATCATGTTGTAATAAATGGTAAAAACCCCCCAAAAAAGAAATTATTCAGTTTTTTCCAGATTTTTTTAAAGGACCCCAAAAAGACTTCGGATGTTAAAAACGAGACTTTTCTGAGCAGATGTTCTTATTTCAGGCATTAAGGGGTTAAAGGGGATAAATAGTCAACTCAACACAAATGTCCTTTATTTTTCCTTTAGTTTTTAGTTTATGGGAATGAAATCTGTTTTGATTTAAGTAGATAAAGCTACGAGCACCAAACCAGCAACAAAAAAAACTGAATATGTATTTGCATGTAGCCATTAGTGTCCAAAAATAAAAACACTTTTACTTGTAGCTAAACTAAACAGTTTCATTGATAAACCAAATCCTCCATTTATTTATCTGTTTCCTGTGACCCTCTTCATCCAGTCCCGGTTTATAAGTGAACCCGGAGCAAACCCCAGATGTCACTGGGCAAAACGGACAACATGTTTCCACACCAGAGAATATACAGCTCATAGTAAGTTAATCGAAAACATCTCTGATGATATCTGACAATCAAAGATTTTGCAGAGAGGAGAGAACTATCAACACTCTCTTAAGTTGTGTGTCTCTCTGTGTCTTATGGAAACAAAGAGACACTCCTACACACACTTTTCCATGAACAGTGTATTCTCAATGTGAAGCTATAGAAGATTAATAAATCCCTTTCACTGCTTAAGCTTCAATAATTAATTTTTATTGCTGCATATTTTATAACCTCATTGTCAACTAAATGTAGATCTATCAATGTGTATTAAAAGTGAAGCAATGAAAAGAATCTCTCCGTCTTTCTGTCTACTGATGACCTTGGAAAAAAGTTAACCATGTCGGCTTTTTTCTGGTGTCAATGTGGAGTCTGATTTTATTTTTACAGGGTTTGTTTTATTTAATAAGCAAATATTTCTGAATTATGTAAAGATTAAATTAATTCAAATTACGAAACAAGAAGGTAATGATAATAATAATGATAATAATGATAATAATAACAATAATAATAATAATAATGTCATTATTATGATTATTATCATCATCATCATCCTCGTCATCATCATCCTCATCATCATGAAGACTTTGAAGTCACTTTAGTATCAGTTACAGCTCCATCTTTCTGGGATTTTTGCTCATTCCTCAAGGCAAAATTATTGTTCAAGTGCCTTCAGACTAGATGGGTTTTACTGGTGCAAAGTAATATTTAAGTCATATCACATATTCTGTCACATTGAGATCCAGGATTTCACTGTTCCAAGATCCTTCAATATGTCTCCCTTAAACCACTGAAGTGTTGCTTTCATCGTTTATTGTGAATTGTTGCCATGCTGAACTGTGGACCTTCGTCCCAGTCTCGATTCTATAAAAGACGAACGCGGAACATTTTCCTGCCTAAAATCATCCATTATTCATTTATTTCTGGCCATTTTTATTCCCTGCAAATGAAAACAGAAAGCATGATACTGCCTCCAGCATGCTTCACTGGTGATTGTTCTAAATGTAAAGGTGGGAAAAGTTTGTTTTAAGTCTCATCTTTATAGACAACTTTCATCCACATATGTAGACACCTTATTTTCTAATTGTGTGAGTTTTGGTACCCTCTCTTTGGCATGTTTGTCAACATACAATATTCTTCCCATTATGTGAGAATAATTTTAATGTTTGAATAACATTTACTTTTTTTCGTGTATTTGCTTTGCTGTCTGTTTCAACCCAAATCTCTAATTCTGCAAAGTGTAAAGCCAGACAGTTTTGGATAACTCATTCTTCTCTTGAAAAGCAGCTTTTTTTCACATAGTCCTTCTGGTTTAGTGTTTCTCTGGATTTTTGGGGCCTTTTGTGACATCTGTGATAGATGTGAACCAGTGACTGTAAATGTGAACAGTACTTTGGTAATACTTTTACTGTACGCATTAACTAAACTGAACTGATTCATATTGGAGATCATTGACACAAAATCTCATTTTAGGGCTTCACAACAAAAGGAGCGACACAATTTCATAAATTTGAACTATTTTGTGAAGATTCATCAGGTTAACACTATTGCAAGGCTTTCCACCTTCCTCCTACACACAACAACCGCTAGTTGCTACTCAACATGTCACAAAACGCAATCACAAGAAACAAATAAGAGGAAATATTCAGGAGTGAAAGTAGAATTTAAATGACAAAAAAAAAAACATAAAAATCACAGAGTTAATTTCTTCTGCTATCACGCATTTACTTCACTGGAGCAGGACAGTTTACTACACACGTATGCGCACACAAGTACACACACACACACACCTGTCTCTCATGCTGAGCTGTCCCTGCTCCACTTTTTTCAATAATTTTGGAGCATGTCAGTGTTTGACCCTCTCCCACGCTGTTGTATACCCTGTCTGTCCTCTTCAACAAACTGGGCAGACACACATACACAGCCCTCCCTCACTTTTATCTTAACTCACAGAGACAACAACCCAGGACACCACACAGCAACAGCTGGAGCAGTTGTCACACACCTTCCTGCTCCCGCTCGCTCATCATGTCATTAGGGCTTGGACAGAGTCACAACAGTCATTTGCGGTCTGAGTTTGAATGTGAGTGTGTGTGTGTGTGTGTGTGTGTGTGTGTGTGTGTGTGTGTGTGTGTGTGGTGAGGGGGTGACTCAGGCTGGTTGCACTGCTGCGTGTGTGTGGTAGAAATCCTTCCTGGTCAAAGATGGCATCTGTCAGTGTTGCATCTGCAGCTCAATATAAGAAGGTTTAACATTTTAACACTCAAACTTTCTCAGTGAGTTTGAGAAAACAATGAGATGTTTGACTCTTTCATGGGTTTTGTTAAATCTTTTTTTTAAGGAAAGAAAAAACAACATGCTTTTACTGAGCTGGGTGATTATCTCAAAGTAATTAGCTGAAAGAGATATTACAAATAAGTATAAGGTACATTTTTAATTGTCCTTTCAAAATGGGTAACAGATTAATGTTATAAAGACTCACAGACAAAAAAAAGGATATCCTCTACCCGGAATGTTTCAGGTCTTCTTTACATGCCAGCTTTAATGAAAGAAAAAAATCATGTCCTTGGTGTGTCCTTCGCAGTCTCCACTTGAGAACAAAATGTCTTAGTTTTCTTTCTTTGCACAGGAATATTTTTTGCACCTACATCAAAGCTGCATTCATATCATATCACATATTAATAGCTTTATGGGCCATGTGACAGCATGTATGCATGTGGGGGGACGTGCCTGCAATATGGAAAAGTCCCTCATTAAGCGCGGCAAAACTGCAGTGCGTTTGTTTGAGTGAGTAGGTGTGCGTGTAAAAGTGCATATCAGTACATTCCCAGTACGCTGAGACTGGACGCGGCACGTCGACGCAAGCTTATTGATGTCAAGGGGAATACATTTGCGCTATGCGTAAAAGCATTAGCGGAGAATTGGCGATAAGGGCGCAAAAAAACAAGACAGATTAAGAATCCGACGCACAGGAACCGGTGGAGATAATCCTGTTATCGTTTTGCACGTGAAATGTCAGCGTGAAGCATCCTCAAGAGACCGAGATGAACTGAACACGAACTAATGCTGCGTACATATACGGAGGGAGGAGAAAAGGGGGCAAACAGTGCTGGGAACACTGGGTAAACACTGTTCTTGACCTTAAGGGACATCCACGCCGTTTACCGCAATGTCACCGACGGTCTTCGTTCTCCAGTCAGAGAGCCCACACACGCGCGCGGGTTTGACACCAGTTCAGTATAGACTACCTCTGATGACATTGTCTCACCTTTGACAATTCTTTTATCCATCACATCAGCTGAGTTTTAAAGAAATAATAAAAAGTGATGGGAGACCGCTGGGAAGTTTGAAGGGGGGAATTTGGGGGCTCTGCTCAGGCTTGGGATACCTCTGGAGAGGCACGCCGGTCGTCACCTTTTCACAAGAGCGCATTTAGCTTTACGCGCAACAAGAGTGCGCGTGTACACACAAACACAAGCAAACACACACACACACACGAAGAGAGATACATTAACCCCCCCAAACAGGCAGGTTGAAGTAAAACAAGACAAAAATGAAGACTTACAGGATGACCCAGGGCTCTGCGGGCTCCTCCGTGCGCCCCATTGTTGTATTCCCGTTACTCCCGTTTTAACGGTATCCTCAAATGCCGTGGTCGCAGTCCACGTCTCTGCAAATGTACCACAGGATCACATAGAGAATGAGGAGTATGGCGAAGATGAAGAGCGCTACGAGTATGGCCTTAGTCACCGGAGAGATGAGCGACTGCATGTCAGGAGCAGAGCCGGGCAAAGCGGCGTGGGGCTCCGCGTCGGTCTCGTCCTCAGTCTCTACTCTCTCACTCTCCGCCGCTCCGGTGGCAACTGTTGAGGACGGACCCTTTGGCTTTAACGCGCGTGGATACACACATTTAGAGCCCTATGCGCATGCACACACGCTCCTATACGCGAACATTTAGGTACCCCGGAGATCCTGGCGCGCAACGCGTGGAGGGGGCTTCCCTTGCTAGGGGCGGCAGAGTGAGCTGCCGCTCCCCGGATCCGCTCACTCCGGCAGCCTGACGCACATCAGAAGATTCCCAGACAAGGGAGACTGAAGTGGTAACACAAACGGTTGGATAGATTTATAGAAGGATTAGCTGGAGGGGAAAACAACTACAAAAAATAAAAAAAAAACACGATGAAATTCAGGTCGAAGGCTGAAACTGTGCAGAGAGGTGAAGACTGAATGGAAAAGTCCGAAGTTGCGCACCAAGCTGCTGCACTTCACGGCAAACAGGTTGATTTGTATTCCTGGCGGGTGCATATGTGCGCGCGGGTGCGCGTGTGGTGGATGGCATGACAGGCTATCATCTTATCACGACCCTGCGAGCCTTTCTAACTAAACTGCAGACGAAGAATTAAGAGATGATTCTGGTGGTTATTCAATTAAACTCATTTACACATGAGTACAGTGCAGTCGTGTTTTTTTTTTTTCTTTGACACTTTTAAAGATCTGTGTGTCTCACAGCATTTTCATCTGCCAGGACACTAAGATTATAACATTAACAGGCCTACATCTATAAAGTCTATATGGCCTACAGAATATGTTGAAGGTGTGAGCAAAAGGAAAAGGAGAAGGGGGTTTCTTTGTTTTGGTTTGACCAAAATTTGACCAAATCCTGCTTTTCTTTTGTGGATGATGCAGGTTACACTTAATTAAATGAACATACCCACACTAACTTTGTCTATTTACTAGTATTTTATCATATTATTTTGAGTTATTTCGCAGATAAAACGATAACCAAAAAGTAACTCACAGAATGCCTATTACTGGTTACATCCCAGTATATGGGGGTTCCAGAATGGCCGAGTGAACAGAACCATTATCGGCAGTGTTATGCGGGGCGCAATGGTAGTTACCAATGACAGCCAGTAGATGGCGACAAATACCAATCGTACATACCGTCATGGACCGTGATGGTGTATTTGATTATTCTGCACACCATCGTTAAACTGTTGTTTTGCGTAACAATCATGACTGCTAAACGAGTCTAAGACGCGCAGGTAAGAAGAAATAATCTACATCTAATTGATATTTTCATCGTGGTTCATTTTTTCTTTTCGCACGAGCGAGCTAGGAAGTTAGCGAAGCTTAGCTATTAGCAAGCGATATCGTTGTGGCCTATTCAGCAGACTGGCCGAGGAAGCTTGGGATGCTAACCCTGTGTCAGCTAGGGCTGATAAGTTTGGTGAAATGGACGAGCGAAAGTTGTGTTTTAAGATATGTGTGTCGTTTAATTACAGTGAACATATTTTTCTTTATAAACGTCCAGGTCCGATTGGACATTGGCGCTAAGAAGATAAGGTGTCATCTGAGAATGGTACACTGTAGCAAACGAGACGGTTATATTTGTAAACAGCTTGCTAGTGGCCAGCTATTTAGCCTTGAACAGGCCATAAAAATGAGTCAAGTGTACGCAATTAAAGTGTGACGTTATTTAGTGCCCTTCAAAGTAAAGGCCTCAAGGAAGCAATGTAAATGTCCTAAATTCCCAAAATTCTACTACAGATAGTTGGAGTCAATATGTTCGCGCCTCTTTTAAATACAGTCAATATGTTAACAGCAATCTTATTAATTACATTTACATACATGAATGGGTTACAACAGTTTAAAATCATATTGAGAGAGTCTGGAGTTAAAGGAATGTGAAACTTGCTGCATTACAAGGATGTTGATTGTTTTGTAATGTAACATTATTGTTGTTTACACGTGCTTTCTATCCCAGTTTTAGTTAATTTGTATCTCTACTTTTTCAATTAATATGTGTCACATTTTGTTTTCTTGTTTTCTATATATAAGAGAGCAGGAGAGAGAGTGATACAGACACACACACATATATATGTGTATGGGTGTGTATTGAATTTTGTTTGATATATCTATGCAGCTACTTGGTATTCTGTTATGCCCATATTTAATACGTTTTAACTGTCTTTTTTGTGAGAAATGTGTGTATTTTGTTTATTAATGTTCCACAACATTCTGTTTGCTCTTTATGGTCCTATATGCAATTGTTTTTAGGGAGATAATTGGGCTTTTCCATGTTTCCAGGGAAAGGTATTAACACTGGAAAACATACACGCATTTTGTATCTGTCTGCCATATTCAAGATAGTGGTATTCATAAGTTGTATAGGCCTATAATATGACCAATGTGGTAATGCGAGTCTCCAGGTGGTGTGTATGCAAGACACTTGGTTTTATTTTGAAGCCCCAGAAGCCATTTCCGGTGTTTCGTATATTCTATTTTTCTGTACTTGATGTAGCAGCTATAACAAACGCGGCTAGCTGCTTCCCTGGCTAGAGTATCAAGCCACTTAACCCGAGTGATTGTGTTTGCATTTGACCATTGGTCTGTTTCGACCGTGACAGATATTTGACCTGCACTACTGTTTACTGGGTCAGTTTGCTTTTACTGTGGTTTAAAACGTCTCATTAAACTGTCTGCAAGTGCTAAGTTAGCTAGCTTTACCCGTTGAGATCAAGCGATTGCTAACGTTAGATGCTTAGTTAATAAGGATTTGTAGTGAAACGCAGATTTGATTCTGGAATACAAACTTATTAATTTTATTATTATTATAGTTTTTTTTATGTAAAACCTTATTTAACTGTCTTTGGACGGAATACACAGAGTAAGAGCTTTAAAAAAATCTTAAATGTTCGGTTTATCATTGCATATTATCAGTACAAATTCTATCTTCCATGTTGCTTTACTGTGCTCTTCATCACTTCACACAGTATAGTTTATTTTGCAAGATAAGATTACATAAATAACAGATGACCCACTTGTAGAAGTTAACACTTGTCTGATACTTGACATGGCACTGAATAGGATCATTTCAACTATTGTTAGAATGCAAATATTTTTTAAAAAATCTTTATTTCTAAATTCAATCTGTGAGGATAAACATAAAAAATGGGCTCATTTCTAGTGATATTTATACCATTGCGAGTTTATTTGGCTTTTTCATCCCTTGGTTCAACATAACATTGATTTCTACTGCATTTCTTCAGGCCATGAATTTAAATACATTAATAATGTGGTATTTGTGCCTAACAAGCATCATGAAGAAGATTAATTTAGATGCACAGGAAGCTCACCATAACAGTCACGTGTTTTCTTTTCTTGCATATTTTCTGTCCTCGCTTCAAGGCATCACAGTTGAGATCATTATTTTATTGATTGAATTTGGATTCTGGGTGATTTTAATGTCATTTTAGGAGACATTTAGGGGAGAATGATTCACTTGACTATTGGTTGGTATTTGAAAGGAATTAAATGGTTTAATGATAAAAATCTAAGCAATTTTATGAAGCTGAATAACAAAATATGAATGAAAAGAACATCAAAGTGAAACAAAGTGAAAAAAAACAAAGTGAAAAAAAATATTTAAATAAAATTTAAAAAAATATTTAAATAATCACTTACTACTTGATAGTGCTTAATGTGAATTTATTTAATTATCATTATCTGCCATCTGCACTTGTGTTAAATTGGCCGGTTTCGTTTGCTTCTGCCATACAGAAATCTACAAATTTTGCGACGTGCAATCTTATTTACTTGATGGTTGTTTTCTTGTCTCCGTTTCCCGTCAGACTCAAGAATTATTCAATGTAAGATGAACGCTGAGGACAAGTTGGAGGGCATGCTGCTGAAGTGCAGCAGCGGAGGAATAGATGGAGGAGGGAGAATCAGTCTGGGAAGTGGAGGTGGACTGGTGGTCATGACCCTCGGGGAACGTTCGCTAGCAAACCACCCCCTGTTGGCGGAGGACGATGATGAAGACGACGGCGACGACGACTTGACCGGGAGCTCGCTGGTTACGCATGACCTGGTCCCTCCAGAGCAGCTGATGATGCAGGAGGAGGTGACAAAGAACGGTGGCGGAGGCGAAGAGGAGGGAGGAGGCGAGGTGGGAGTGCATTTCCCACTAAAACTCACCAATAAATTGCCCTGCTTGCTTCATATGCCAGTGAGTTCATACTGGTGAAGTACTGGAATGAATTCTGTTTCTGTGTATCTTACTTTCAGCGCTGCTGTTGCATAAAATATCCTCCGTCATTCAGAATCACTCAGATTTACTTCCCAAGTGGCAAGAAAAGTGCCACTTTTTAAGTGTAAATCAGTGAAATGTAGATTTTTTAATGATTTAATTTAGTGCATGACAGAATACAACTTGAAACATTGTGAGAGCTCTTCTAGCTACAGTGAAATGAAGTTACAACAAGACATTTGGATGATGTTCAAAGCCACCTCACCCAGAACAGCAGCAGATGTGATCTCCCAGCATGTCTTAGATATTCTAGGACCTAACGTGTCTCTATGGTGTCTTATGTTTGGGGCAACTCTATGCTGAGATGCCCCCGTGCTGCTTTATTATCCTCTCTTTGCCCGTTTGCACCTGCCAGACCTGTATAAACCTCTAGCTGGCCGGGTGGTTCATAAACTAGGTCACACATTAAATGCCTTGACTATCTATAGTCCTGCTTTCACAGTTGAGCATCAAGCAAGAGCTGAAGCTGTCTGACCCAGCAGTCCATATGAAGAGGGACAGAAAAGCAATTAAGGACCTGGTGGTGTGTCCTAAGAAGAAAAAAAGGAAGCAGCGCTCACCAGCAAAGGTCCAAATCAATTTTGACCTCAGCAGTCAATTTAGTTTTCGTGTGAATGAACACTCCCTGAACATGTTTGATTCACCGTGTTCCTTTTTAGATTCTCAGCATGAATGAAGATGGATCGCTGGGAACACCAAACCCCAAGTGTCACGTTTGTGTTCACTGCAATGCTGCGTTCAGGACAAACTACCATCTACAGAGGCACGTCTTCATTCACACTGGTACGGATTACCCAGTTATGTTTTGAAATACGCAGAATACGTCATTTCGTTGGGTTACTGCTGTGTAATTGGCTATCGCGAGTGTTTCCTTTCCATTTCCATTCACACTATTTATGTCTGACAAACTGTAGGCGAGAAGCCATTTCAGTGCAGCCAGTGTGACATGCGCTTCATTCAGAAATATCTTCTCCAGCGACATGAAAAGATTCACACTGGTGAGTAAGACCGAATGCAGTAAGAAAGTGTTTTATCTGCCGTTTGAGTTTCAAATGAGTCATCTTGATTTTTGACTTAGGTGAGAAGCCCTTTCGCTGTGATGAGTGTGGCATGAGGTTTATCCAGAAGTATCACATGGAGAGACACAAGAGGACTCACAGTGGAGAGAAGCCCTACCAGTGTGACTACTGTCACCAGGTATTTGACTGCAGCATAAATGTAGGAATTAATCTGTTAACTTGACCCAATCTCTTCTTAGTTTGGGTCAAGTTAAAAAAAATCCTAGATTTATACAAGATCAGACAGATTTGACAGTTAAATTATATTTTTATGTGACATCAGAGCCTTTATGGGGTCAAATAAAATAGCTGTCAATCATAGCAGCTCAGTTTTCACCATAAAGAAACAAGCACAACAGGTTATATCTGGATTGTTTTTCAGTGAAATGCTTGCACTGAAGTGGATGTTCATATGTCGCCATAGTAACCAAATGATAACATTTAAATTGCATAACAATCACTTGCTGTTCAGTTTCCAAATAGCAGATGTAATTATTATATTATGGGAATTAGTGATTTCTTGATCTGATTTTAATTCTTGTATCAAGACCTTTTTTGAGCAGTCTGTACAGACCACCCAAACAGCAGATCTCTATCGCTAGAGCTGCAACAGCGGCTTTTAATTTATGGTGATTAGCAAATGGCTAATTAACCCATAGAGGAAGAAGTTAGAGAGCCATTACTATGCATATCATTTAGAATAGCCACACATCACACGAAGGAAAAAGGTTGCACCTCACTAATATCCCTGAATCTGTTGGAGACAGAGGGATAATGGAGAGAGTAGCGTGGCCCACTGAAGCAACATCAGTAGCGCAGAGTCATCATTGCACAAAGTGTTGTATTAAGTGTCATCATGGAACAATTTCTATTATTACTATTCTGTAAGATCATGCTTTACTTGCCAAAATTCACACTAGTTTTAATAAGAAGAGTCTACAGAAGACAACCTTCCTATTATTTACAGTGTGATTTTGTGAACTTCAGAATATCCACTATTCCACTACTCAGATTTCTGTTAAAATCCTGTTTATTGCCTACTTTTACAAAATACTCACAAATAAACCACAATATCTACTAAGGATGTGTATCAGGAAGAATCTGGTGATACGATGTGTTTTACAATACAGAGGTTGCGATACAATATATTGCGATATACTGTAATGCTATAAACAAGGTAATAAAATTGCAATTTTTCTTTACTAGAATTTAATAGTAAGAACACTAACAGCCTACTAAATGCCCAACTTACTGAATAAGAGCAAAGGGTCGGGGGGGGGGGGTCTATTTTAGAAAAAAACAGACCACCACCACCTTTTATTTTAAAAACACTCTTTGTGTCCAAGATTAATAAAGAATTTAAAATCTGTCTCATGAGTAAAAATATGCTCAAAAAAAGATCGATACAGTTTTTTTGCATATCGATATATTGCAATATATTGTTATTTTCTTACAGCCCTAATATGTACGAGGAAATAGCAATGTTTTCACATTCTCGTTCACCAGGTTTTTTAGTGTCCACCATAATGTCGTCTCATCTTAAATGAGTTTTCTCTTCACTGTTTGTTTTTTCCTCTCTATTAACAGTACTTCTCCAGAACAGACCGGGTGTTGAAACACAGACGAATGTGTCACGAAAACAGAGAGAGGAAGACAAACAAGACCGCTTGTAAAGTTGGAGCTTCACGTGAAGTCGAGTCTTTGGGTTCTCCTTTTCTTCCTAAAGAGTGTTCTCTACCCAAGAAGAAGCGCCAAAAATGTGCCGACAAGAGTTCAAGCTCTACCATCGCTGCCCAGACAGAAGGCATCGCTTACGCTGAAACCCAGCAAAAGGAAGAGCAGAGTCAAGATAAGATAGGAAGTCTGTCACTTTATGCAGTATCCTCTAAGGTTAAACATGAATATGTCATCGCTGACTACTCTGTGGGACTTCCTGAAGAAACAACCAGCCAACAGGAAGACAGTGAAGTGTCAGCAGAAGAGACAACACCTCCTAAAATAGTCCTGAAGAAAATCCCCAAGAGGAATTTAAAACAGACTATTGACCAACCCCCTCCTTGCTTGCCTACCTTATCAAACTATGAGGAAAACGATAAGGTGGCACAGTACACCTTTGAAATTGTGGACAAGCGAGGCCTTTTAGACGTAGAAGGCAGCACTGATCTCGAGTCAGTTGAAACTCTTCAAGGAGGACCAACAAAACCAGCAGCCAGCAGCACAAACTACGACGATGCCATGCAGTTTCTCAAGAAGAAGCGATACCTTCAAGCTGCGGTGACCAACAGCCGAGATTACGGCCTAAACGCGGGCAGCATCTCCGCTCAGCCACCCGTTACACAAACCGTTGTGTCAACCGTCATCGACGAAACTGTCCCCGCCACCATTCTGGAGCCCCAGCCAATAAACACGGAGATCAAGACAGCTCACGAGAAGAGCGTTTTGCCTGATGAGGTTCTGCAGACACTGTTGGACCACTACTCGAACAAATCTAACGGGCAGTCGGACATTTCTTTTAGCGTGGCGGACACAGAGGTGACCTCAAGCATATCGATTAATTCCTCAGACGTTTCCGACAGCAGCCCCGTGGAGAGCCTCGAGGTTTCTAGTGGCCATTCTCAGCCACCTACTGAGAAAGTCAGTCTCTTGCAAGAGTACTCCAAATTTCTCCAGCAGGCACTGGAGAGGACCAGTCAGAACGACAGCTACCTGACCAGCCAGAGCCTCAGCTTGGTCTCCGAAAACCCCACATTAGCTGGACAACCTTTGTTCTCCACGGAGAAACAGTTTCCTTCCCCAAGCAGGTTCAAATCAGGGATGAGCTCTCCACTAAGATCCACTTTGGAGAAACCTCACTTCGGATTACTGGTCGGAGACTCCCAACACTCATTTTCCTTTTCAGGCGACGAGACCTCCCCTCCCTCAGCAGTGTCTCCAGCAGAGGAGGACTTCCTGGAGCAGGTCTCGCCCTCGAAGAAGGCCGACGCTTCTCACGGGATACTGCAGACTTTTCAGATAAGCTCCTTCGATCACAACTTCAAATCGCATTTCCAGACGTCAAGGTCTGGATCCTCCTCGCAGTTTACCGTTGCCAATGGACAAGTAAGCGTTCGAGGACACAGCACAGACTTCTCAGAGTTCCCTTTAGTTCGAGTCACCGAGACCAGGTCTCAGCTGAACTCCTCCCCCGATGTTTCAACCAGTGAATCGTTTGGCTGAATGAAAAAGGTGGAGGGGAGATTTCATTTGTTGGTAATTTCAGCAGCACTTTATCTCATCTCTCCTGTTTTGCCAAAACAAATCTCATAGCAAAATATGTGCTCTTTCCTAAAACTCTTAGCAAAAAAAGAAAAACTTAACTTTTCATTCAAAACAATTGATTCTGACCAATAAAATCCCACTATAATTAGCAGTTCCCTGTTGGAAAACAAGCATTTCTTCTTCTTCCGGAATGTACTCTCAGAGTTTAAGTGACCAAAGTGTACTAATACAAGAGATTCATTAATATTCTCACACGTTGCTGCCATAAGACTTAATGTTTCATGCTGGTGCAGTTTGCCTTGCTAAAAAAATAAGGTCCAGTCTCACTTGCTGCTTAATGCAATATTTCCACTTGTATTTATGTTTGCTGTTTTGTTCTTACTGTAGCTACCTCCCCTTGCTGTTTATCTAAGGAAACAACTGCATTTGTTTTCATACATTTCAGCTCTTAAATGATATCACAAAAGCACAATCATTCTTCACTTTATGTTAAAGTCACTTTATTCTCACCTAGAATGGATATTTCCACATGGTGCATGTTGGGTGGTTTAGGTCTCATCTAGTTTATGGTAATCAAGTAATTACGGTTGGTGTAATGACCCAGAATTAGAAAATTCGACTTCACTTTTATAAATTGCTCAACATCATGTGAAATTTGCACACGATCAGCTGTGATTAAAAAGTCTTGGGTTACTTAAAACACGTTTTTGTCTGCTCCAAAAATTATTTTGGCCCCAAAAAGCTGCATGCATGTAATGGTTGCAGGATAAAACTGTCTTTAAGGAGTTAAAATAATTTATTTAAGGAGATTACTTGTCAGGATTGTGCTTAGTTTTGGCACAATGTGCACATTCTTCACTACAAGGAATGTAATGCGTACAGCAAAGTAGGAAATCCTAAACTGAGATTCGTGAGTAGGTGAAAACTGACGTACCAGATTGGGTTTATTTAAAATGACCTCGGGCTCTTTGATGTAGTCACTTGAAGGAAGAAGCAGTTCTTTCTGCGGTTTGTAGTACTTAGTTTTACAGATATTCGACAGGTTTTGGGAGGACGACCTTGTGCGTCTACAGTTTGGAAAACAATATTGGACAAGATGCAGCATGTGTGGAAACGTGGTTTTACAGTTTCAGTCATTTTGCTTCTGTGCCTTTCTTTTTAAATTATTTCAGCACATCCTTTTACTCATTCCTCAATTATTTTTCAGTTTTTTTTCTCGGCCTGTGCTTTAAGGCTACTAACTATTCTTGCACAACAATAACGAATACATAAGCTATCAACTTATTCACTATGTAATATGTTGAACTGGGAGCTTTATTTAATTTTGCCTTTTGTGTTTTATTATTTTTAAGTCTTTGAAAGAAAAATCACTAAGATTATTTCTCAAAACTATTATCAGTTGTTCGGAAATGGCATTTTAATGGCTGTGCTTAGTAGAAGTACAACTTCAGAGGTTTAGATGTTTTTCTTAGCATCACTCATTGGCTAGAGTTCGGTCTCCTTTCAAGAAACCATGCGTGAGCTCTCCTGTACTCGGTCGCGGTGTTGCTTTTCGTGTGTACATATATTTGTGATGTTTTAGGTGCTATTGTGTTTAACACTGTCTTATGTGCACCGCCCAGTTTGAAACTGGTGTTAGGCTCCCTCTTGTTACAACTCCTTTGACAATCAGGGACAAACGGCACCATTTTTAATCATCAAAAACTTTCTTTATTATTGATCATTCCCTTTAGAATGTATAGAAACTACCCTGCTGTAAATACATTGTATATTTTTCTGTTCTGCAAAGTACTGTCTATTATCAGAGAAATGAGGTCTGTGCAAGAGACATTTTAACCTGAAGCATTTCAGATTCATCAAGACAGTTAAACTGTCTGTTGTTGTGGCTATCTGAGAACTGTATACATCTCAGCTGCATCAGACAAAAATGTACTTTTTTTTATTTGAGACTTTTGATTCAAGTGGACATTTGTATTTTATTTTTAGTAAATGCAGTTTAAACAACTACAGGTAGTAAAAATGTCTCTCCCTTAGATAAATGGAGTATGACTCCAGCTTAAAGTCTCCTTCTTTGTGAAATAACCTCAATAATTCATCCCAGTTGCAATAGATCACCGTGAAATGGTAACAGCTCTTTTTTTTAATACTATCATGTCATTTTAAGCCATCTTCAAAAGCACAGTGCAAATGGGTAATTGTAATTAATTGTTTTTCATTCAGTTTTTGGACAATTTTCAATTTGAAAAATAATAATGCAATCCTGTTCAACTTATTAACTTTTGAGCAGTTATCTTATTTTTTTCTGTTAATTGTCACTCTCCTGGCCATAAGTGTCCTTGTATAAGCTAGAAAAAAATACTTGTCTTGTGTAAAAAGATCTGAATTATGAATTTTTTGATAACTATTTTTGAAACGTCATTTAAGGCACTGAGATGTACAGTCATATGGAGTCGCTCTTGCTACCTTCATTTATCTCTATACGAGTCCTTTGTGTCAAGATCTTTAAATCGGAGATGGGAATCTGAACTTTGGCATTTTCATACTTAAAAGAATTTGACAAGGAAGCGTTCTGCTTCAATATATGGTTGGTCTGATGTTAGGTTGATTTGCATGGTCTCTTGACTTGTTGGGTCGGGTGAACTTGTTTTATGAATAATGTGCAGCTTTAATTGTAGCTGAATAATCAGTCAAGTAACCCCATATGATTAGAATTTTGCAATATATATATTCTGATTTGTAAGCAATCTGATTAAATTGTTTTGATTGTTGTGTGTCATGTCCTTAAGAATAAAAGTATTCTTATTATGAGAGATTTAGTTTTTGTTTTTATAGCAGTTTTGTATGGTGACATTTAAAGAAATGTGATGCATCAGAAACAAGGATTTTAGATTTAATTGAAATTAAAAACCAGAACAAATGACAACGGGGATGGGAGACTTACTTAAAATGGCCTGAAATTCTAACATGAACACTTTAAAGAGAAAATTTAGCCTTTTTATTTAGACTTTAAGGTCTGGTGAGGAAAAATAACCATACCGACAGGCAATACTGAGCAGGTGTTACAACCCATCAGAATCTGTGACCCCAGGGGGCGATAATCTACATTTTGACGCATATTATACGTTTTACATGACGAGTGAGGCTTTCAAAACACTTATAAAGGTGAAAAAGAAAACTTTTAGTAGTTCCTCAGTGGGAAAATTGTAATACGAGTTAATTATAACGAAGGTAAAGTCACATTTTGATGGAGATCAGAAAAAGTGCATTTTTTTGTCACCAGTGTGACATAAGTGAACGAAGATTTCAATTAATGTTTTATTTAAATGTAATTATTTCTAAACAAGTCTTTCAAAGACTTTCGTCGTTTTTTAAGACATATATGTAGATAAATTAATGACCTCTCCCTGCGGTCACAGATTCCGATGGGTCACAGATTTCGTTCACCTGTTCGGTTAAACCGAGCCAGAAACGACGTATATTTGTCAAATGATCCACGTTATAATATGGTGGTACTTTAATCATTAAACAAGCTTTCTTACGCCCGGGCTTTAGGCCAAAACTAACACAAGCCCTTGTGCAAATGCTGCAACACACTTAGGAAAGGTAAGCAGACACCTGCTGAAAGCTGACGTCGTCAAACAAAACGTTGTCCTTCTGGCCGGATTCACAAATTTTGCACTTTATCTCAGTTTCTTAATAAACTTGGAATGGCATGGGACCCTGAACAGGTAAAGTGGAAACATACGGCCTATCAAACTTTTTTAAATGGTAATGTGACAACTGCACAGACAAGAAATACCTTTAAAAACTTTAAAAACGAATAGCTACGAGAATAAATGTGAACATTTAATGTGTGTCACGAGAGATACCGCCATTACTGGTTTGCTCTGCTTCGTTTATTTGTTTCAGACCAATTAAAATCGCGCGTAACTGTAAACAAAACTTTATTTAAAAGTACAGTTCTCAAATGGTCATTAAACAGATATTTCTGTTGTGTGTAGCCATAAAAATATATATTTTACTAAAAGAAGCAAACAAAACCCTCAAAAGTGGTCTAGTTTGGAGTTATTTTAATGTTGACGTAATCTTGTCAGGAGACGCAAACGCACCCTGCTGTATCCGGGTAACCTCCTGCCGCACCTGCTGTGTTTCACCGGGATAGAAGGTGCTACAAGGGCTTTCACTTTCAACACAAACTCACCTTTACTTCCCCAAGCGGTTACTTCTTTATAGCAGTAAAACATTTTTTCCCATGTTATCGTTTGACATCCAGTCCACCGCAAGAAAACATCTGCAGGTGCGATGGAAACCCAGCCAACCGGTAGGACTCTGCATACTTGGGATCAGGTGGGAGATGGGACAAAGCTGCTGAAAGATGGATCTGCTGGTAACAGCACAAACACACACGTGGAAGATTTATTCCACGAGGATGCTCGGGTAAGAGGTTTGTCAGTTCAGATTAGCTAGTATTTAGTATGACTTCAAACTTTTAAGAGAACATGAGAGAAAAACATTGATAAAGCACTTGAATCTTGTGTGTAGGGTTTCCACCAGTCAAGCCAGCCCTGGTGGAGGATCAAGTTGTTTGTGTGGGAGCCGGTGCTTTTTGGCACCTGGGATGGCGTTTTCACCACCTGCATGATCAACATCTTTGGTGTCGTTCTGTTCCTTCGCACCGGCTACCTGGTGGTCAGTACACACTGTTTTACTCTGTTTGCTGAGCTGATTTCACTCTTTTACCTAGTCAGGAGCATAAGCTTTAAGATGCAAGGCAGACATTTGCTTCTAATTATAATTATTTTATTTGCTAATAAATATACTTATCCCAGAAATGTCATGTCTTCCTTCACATTTTGAAGCAGTTTGTATTTATTTACCATATGCACATGTCTGTAGTAGATGTCAGAAGTGGACTAGCGTTGAACAGAGATCATACTTTATAGTACCTAACGTTCTGTTTATTAATAATAAATAGTTTTTTTCATTTCTAATTAGCGCTGTTAAAGCTTTTTACTGTTACTTTAACCTTAAAAAGGATCTTTCTCCCTGCCAGTGGATGCTTAACACTTAACTTGGCTTGTGTTTGTAACTACAAAGATCTTCGGGCTGTAATTGCTGCGTGCTTTTTGGTCTGGGTTGACAGCCTAAGTATAGTTCCCACTGTGGAAGAAAGGTTTTTTTTTTATCCCCACTGAGACGAATGTTATCAGAAATTACATGCTTGCTTTTGCGTGAAATGAAACAACGTAGCTTCAGCACATTTCCCTGTGTTGATGGTCTCAACACCTACGCACCATATCAGTTATGTTTTAGTAGAACTGTAGATACAAGAAAAGCATGAAGATGGACAAAAGGGGAATGCTGAGTATCAAAGATCCAGAAACGAACCGCGAAGAGTGTTTTCATGGTTAACTCCCAGAGTTAATAGGATGATTCTTCGGAATTACTTTTCATTTTGATACCGCGGCAGAGATAAACGCTGGAGAAAAGTGAAAGTTTGCACAAACATTTTGTACAGCAGCAAATCTGATTCAGATTTAGTAGGAAGAACCGTTTTCTTTCTCTTTGCATCAGATTTATTCTTAATACATATAAAATACAACTACAGTTTTAAGTTAATCAAAACATGAAATTAGTAAAAATGTACAGACTAAGAATAACAACATAAAAAACAAAGACAGAAAAGGAAGGAAAGCAGGGATTTGTTAGCATTATTTAGGTACTTTTACAGGAATTCAAGGTGTGCTTAGATGTAACCTGCTGTATGTGCATGTGATGTGTGTTGTGGTGACTCTGGATTTGTGTCATGTTGTGTATGATTTTCATCAGGGGAACACGGGCGTGCTGTTGGGGATGCTCCTCGTCTCCATAGTCGTGTTGGTAGCTTTAGTGACTGTGATGTCGGGGATTGGAGTGAGTGAGCACTGTGGTGTAGGGAGCGGAGGAATCTACTCTATGATCTCCACCGTGCTGGGAGGCAGGGTGGGGGGCACTGTAGGCCTCCTTTACGTGTTTGGACAGGTGAGTGACAGATGTGGACTTTCTGTTTGAACTTTTTTCTCCTTGTTATGTTTTTCTTTGATAATCCAACTAAAATACTCGGTACGTGACACACATTTATATCTTTGTATCTTCTGTCATGTCTGTGCCGTTTCCATCCTGCAGTGTGTTGCTGGGGCCATGTACATCACAGGCTTCTCTGAGTCCGTGGCTGAGGTGCTGGGTCTGCAGAACCAGTGGGCGGTTCAATGCATGTCTGCAGCAGTGCTGCTTGCCTTGCTGGGAATCAACCTGGCAGGTGTGAAGTGGATTGTAAGACTCCAGCTGCTGCTGTTGGCTGTGCTGGCAGTCTCCACTTTGGACTTTGTCATTGGCACCTTCACGCATCTTGATCCAGGTAGGGCTGGGGTTAGCGGTGCTCAATCTAATATAGTTATAAGTCTTTTCCTTGTTTTTTTTTTTTTAAACACCTTGAATTATAAGGGATTACTTTAATATATAATATAAATATTAAAAGTCTGGGCTAGTATTGCAAACAGACTGATCCTGATTTATTGCCAAATCAGTTTTATTATTCAGTAGATCACAATAATTGAAGCACTGTTCATTTAGTTTGGCCATATTGGACTAAATCTGAACAGAAGTTAAATCTGTGTCAGAGATAGTCAAGCTGCCTTTGTTTTGTTACATCATCGATAAACCCCAGTGAACCATGTATGTCGATTTTAACATACAGCTTCCGAATGTTTTACAAGTGATGTTGCAGCTTCAGGTTCTGCAACATCACCTGTAGTTTTTCAGGATTCTGTAATCGCATACCTCTGTCCTCACATATTGATGGTCAGACCTGTCTATGACGCTAAACTAATCAGTGTGTTATGTTTTTTAACAAACCAAAATCCAATTAAGTTGGAGTATTGTGTAAAATGTAAATAAAAACACCACATAAGTTACTTTGAAAACAATTCTATTCAATTTAATACAATACGACAAGATATTTGATGTTCCGACTGAAACTTTATTGTTCTTTGCAAATATTTACTCATTTTAAATTGAATGCCCGTAACTTGTTCTGAAAACGCTTGTACAGAACTAACAAAGGTAACAAAGGGAATGTTGGGAAGTGCAAAAAAAAGATTGGGTATCAAAGGAGTGTCCATGAAAAGCTCAGTCACTCACCAATGATGGGGTGATCCTCACTGAGTCACATTTGCAGGGAATTTAGGGATGTCATCATCGACAGTCCATAATCTCATCAAAAGATTTAGAAAATCCGGAAAGGCAACAAGGCTCGAGCCCATCTGAGATGGACTGACACAAAGTAGAAAAGTGTGCTGTGGTCTGACGCGTCCATGTTTCAAATTATTTTTTGAAAATCATAGAAGTCATGTCCTCCGGGCCAAAGAGGAAGATGACTGAATTTTTATGTGATGTGTGCTCACATAAGAAGTCACCATTAATGAGAATACAGTTTTTGGAGGTTGAGTGAAGTCTTTCAGGAAAACAATGCTATTTATAGACATACTAACAGTTACAGCAGCGAGGCCTCACAGTTAAACAGTGTGGCTACTAGACTGGCCTGCCTGCAATTCAGGCCACACGGAAAATGTGTGGAGCATTATGAAGCGTTCGATATGACAATGGAGGCCTGAGACTAATGAGCAATAAGTTGTACATCAAGCAAGAACGGGAAAGAATTTCACCTACAAAGCTTCATCAGGTGGATTTCTCAGTTCCCATACACGTATCATGTGTCGAGGAAAGGTGATGTAACGCAGTGCTAAACAAGCCCGTCGCCTGGTACATGTTTATCTATTTGTTCATCATTAGCTTTTGCCAAGCAGCAACTATGCTTCCTGGTGTCTACATAATTCTTACACAGTGAAAACATTTCATGATACCACACCAACAACCCATCGCTCACAGATTACAAGCATTAAATTTAAAATGAGAGAATACTTGCAAAAAACCCCAAAGTTGATCAGCTTAAACATTGTCTCGTATTAGTAGTGTATTCGGTTGAACATAGGTTTAAAAGGATTTGAAAGTCATTTTGTCACGTACAGTGTCCCAACTTGATTGAAATTGGGACTGAATATGTTTGAATGACCCTGCAGTTTCTGATGGAAGTTTTTTTGACCATTTAAAGATGACATCCCTGATGTACCATAAAAGCATATTTCAGTTCAAAATGTAAATGCAACACAAAAAGTTTTTGTGACATCCAATTTGGTTGTGAATGCCATGAAATCTGAAAAAGCCAAGTCTGCATTAAAAATTCAGTATAGTTACATAGTAAATGCTACATTTGGATTACTACATAGGAAAAAATACAGATTAGCATAAATGCTCATTTATGTGACAGCATGATGTCACCCAAACTGTGATGCAGAGGATAAACTGTACTTGCAGCAGCATTTTTAAAAAAGCAATATTTATTAATGATTGTTAAAGTTTCATATTAATTAATAAAGAGCTAATTTACCATCTGATAAAAATATGAGGAGGCATGTTATTTCTGAAACACAGCTCTGGTTAATTAGTCTAGTTTCATGTTTGCATTTCTTGTTGTACCAAATTAAAAAGGCTGCTGTTGGTGGATGGAAAAATAACCTACTGCACTGATAATATTCTAGTCACTGAGGTCCATTTAAAAGTAAAGTGAGAGGAAGATGAGATGGAATAGTGTTTGGAAAGTGCCGTGAGCTGGACAAAAATATGGAAATGTTAAGATGATAAGAATCACACACTTATGTTATTTGAGTTTATATGCAGTTTGACATCTGAAACCTGTTTTTTTATCTTAAAAATGCATGTAAAAAAACTGTTCTTTTCCTAAATGATTGTTTACAGGCAAAATTCAGCTCTGTTCCGATTGTAACAAGTCCCTAAAGTATTATTTACACATAAAGCTTCAGCAGATCACCTGCACTCTGTGGAGGACATGAATATTTTTCCACACAACATTACTTACATTTAAAAACCTCGAAATGATGCAGTTGACTCAAAATATTATTGTCTGTGATCTGTTTAGGCCAGTAGGTGTTGCTGTAGGTTCACTTATGGTGTTTAATCACTGCCCTACTCATACACACATACTACCACTGTGTTTTTTTTCTCCAGTGGGAAATCTCTTTCCTATTGAGTTTGTTGCTTACATTAGAAAGCTTTTGTAAAATGATGTTACGCTCTTAAAATATATTTCATGCTTGAAATGCTTTTTGCTTAAGTGTAACATTTTTTGAGAATATATTCTTTTGCTGGTCTGCAGGAAATCCTTCCCTACATTTCCTGTTCTCATGATTATCAACTTCCTGTCCAGTGAGAAGTCCCCAGAAGCTTGGCCCATCTTTGAACAGTGCATATCAGACACGAGAATGCTCATTCGGTACATTTTACCACAAAATAAAAAAAAAAAAAGAAACAAAGATTCGAAAACTTGTATTTAAGCACATGTTGCGCTGCTCCCTCCAAAAACTTATATAAATCAAGCTACATGTCAAATGCTTGGCACTGTTTAGTTTGTTCACATTTTAGCTTTATGACCTTTTGTTGCCAGTTAAACCAGTTGCCAGTTTATTTCCTTGACACAAGTGTGCACTGCTTGGCTACCCCCACCCCACCCCAATTCAATAAGCTTTGTAGCACAGTTGGTAGAAGCCAGATAGCAGCTCTAAACTGTTAGTGAGCCAGCCATAACAGCCAGTCCAGCTTTTTCCAATTAAATGCTGCTGTGTGTGTTTTGGTGACCTCATACTTGGCAGAGGACCAGCAGGTCCCTTAACAAACTGAAACGGCCCGGATTAGAATGAACTCGCTGAATGCTGAGACACATCCTGAAGAAAAAGAAGCCCCCGCCAAAATGATGTGATCATGGTTTGATAACATGCCCGCTGTCTGTTCATACATAGGTTTCTCACACCAGCATAGATTAAACATGTATGGTCAGCCAAGAATTCCTTTTGCTTGGGAGAAATCGCTTTGAATATGGTTTTATGTTCATATTTTTGCACTTCTTTCTTGATTAGAGAGGTTACTCCGTGTACATGCATTTAATTGGCTTTATGCACAGCTCCACTACTTCCTGAACTTAGAACAACTCCTTTGTTTCCTGTCTGTCATTACTGGATGAATTGATTAATCCAGGTGTGTCTGACCTAAGTAACCACAACGGCAATGGTCAGACACACCTGCATTAATCAATTCATCCAGTAATGACAGACAGGAAACAAATTAGTTGGTTCAAGATGGGTTATGATGGGTTTTTTGCAACCAACCCAAATTAGATAGACCAAACTAGCGAAGTGACATAACAAGAAATGCACGTTTAAAAAAAGTATCTAATAATAATGATGGAAACAATGATTACAATGATGATCATAAATAAAAAAAACCCAAGTCTTTTCTTAAAACATTTTTCTTTGCTTTTAAATGAGCCTGAGCTGCTTTTACTGTTACATATTAGTGTTTTAGTAATGGAGTTATTATTATGAGGTTTTTTTTTTGTTTGTTTTCTTTGTTTAACCTTTTAACTTAACAGCACTTTGGGCAGTTTTGTTTTCTAAATGCTCCACAAATAAAATTGGACTGGAATATTAAATTCATTATTAATTTAAAAAAATATCCCCATTTAAATCGCCACTAAAAGACCAGGCCACCAAAAGACCAGGCCACCAAACTCAAACTAGCAAGGGATGGTGAAACAGAGAGATGAAAGGACCTGAAAGACCTGCAAAGCTTCATAACATTGGACCTCACAGGGTAAAACATAGAATATATTGTATACTTTAAAAAGCGGAGCTGTATGGTTATAACTTAGCTAACTTAGTAAATTATAATAAATAATATTTCAGTAAAACCCACTTAAAAATTCTCCAGGTTTAATGCAAACAAATAGGAAAAATGCCAGAGATGGTAAATGCATTCACTGTCACTTATGAACCACTCCTGTGATGCCGTTCCATGAAATAGTTTTTTCTTCATTTACACTGCTTACAAGTGGAAACATATTTAAAGTTAAAACAAGGAGAGAAAAAATACATTTAATACTTATATCTCACAATAGTTCTGATTCATCTGATGTTGGAATGGAGATGGGAGGGGGTCATTTCCCTCTTCATGTCTTGTAATTTGCTCAGTCTGGTCAGGAACATTGCCAGCATATTGTCTCTGTTTACCAAACAGTTTGACCACCAGTCCTTTTTGACTGTGCTGCTTAGATGAATTACCGCTTCTCACGCCCTGCCATGTCCCTGTAGTTTCAGCCTGTATGAACTCAGTCAGAAGCCATAATGGGCTCATTGGGTCTGGGGTTTAGGGTGTTAACCAGACTCACCCACATTTTTTTGGAAAATGACAAAGGAAAGCTGCCGGAACTGAGATCTGAAGCCCGCTTTGACTCCAGAGGCCAACTCATCATCATTCTCTGTAAACAGAACCATAATATGAAGTTATCGATCATCCCGGAGGGACTTGCCCCACCTCTGTAAAATCACAGCCCACTTTGTGCTCCATGCACAACAGTTTATACTGGTTGGTGTGTGTGAGAGGGTAAGAGGTCAGTTAGACAGAGGGAGAGGCCTCAGATGCTCATGTAATCTGACTACACATTCCAGTCGGCATCAGAGGAATGCTGTGCTCGGAGAGGAGCCCCACTCTGCCCATACACTTGCTTTTCAACGAGTAAACAAACAGAAAAGGGAACATTATCAACTAGCTTAGTCTGAAAACATGGTTGGTTTATTTGGCTTTTAAACCAAAGCTGTGTTGCGGTGCTACTGTTTGTGGTGTGAGTCTCCACCGCAAACAGTCGGATGCATTTAGATCATCATTGAAGGTGATTTTGGGTGCATATGATTGCATTCCTTTTGGTAGTGTCAAAGTAAATATGTCCTGCACTGGGCTGAAATTCCACACACAATGTGAAGGCTCTGTTGGGATTGCTATTCCCGTTTAGGCATTCAGAAAAAAAAGATATGTATTGCAATTTTCTGTGTTTGTTATGCACTCTTCAAAACAGCTGTAGCTGTCGTGAAAGAGCGATTTAGGAGAAGCTCCAAGAACTACCTTTGTGCACCATGCTCAGTGTTTGGAGCTGAACTGGTAATATTCATGGCCACTAAGGCTGATCTATTTTAAGGAAATATGGTCAAATATACTCTAGTCCTGGAAATAGAAGAATAATTGTTGTTACTCATAGATGTTTATTTTTTTCTAAAATGAAATGTTTCCAAGTTGAGGTCAAGACTGACTTGACTGAACTTTAAATTGAGTTAGAATTAAACCTGCTGAGATGTTCAGATCCCGCTCCAAAACCACATGTTGGTTATTTATCACAACTTGTATTCCTGCGTTAGATAACAACACATTTGGTAGGTGTGGTGCAAAATACCGTTAAGATGTCATCTGTTGTGGCCCAGCAGCACAGCTTTGCCTTAGAAACACATGGAAAATGCTAATAAACTCGTCTTTATCTTTAGGGTGAAATACAAGTGAACACGTTGCTCTCCTGGAAGCGTGATGTCCTGAAACACAGAGGATCTGAGCATTTTCATCAGGAGGTGAAAGAGTTTAAATATGGTTACACCCTTTCTAAGAAAGCTCGGTCATGAGAGCAGGCAGAGTCAGGCTCCCTTGGATGGAGGAGTGTGATGTCGTAATATGGGTGTGGAGCTCATGGTGTGGACATGGAAGCTGATGAGCTCTGGATTTATTTGGTCCTGATTGTTTAGACAGAGGGCGATCATACAGGGTCACAAGGTGAGCAAAAGGACCATTTAGTGTTAGTTTACACATGACACAGAGAGCATTCAGACCTAGAGTGAAAAGTGCACCCATCACTTTAGGGTTTGGCTTTGTTTTAAAAAAAAAAGAAAAACAATTCTTACTCTATCTTTACTCTCTCTCTCTGTCTCCCTCTCTTGCTCACTTTGTTCCTTTTTCTAAAAACTTGGAAGCTGTCGAGCTTCTGAAAAGGGTGGTGACTTCCTTTTGGATAAACATGTCATTAATCTGAGAGAACACATTCTTTCCCATCGCAAGATAACCAAGGAGGAAATGTCCGGTGTTGTAACGTAGGCGGGTCCTTTGGGGTGTGTGCTTTTAAAAGGCCCCCAGTAAGCAGAACAACCTTCACATTCAGCAGACTGACCCATGACTGAACTGACCTGTCTGAACCTACCTGCCTACAGGTTGCTAGCCCTAACCATCGTAGCCTGCCATATGTTTCGTTTTTAGATACATTCACAACTTTAAATGACATTATTAGTTTGGTGTTTTATGACCATTCATGGTAGAGTGGAGCTGTGATCTGTGCTATGCAGGAGATTGCTAAATATGCAGATGTATCGCAGTGTTAACTAAAGCTTCAGTGTATTTTTTAATATTATGAACTGGATGCAAAAACAAATATATAGAAAAATAACTTACCTTTTCCCAAAATAAAACCTGTTATTTATGTGTTTCAGAGACATGTTGTCGATAATATGTTCCTTTGATTTTCGATGTATAGTCAAAACTGTGGTAAATGAATAAAGGATACTTCCAGAATTTGTTATAAAGATAAACCAAGCAGAGCTCTTAGATCCAAAGACTTAGGGCAACTAGTCCAGACCAGAGTCCAGATTAAACATGGAGAAGCAGCGTTTAGCGGTTATGCTGCAAACAAGTGGAACAAACTGCCAGTATAGATAAACTTTCCCCACATGTAGACACTTTTAAATCCAGATTAAAAACAATTCTTTTCCTGTTCGCCTATGAATGAAATCTGCACCGTAACTTATAACCGATCTTGCTTTTAATATTTTAATTTAACTTGTGAAGATATTCCCTAATGCGGAATATCGGGGATTTAATGGTTTCATCACGGCTGCCGCCACCAGATATCCTTTGTGTGATAACTCGAACAGTTTTTACAACAGATTTTGATATTCTGTATATCTGTTTAGGTCCCTGCGGCTATGATCTGCATTGAGTTTCAAGATTATCTGATTTATGGTTTCCTCACCAGGTGGCGTTTATGCACGAAAAATCTGATTTTTTCGGCTAAATCTCTGGAACTATTTTCCTCATTTACCTCAAATCAAGTGCAAATAAAAGGTCATGACCTCAGGATCCGGGATGCATCCTGTCTTGATGTCATACTGGGCTGGTTCAAAATTTCCACACCAAGTAGAGCTTTGTGACTGAACATCTGCATCTTTATATTATTGTATTGTGTATTTGAGGATTGGGGACTTTCGGGGATATATCCCTTGTCGTCGTTTCTTACGACATAGGCCTTGTTTTTGTGATTTTTGCCGTTTTTAATTCTTCTTTTCAGCATCTGTAATGCTTGTGATGTTTTTGTCTAAAGCAATTAGAATTGTCGTGTACATGAAACTTGATATACAAATAAACTTGCCATTGCCTAAAGCATCTTAAAATTTATCTATCAAAACTGACATCTTATGTTTAACAATTTTTTATTATTTGTCTAACTTTTTAATTTCTAAGAAAAAAATAGCTATTACTATATTCTGCAACTTTAAGTAATGGTTGTGGCAGAAAATAACTGCTCTTTGTAAACTAATCTTTGTAAACTGTAAAAACCTATTTCTTTCTCATAAACTTTAAACTTTATTCATTTATAAAGTGCTTTCCATGCCAACACAAAGTGCCGTACAAGATAAAATAATTTAAATTAAAATACACAGACAAAATGACAAAGAATTCCTAACCCCCAATTGCATTCACTTACACCCAGGTATTCATACACACGAGGACAATCCCTCCCACAACCCACTATCAACTGTCTTTTCCTTTTACTAAAACTATTAAAACATTGAATAAAATGAGAGAATAAATACTTAAATAACAATAGTTGAAAACATCTGGCTGTTAATGTGAGGGAATTATATTAATGGGATCCATCCTCACCATGAGCCAGTGCCCTCACGTCTATAGAGCCGCAACCACCCAGCACCCCGGTCAAGGCAGGGCAGGGTCCGACACCGAAGCTGTAAGGTTGCGGTGCCAGACTCCACACCACCCAGACCAGGGCAGTTTCTGCAACAGCAACCCCATGCCCAGAGGGCAGTGCCCCCAGTGTGGAGGATCCCTGTGAGGAGAACACTGGAGTTTATACAAGAAAAATGCTTTTTATGAAACAATAAGAGCCAATTAAAACAAAAACAATAAAAGGCATATACAGTCCTCTTAAAATATAATACAAAATATCTCTGTGTGTATATATATA
>JBAMHX010000014.1:18348510-18359184 GCA_037177515.1 Pseudomugil tenellus | reverse complement strand
TTCTTGTTGTTTGATGTGTTGACCAGTGTGGAAGCGCTTTCATTTTGCTGTGTGTGTGTGTGTGTGTGTGTGTGTGTATTTTCATGTACATATATGGTGAACCAGGCCACAACAGAGCTCTGCACATGAATACACTCCCAGATCCATGGTGTCAGTTTTCTGCTGGTGCTCACTCAGCTTTAGGAAGGAAATAGCTGATTCCCAGCTCAGATTGTCACTTCCATATTTAGGATTTCAAACCATTGTTAGAGTGGACAAGCTGACTGCCAGTTGTTCTCCACCCAAAAATGACTGCCCATCCAGTGATCTCTGCCCTGACATCACCTTCCCACTGAAGCCTGAGCAGGGTGATTAGCACCTTCTAGTGGTTGCAGCGTAAACTGCTGTCTAGTTAGGCGTGCAGGGGATTTATCCAATTCATACAAACCTAAATGAAACTTTTTTGACAGTGATATTTTTAAAAGATAATTTTCTGTCATTCTAAAACAAATTATGCATATATTTATTTTGTTCTTTATCTACAGACACTGAGCGGACACAAATCTTCACAGAAACAAGCCACAGATCTTCAAAGTCCACAAATGTTTCAACTGAGCCACTTACCTCCACCCTTTTAACTGTTACAGAGGCCATTAGCAGTATTAGTAGTAGTAGTAGTAGTAGTAGTAGCAGTATTAGTAGTAGTAGCAGTAGTAGTAGTAGTAGCGGTAGTAGCAGTATTAGTAGTAGTAGCAGTAGTAGTAGTAGTAGCGGTAGTAGCAGTATTAGTAGTAGTAGTTTCAGTAGTAGTAGTGGTAGTAGTAATAGGAGTAGTAGTAACAATATTAGTAGTAGCAGCGACTGGAAGGGCCTCACTAACACAGACGGGATCCCCCGCACCCCCCACGGTAACACCCTGCCTCAGAACAGCCCGGATACCACTCTCGGAGTTGGGAATGCCAGATATTTGGTGTCGCAAACTGCCGTCCTCAGCGACGCCACGTATACAACCACCATTGGTCGTGCTGGGGAGAGGACTCTGCTGTCTGTTACTTCTTCTTCCAACAACAGCTCATCTGCCTTTACAGAGGACTCCAGCTCCCATCAGCCTTCCTCTACTTGGGCTGTGCCTCCCAGGCCTGCAGAGACTGAGGGTTACACTCAAAGTACTCCATCCACAAGGAATACTGGGGGAGAAACAACAGAGCAGCATGTCACACAGACTTTTTCAGAGACTGTGAGCCCAGCAGGGGCCAGTGGAGCCCAAAGCCTGAGCGGACAAACTAATGGCACGCAGAAGCAATTCTCTTCGACGTCGCAGGAAACGTCCGACTCAACCCCACCTCTCAGGGTGTCCGAGCCCAGCACCGACCAATCAGATGTGTCTGTGTCTTCCACTCCTCCTTTTGTGTCACCTCCAGAAGGTCCTGCAAATGTTTCTGGGGCGGATCATGGGTCTGGCTCTAGCGTTGGAACTTCCACAGTGTCTTCCACTGGAGCCCACAGCTCCAGCACACAGAACCGCGAAGCCACTGCGGTGCTTTCCACTCAGACCAGAGAAAATGGCGGAGGCCTGGGTCTAACTGCAGTGCCCTCCACAGCCAGTACCAGTGTATCTGAAATCACTGACATGCCAGTGGTTACTGGGATCTTGCAAACATCTCCACCAGTCACTGTTACAGAAAGGTAAACAGTTAATGTAATAGCGAAACACATCTGTCAGGTCTGTTTAAAGGTTTAATATTACAATGAACTTTTCCTCAGATTTCATTCGTTCATTTCAGCAGATCCCAGAACCCAGAGGAAGATACTTCCAGAGCAACTTTCTTCACAACCACCACCATTCCTTCTACAACCCCTCCTACTCCCATAACAACATCCACCAGCATGACTAGCATCTTTACTGAAAATACTTCAGGCTCCCCAACAAAAGCCACTGTACCATACAGTGAACCTTCCACCACAGTCTCTTCTCCAGACTGGCAGACTTCTGCACCACATCCAACTCGCTTTGTGTCACCCAGCCAAACCCAGAGACCCTCTACAGGAATGGCTAACCCCACCAAAGCCAGCACCGTACAGACTGAAACAAGCAGAGTCAATCAGAGAATCACCACAGCTCGCAGTCAGGACAGCACTGCCACCTACATCCACAGCCCTCCAACCAGGAGTACAGAGATTCTGCACACAACCAGGAAAACGACAGAATGGGAAGCGACAGAACTGGTGGCGACATTTCCCACAGATGCCCAACCCACCAAGCTGCCACCAAGTAAGTAGTATTTTTTATTTATCTAGTTTTTTATAGCAGGACTGATATTTTGTTTGGTCATTAAGCAAATTAAACGTTTAATATAGTTAAATTGATATTTTTAAATTATTTTTCAAAAGATCAACAGATAGAAAGAGGTTGAAAAAAAACTTTCAGAGTATTTGTTAATATTAGATTTAGGCAAATGAAAGCTTTCATAGATGTCTGAAAATGTATAACATTCTGCTTGATTATAAGATAAAACTCTAATTTATAAATTCAAGTTTGCAAGTTATTTGCAGTTTAAGCTGAACTCAGACTAAAACATTAAAAAACAATAAGTTAAAATTAAAGTAAGGAGAGCCGTGTAATCCTGACATCACCACCAAATTAAATTAATTAAACAATTCAAGCATGCAGATATCGCTTTAGATCTAAAAGGCACTGCAGTGGCAGACAATTTATTATTATTATTATTATTATTATTATTATTATTATTATTATTATTTTTATTATTATTATTATTATTATTACTAAAGTGCTATAAAATAAATTAATTATCAATATTGCTCACAACACAAAATCAATTACACTGAAAATGCAGAAATATAAATAAGTAATAAAAAGAGTAAAGAATAATAATAAAATATGATAAAATTATCACCACATTACTGGGTGTTAAAAGCAATCATGAATAAATACGTTTTAAGTTTAAACTTGAAAAGTGCCAGATGTGACAGTAGTTCATAGGGGAGCATATTCCAAAGAAAGCCTCTGTTTATATCTAGATCTTTGATCTTTTGCGGGTGGGACCACCATATAGCCAGGGAGCAGCATTTTGAAGTTGAAGGAAAGAGAACTTAGAGACACTGTGATACATAGGTACAATAGCCAAAACCCGAGTTGATAAAAGCATGGATAGCTGTCTCAAGATCTTGGCAATTTAGAGAAGGTTTTGGCTTGGCCAGCAAAAACTCTTCTGATATGAATCGAAATCAATTCTACAAAAAAATGCAAATGGCATTAATTCACCTCATTGTTTAAATTGTAAAGTAACTCACACTTAATTCAGATCACTACAGATAAATGTTCTCTAATCTTAAGAGATATGAATGATGCTGCTGTCAGGATCAGATTGTATAAGTTCAGTGCTACTGAAATAAAGGTACAATCCAAAGATATCTAGATTTTCACCTTTTGTGCTTAATTTCTTCTAATCTTGCTGAAAGATGAAGATGAATACAGATGATATTGTCCATATCTGTGGCTTGTTATAGGAAAACATGCTATAAAAAACTCTCTACCTGATGTTAAAAACATGCTATCCCTTTTCTGGACTTCAGCAAACCCATGTTTGTCGAACCCCTGCATGAATGGAGGGATGTGTGTGAGCTACAAAGGTCCAGAGTACACCTGCCACTGCCAGCAGGCCTGGACAGGCCCGACCTGCAACCTAGGTGAGCTTTCTGTGTCATTTCAGCTGTCATCCTGCAATCAAAGCTGCCGAATGCTTAAAAGAACATTGAGGTTCATGTCATTTTGCAATGTGCTGTGTTATTAGATGTGGATGAGTGTGAGAAGTACCGGTGTCCCGCTAGCTCAACCTGCATTAACACACAAGGTTCCTTCAGCTGCGAGTGTCCGCTCGGCTTTGATCTGAAGGATGGACGCACGTGCACCAAAGGTAATACTGCAGCAGAAACAAGTCCTGTTTTATCCATTTTATTTGGCTTTACTGACGGTAGTTTTTTTCTTCCTTTCATAGCAAAAACATTTCTAGGAACGTTTAGTTTTAACCGGCACGACTCCTCAGTCAGGAGCTACGCTGTGCATGACATCCAGGGGGAGCTCATGCATCTGGTGAGAACCGGTGCACCTCACATCAACTTATCTGCTCATCATTCTGTTTTTATGTCTTATAAAAACAATCTTCTGTCTTTGCTGCAGCTCAATGCATCCTTGTCAGTCCTGCGAGGATACAGTCGCTCAACACTAAACAAAAAGTGAGTCTGCTGAATCAGTAAACTACGGGAGCAGGGAGGGGTCATGCTCAGATATTCTTCTTCTGTAATTACTATCAAGCTTATGAGGACCCATTAAAAATAATTTTTTAAAACTCTTTATTTATCTTGTTTTTAAGAGTTAATTAGATAATCAAGTTGATTACTGTGTTTTTCCTGATTTTCTTGATCAAAGTTGATCCCATTACCACAATTTCAGCATTTTCCAAGCTGGATAGAATTATTATTGGATCTATTGATCATGCTAGGCTGATACTAAGTCTTTAAATTCTCGCTAAAATAAAAATAACAAGATAATTGATTCCATTATCACAAGATAACAAAATCATGGATGCTCTCAGCTTTTTTTTTTTTTTTTTTTTTTACTAAACTCTTGAATTTATCTACTTTTTTATTGAAGCATGAAGCAGGATTTGTAACTCTGCTTAATTGACCTTCACAGCCTTAGTAAAATCATTGAGCATGGAGAAGTTCGTATCTCGGTTGTCAACATGTTTTCCATTTCCACTGATGTGACAAATGCGGAAGTGAACAACAGCATCCAGATGTCTCTGTCCAACCGAAGCTCTTCAGCAACCCGCAGCCAAATCGTGCTCTCTTACCAGTACTCTTACCACAGTGAGTATGACGGCTGCTAATCAGGATAAACAGCATTCAAATATACTGTGTGTTTTAACACAAAGTACTAACTTGTGTCTTTAACCACTATTGCAAAAATACTTGATGTAGTCCATTGATAAATGAAAAAACAATCGTTTCAATGCCAAATTGGAGGTTTTGTCAGTATTTATTCATCATGCCTGGCGTTACGGCAATGCATCCCGAAGTAGTTTTGATCACTGATTACAGTTTTTCCAGGAAAAATACTACAAAATACTGCAAAAAAAAACTGAACATGTATGTTTTATCATTACACCTTGAAAGCTTTTTCTACTCTCTTCTCTGTACCTGGCAACACATAATGTTGCATTCACTTGCACTTGTGCTTCTGAGTTAAAGGTCACTAAATGTCAGTTTAAACTAGACATAAGGAGGTCTGTGCCCCTAAAATTTGTCCCTTTAGGAACTTCTTTTCCATCTTCTGTAAAACCTTGGAAGAACTCTATCAGCAGTAGTTGTGGATACATTTACCGCCACACGAGGGTGCAATTTAATCAGAAATAAACATTCTGAAGTTTGATATTTTAAGAAAATGTTGTTCAAAAGCGTGAGAAAATTAAACAGATGATATAGAAATACAGAGAGTGATATAATGAAATACAAATATGCGCTACAAGCACAATAACGAAAGTAAGAAGGACATGAATTCATGTTTTTTGTGTCTTTAGACTCATTTCTGACATCTGATCTGGTTGTTCTGTGTTCCAGCGGAAAGTTTATGTGAGGTCCAGAAAACTCAGTGTGATAAGGAACGCTCCAGCTGCACAGACAGCACTGGCACAGCCTACTGCCAATGTCACCAAGGATATTACAAACACAATCCTGACGACCTATCCTGCTTAGGTGAGGTCTTTTTTTCCCAGTTTTATTACAAAATGACAGCAGGTGTTTTTAATAAGGCTGCCGAACACTGACTCATAGTTTGTTAACGAAACTTTCAGAATGTGGGGATGGTTACAAGCTGGAAAATGGCACCTGCACCCCGTAAGTTACATTTAATTAGCTTTTTCCTCTGCATCAGAGTGCTGCATCGCACTGAAACCTGTTTCCTCATTTCAGGTGCATGTTTGGATTTGGAGGATTCAATTGTGGGAATTGTAAGTCAGCTTAAGCAAAAGTTTTTATAATTCTTTTTCATTAAATGTGTGTTTTCACAAACTCTTCCTCGTCTGACTTTACAGTTTACAAGCTGATTGCAGTTGTGGTCTCGCCTGTAGGAGGCGGTTTGCTCCTCATCCTCATGATCGCTCTCATTGTCACCTGCTGCAAGTAAGACAGCTGTCTTCGTCAACATGAAAAAGTCTTCTGTGGTTGTTTAGTTGGATGTTTTTAATAATTAGATCCTACACTCCAAATAATGTTTAATTAGCTGAATCTCTTCATCTAAATGGATTGAAATTTTAATTTGAAATAATTCGCTCTTTTAGGAAAGATACAAATGACATAAATAAGATCATCTTCAAGAGTGGAGACATGCAGATGTCCCCTTACGCAGACTTCCCAAAAAATAACCGGATATCCATGGAGTGGGGCAGAGAGACGATAGAGATGCAGGAGAATGGCAGCACGAAGAATCTGCTGCAGATGACTGATATTTACTACTCTGTAAGTACAGCATTTTGTTTTTCTTAGCAAAAAGAGAACAAGAGAAAATAAAAGGAAAATGGGAAAAATACCAGGTTTTTGCCTTAACAGCTCAGAAATTATAATGTGATTTTCAAACTGGCTGTGTTCATCAAACCATCTGTTGCCAACAGCAGTGGTTTGAATAATGTAACCAGCGGTTTAAAGAAACAAGATGGCTGAAGCGGCACAGGCTTTTCACAAGGCCAAAACATAAATTCTGCTTTTCTAAAGAAAGATTAAACTATGCCTTTTGCAACAGCTTCCGTGTTCTTTAGATGAAAAATTTTGATGATACTCAATACTTGAAAAAATAGCGAAAGTATTTCTGAAAACTGCTGTCGTTTCCTCGTTCCGTAAGACTGGTCATCAAGGAGATATTGCATCAAGAACAAAGTGGCCAGAAAATACCACCCAGACACCTTAATAAACTTCTAAACATTTTAATTCACATTCATGAGATAAACATGGATAGGCACGATGAGGTGAGCTGCTGCTCTCCAGAAAAAACAGAAGGAGAAGGTTTGTGGGATACTCATATGATGCGTTGTTAGTTTTTCACAACACTTGTAAGAAAAAGTTCTGTTCATGGAAGAGACAAAAGCCAAAAAAAGAGTAAATGTCAGGGGGAAAAGTCAAACAGCAAACCATTACTCAGTTAGGACACATGGTGGATGCAATGACACTGAAACTGCCGTTGCCTCAAGATCTCCATTTTTGTTTTGTTTTCATTTGAGGCTTTAAGAAATGTTGTGCATACAAAAGAAACTAGCAAGTGTTGCTGGATGAAAAAACAGCACATTTTATCAGTAGTCACTGTAAGTCTTAGTAATTTCATTTAGTCTTTCTGCTCCTGTACTGGTTTTCCTGCTTTATTTTAGACTTTACTGCGTTGGCATGTCTTTGATAATAAATTCAGCTAGACTAAAGGAAGCTAACACTTGTAGTCATCATGCACTTAAGTTTCCCTCTGCGTGCACCTTTTCTCCTCAGCCTGCTTTGCGAAACTCCGACCTGGAGAGAAACGGCCTGTATCCATTCACGGGTTTGCCGGGATCTCGCCACTCATGCATCTACCCCGCCCAGTGGAACCCCTCTTTCATCAGCGACGATTCACGGAGAAGAGACTACTTTTAAGTGCTCCGCTGTGCACACAGACACACATATGCGCCAGACTGACAAATGTGTTTGCTGCTTTTCTGTCACTAACAATGCTGATACGTGGACCAGAGCTGTTTTATAAAAACTAATTGGATCATCTACAATCAGGGCTGCAAACTAAATATGTAAATGTGTGTGTGTCTGCATATTGCATAAGAGCATGGTTTTTGCAAGTGAAATGTGTTCCCATGTGACCATTTCAGTGTTTTTGCATGTTTCGATTAATTTACTTCAACTCGTGTGTACCTCGCGTCGCCGCTTTAGCGTTTTAATGTGTTTTTCCTGCCTTAAAAAAGCAGGTGATCAATTACAGTTAACACTATGTCTACTCTTCCTGTTGACAGGATCATTGCTGCTGGGTAATACCACACTACATTAGTGGACAGTGATGAATAAATGTAGGCTGCTGTCATTGTGCTCAACTGGAATGTGAAGACACAATCCACAGCAGTAACGAGTGATGTGTAGCAAACAGACCGGAACATGCAAAAACACAGATAAGTGCTGAAATATGGATGTTGGTGCCACTGCTGTGATCTAAAAACAATCTCTGCTGATTAAAGTCCAGGATTTTAACAACAAACCACTAAAGAATGCACAAAATCTGGCTTCATGTTGTTATTTATTTCATGTATGTCCAATTTGTCCACATGTAGCAATAATGGACGTCTCAGTCATTCACACTTAAAGACCGTAGCGAGGAAAACCTGTGGCTTTAAGTATATTTGTGTGTTTGTGTAGGACAGAATGTGTTTGTGTGTGTATGAGAAATAAATATCAGAATACCAGAACAATTATAATTGTTGATTTGTTTGAATGTAAAGATGTATCATAATTAGCTGCTTCTGTCATGGATTATTTTTTTTCCTTTGTGGTTAAATTGTTTAAACTGGCGTTTTAGTCAGATGTGCTTATTTAAATAAAAATGTTGATTATAATCTTCTCCGTCTTTGTTTTCTCAGCTACTTAAATGGGATATTTTGGGATTTCTCTATGTTGCAGCTGTTACCACAAACATCATCACATCTGTAAAGGTCCTTCATAAATAAATACTAGAAGACCTGACTGGGTAAAAATGCAAAGATAAACGGGTTATAACAACCAACAAAGATGCTTGAGGCATGTAATATTCAACAACAGGTCAAATAATTTTAGGTAATTTCAAAATAATTAAACATCTTTTGCTCTATCTGATGTTATTAATTTAGAATAATACAATTTAATAATTTATGGCACCATAAAAAACATGCTTTCATTAAAATGAACAATGCTCTATCTGGAGTGTGTTTTGTCGAAGGAAGCTACTCTGCAACCATGTCCCACCTGTAAAACACAGAGGTAGGATCATTATCTGGATTTGTGCTGCTTATATCTGAGCTCCGACAGCTCGCCATAATCGATCAAACCACAAATACTGAATTTCTCCTGAAAAGTCTGAAGGACAAAAAATCAAACTCCAAATAAAGAGTTGGTCACTGTGTTTAAATAAGAGATCCCTCCTTCATGGATAAACTTTTCACACACACTCTGGTGTGTAAAAATGGGTTTCAACCATGTTATCTATCGGCCTTTATCCCGCAGTTCTTTGTATGTAGCTATGTTTGGGTATTTGGACAAATCTCAGGTGCAAATTACCATGGAAATATTTATATAACAAATATATATACATACAGCATTTTCTAATATCTTTTTTAGTTGGTAACAGTCAGAACAGGGCTATAAATCTGTCCCTTGAAGGCCACAGTCCTGCAGGTTTTAGATGTTTCTGAAGGGAAAAAAAGAATGGATCTAAAATCCAGGTTTGTTCTGGACAATGATCCATTGATTCTAGACAGGTGTGTTGGAGCAGGGAATAATCTACAAGCTGCATTAAAATGACCCTTCAGAGACAGAGTTTCATAACCCTGTTTTAGAGAATTAACTAAGTCGTAGCAATCATTTTCAACTTTTTTTCATGAATCACAGTATCATAACTTGGAGGTGAAATCGTTCTGGTGCTGGCGTATGACCCCAGCAGGTCCCTGAGGTCCGACTACAGGCCCTTTGCAATGTTGGCTTCCTATCTCTGGAACGTCCTTCCTTGCGCTTGAGATCTGTGGCCTCTGTGATCTCCTTTAAGAAACAACTAAAAACCATCATTTAAAACTAGCTTCTTTTTCAGCTTTTCTTGTTATGTTTGGAATTTTTAAAAATTCTATATTAAATACTTTTTTCATTTTATCCTTTAAAATAAATGGAGTTGCTTATATCAACTGGTCTGTCCACAGTCCTGCTGTTGTCTGGTTGGGCAACAAGTTGTGCTGTGGGAATCATTTGAATGCAGTAAAACTTCTTTGATTTACTGCTGGGTATTATATGTATTGCATGGTATACATAGATTAGACTAAAACATAATAAATGTGACAAACTTTAAAGGATGCTGTAATGAAATTCTTTCCAGTAGCTTTGTGTGGGCGCTGGTGTTTACATATCAGCATATTTACCATCCTGATTCATTCACGCTGATTTTCTTGAAGGTCCCTTAAAAGCCGTATGGACAACACCTTAACGATGATGTTGTGATATTTTCTGTCTCTAAACCAACAATGGAACTTCATTTCATAGAGATAGGTGAGATAGGTGCCTGTTCTTTTTAATCAATACTCCTCTCTTCTTTCTTAACGTCGCTGTGAACATCTTCTTTGCATGTTGCCTGATGTTCCCGTTTGGCAGCAGGAAAAGACTCAAACAACCCATGAAGACACTACTGGGAGTTATTGTCTGCTGTTCTATTTTTTATTTTCATCATTCATCTTCCTTATGACATTCTAACAGTTTGCAACGGGTTTCAGATCTAGAACTTGAGCTGGTCATGACAGACTCTTGATGTGATGACATAACTTCCAGACTTTGATTACATTACATTACATTACATTACATTACATTACAGACATTTAGCAGACGCTTTTCTCCAAAGCGACTTACATCTGAGAATAAGAA
>JBAMHX010000014.1:18317464-18339904 GCA_037177515.1 Pseudomugil tenellus | reverse complement strand
TACATCACTCACATGTATGGAAGGAAAGATGACAACAGACCCCAGGTTAAAAAAAAGCGAAGTTCTCCTTTAAAGGAAAAGGTGCATATATATATATATATATATTCTCTTCAGGTGTTCCAGCTTCCTCCAAGGTTTTGTTAATTAGTCATTCTGGATGCGTCGCAATGTGAGTATGAATTGATTTGATTTTTGTGTGTTGGCCCTGCAATAGATTGGCAATCTTTGTGATCCACCTCCTGACTGGTAGCAGCTGGAATAAGGTTAAAATATGTATAGATAATGAATAGAAGGATAAAAAGCACTGAAGAATACTTTGTCACGTTAACTCCTCTTAATGAATATTTTCCACTTAGAACATGCGTGGTGATATTTATATTTCCATTAGAAATAATTCTTTGTGTGTTTCCTGAGTAATAAGCAGTAAGGAAAACAAATGTTAGATCAGACAACAAGAGTGAGAAGAGATACATTTGGGGTTTTGTCCTTTTTTATTTGGTTCACTTTATCTTCAAACTGCCAGCTTGCCTTTGTCAAACAGCGCTCTGAGGTTAGTGAAACACCCCAGGGGTGATTTTTATGGCAGGTTGCTCCATAACCCCTTGCTGGGGATGCGTCATTGCTTTCTTTTAAAAAGTGTTGAACAACTTGGCCTTTAACACGTTAGTAGGCAAGCTTGTAAAACAGTGAAATGCTTTGGCTTTTAGGACTTTCATATCAGGTTTTTTGAGCTTTTGGTAGTAATGCTGCACAGCATCGGCTGATACTAATTTAATATGATAAAATGTTCATTTAATTTGAATTTAATTTAATATTTTTTCTTTAATTACACTTTATGTGAGTATTCATCTGACTAAGGGCTTATGTGTAAATGGAGGGTGCATCCTGAAGGACTGATGCCTCTGCATGCACCAAGGAACTGAAATGACCCAGAGCGACTTGCTGGAAATGAATCCAAGTCACAACTTGGCTGTGAAAACTCAAAACGTTCACTGTGTGCTTTTGTTTCAGCCCATAATTTACTTATAAATTTTTTATCACCGTTGGGATAAATACGCATTCTAGGGTCATGGACTCCAAAAGGTACAAAGCAACTATTCCTCTCTTTGTCCTCTCTTTTTTTCTGTCCCAGCTAATGCTTGGCAAATATTCCTGGAATTTCCTCATTATGCAGTTGGGAAGAGCTGTGGGGCAGTCAGGTCTGGTCATTGTCCGTGTAGGAAAGAGGGCATCCACACGGAACAAACGCATTACCTCAGATTACACTAAAAAAATGTTCAACAAGCTGTCATTGACCAAATTTGAACTAAGTTGAGGATAATCTCTGTGATTGTGTCCAGACAAGCAAACATCATCTGAGGTCAGTGATTAAATAGGCCAAAAGGGAAATTACTTTGTCATCATATCCAAGGGGATTGTGAAGTGTGGTGTGTTTAGCTGCTTGCTGGCCAGGGTAACCTTTCCTTCTGCATCAGAGTGTTTGAAGTGGGGGACACCCTCCCTGTCCGAGCCAAGGTCCAAGAGCACTGCCATAGCAACTATTGAGCTGTTGGAGTCAGCCACACACTAACATATGCACACAACAAGGACAAATGCTAACTAAACCTGGAAGTGCCATGGAAACCCCCTGTAGACAGACAATAGACTCAATCAATTCTTTCCCCTGAAAACATCCAAACTGCTTTCATGTGATACCTTCTATTGATTATTTAATTTATTATCTTTAAATATCTCCCCATCCATGTGTGAAATCTAAGATGTTTTATGTAAGAATGTCTTTCTTTTGATGGTGAATGGTGTTTTTTTTCCTCCAAATTAAATATATTATTGAGCAAATCAATCAATATTAAGTGTTCTCATCCATCACCCATTACTCTGCTCTTCCTGCCAGCAGCAGGAGCTGTGAGAAACAGTGGCTGGAAGAGAGAGCAGAGCTGAGCAGCAGATGGAGCTGGTTGCAAGTTCGCCTAGCCCAGCTGGAAGGGAAGATCCAACAACTGGTCAAACTCCACAGGCACCTGCGTGCAACCAAGGTTGGAGAATGTTGTCTGTGAACATGTTAATAACAGGAAGGTGTTTGGCTGGAAAGATACAAAAAGAAAATAGAATACATCAAAATGAATAAACATTGTCATGTTGTTAGCTTAAGGCTAACATCAACAGATAATATCATCGGTAGGCTAGCCGTTAGCATGGACGAACGAGCTAAAGAGATCAAAACAACTTTGTCAACAAATGTTTAACTCAACAATATTTCCTGTGTTCAGTTACAAAACGACTAGAATACTGGAAGGAAAACATTTTTGGCTGCAAAAGTTAACACAAAAAACAGATTAACTTCTATTTTCTGACTAAGCTGACTACGGAAAGTCTGAACAGACAAAACACTTCATCATTAGGTCATCATTATCTGATTGTTTTGGTTGTTTTTATTGATGAACATAGAAGCAATTTGGAGTGATAAAGAAAATTCAGGATGCCACACACATTGATGCATCAGGATTAGGGATGTAAAGATGCACTCAAGTCAAGATTTTTATTATTTTCTCTTTTTATTCTCAACAAAACTAACATTAGCTATTTCACAGCCAAGTAAATTTGGTATTTTTTAAATTAACATCTGGCTTTTAGTCCTCGTAACAAAGTAAAACTGTTGTTTAACTAACAAAACGTACAACCAAACTAAAATTTATGCATAATATAGAAATTACTAGAAATCCTTTTGACTAAAAGATGTCTTATTTTTTAATAATTTACATTTATGTCTTTGTATCAAGATGGACTTTTATGAAAGAAATGACTCACCTCATCACCATCTGACTGATGTGTGGGCGTGAAGGGATGAAGTACTTCAGCTCTAAAGTTATTGAAAGTCTTCATTCTCCACAGTTTAAAAAGTCTTTTGCTTTACAAACAGCGATGGACAGATTTCATTCATGTAGTTTGTCCCTTTACTTTTCTTCGCTCCTGCAGTGGTGTGTGTGGCTAGGCTAGCTCGCTGTGGTAGCATATTGGTCGTTCTCTTTGTGTATGTTATGAGTCTTTTACAATGCTTACACATTGTTTTTGTCTCGTCTGTACTTTTATTTTCACTAGTGAACACAGGAAAGCCAAAATGCTGCCACACTGCTTAAAAGTAGCAGAGGCATCTTCTATTTCAAAGTTTCTTGATGCTTTTAGTTTTAGCTGCGATTCACAAATATAATGCGTAATAATGACGTCTGGGTCAAGTGTGCCAGATTACGTACTTTGCCTACCATGCCCCTGAGAGTTCATCTACAGGTCTTTGGTGGTTGATTGATTTATTTTCTACATCGATTGACATTTTAATGGGCTTAAATCTATTTTCAATCGATTCACGAAGCATCGTTGCATTTCTAATCGGGATGTATTGAGGAATCGAATCAAAGACAATGTAATTGTAGTGAAATTGTGAAATCAGTGACTATGCACAGCTTTATTAGCCAATTATTTAATATGGACAGGGCTGCACTTAAATAAAATGTTTTGGAATGTTTTGATATTTATTGATATTGATCAATATCTATTCTTTTATCTATATTTTCTTCTATATTGTCCTGCCCTATAAGAACTTATAATCATAGGGTCACCAAACAGTGTGCTATTTTTGTTTCTGTCTGTGTCTAAGGGTGGGGTGGTGCTTGCAGAGTCCCAACCACTGACTGACAGGCATATTCAGCACACCCTGATGAGGGAAATGGCTGGGTTATCCTGCAGAGCTTCCGATATAGACAACGAACCCTGCAGCCCCACTCACCTTCTGCACAACATAGAGAGACAGGTAGGAGGGAGGGACTTCCACACAAACCTATAATACCAGGATTAGTCAAAGGATTAAAAATGTGTCTTTTGCATATAATGTCAAGGGGTTCTTTTCACTTTGGGGTACAGAAGAGTGCATGAGGTTGCTTATCTCCTCTAATGCTATATTCTAGTTTCAGGTTGAGAGGATTTGACTAATCAGTCACAGAGTGCTTTCTGTTAGACCCGTGTGTTATTATACTAAATTAGAAGCTGCAGGTGGTATAAATGAATGGCTTCTACTTCATGATGTCAGCTGGTCGTAATCGTCTCAGAAGGCTTATTAATACTTCCAGCTGTTGAGGCTGAGATACTTATTGAAAATCGCCTATTAATATAACACCTGCAAGGTCCTAATGGGATTACGAGATGATTATTGATGCAGTAATGTCAATCTTTTCTAATTTAAATGTACATTCATGAACATTCATGGTGACTTTTGCTCCAAACTGAGCTTTTTTTTCCTCTTTTGTGTTTTCCATTAGAAGTTGGTTTGATTGTACTCTCATATCGAAATGCATGTGCCGTTTAATGAGTGCCTGTTTGTTTGGATGGTTCAACATTCTACTCACTATACTGATATAGAACAAGATAATATCAATACAAGTTTATAAGCTCTGAAGTCAGCATAGCTGTGTGTAGCATGGAGGTGTTAGGTTTGTGCTTCATGGTTCAGTTTCACCTTATCGATGTGTGAAATGCATTATTTGGGTGATATCCTCTCTGCAGAGTGCCCAGCTTAACCAGATTGTGAACAGTCTGATGCCTCCGCTCAGCTTTTCACCACTCTCTAAGCAAACCCAGACCCTGAAGGGAAGAAGAGCCCTCACAAGGTGTGTAACATTGCAGTGCCTTTAACAAGTTATAGATAAAGAATACATCTATTTTCAAACTTCATCACATATTTTGAACTATTGTTCTCACTATTTTATTAATTTGCAGTGCAAATTGTATTTAAGTAATCTACTGTATTTAAGTTTGAAATCTACCAGCTAGCAGGAGAGAGAGGCGTTGATTCAGTAACACATGGTTGCTGCTTTGGGTCTTAGTTTGTTGTTATGGAGCGTATCAAAGAAATCATTTTGGATACATCTGAGATTTCCTAACTGATGGAGCGAAGATGGCTCCCTAAAGACCTGCAGCTGCACTCTTGCTATATGTCTTCTTTGTTTTGATAGCGATACAGGAAAAAGCCTGTTGATGTTATTTGTTCTGGGATCTGTGTCTATCTGGCTTGATACTGTTCTGCATTTATTTGACTTTATTAAACAAAACGGCCCTCAGTTGTACAGTTTGCTGCCATATTATTTCTATTTAACGCTGCTCTCAGCCATCTTGCATCACTGCTGTCCGTAATACAGTGTGAGGTACATAATAGTCAGCCTAAGGTGAGACGTTTTTCTCTAATGCTATGAAAACATATTTTGTGTATTGGAATTTTTGTGGCTGGATAACAGAAACTAATGTTCAGCAAATGAGTTTTTTATTTTGAATTTTATGTTTTATATCAAACAGGAGAGGATTTAAAAACAATCGGGCTGACTCAGTTTAACAACTGTTTTTCAGCAAGTTCCTGCAGTTTGTGATGAGTTGAGCAGTTTACATAAGTTGTGTCTCTATTGAAGATAACTGGACGATTCCCATTAAGTTCAGCACTTAGGAAACAGCTACCAGTGCTCATAACAACATCAAACTTGTACTGAAGTTATTTTATGTCTTAAACTAACTGGTAAAATCATATTCCCACTTGCAATGAAACCCAGGAACAAAGCAGTGTTTTTATCTTCTCATCTGACAAGAATAATGCTTTCATCCCTGCTGCCTTTACAAGCACATGGGGAGGGTTACAAAGATAAAAGCTGCATTATTTATGGAAGGAATTCTTTGTTTTTAATTCAAGCATAGTAACAAGAGCACAATTGGTAGGTTTCACTTGTCTGTGGATTTTACTGGTGAGCAACACCGGGAAGATAATTTTTTTTTGTTTTGTTTTTTTAATGCGTGAGTCATAACCCTGGCATTTTCAAGACCGCATCTGATCTTGTTCTTGCAGTCATCAGAGTGAAGATGTTTTTGTGTCTGGGAGCGCCAAGAGAAAGAGACCGTGGACCAGGAGGCTCTTCAAAGCTGATGCCTCCTGCGTTTGTGCTCGCACCCGACCCCTTTTCACCTACCACAAACGGAAACTATTCACTTTCAACTACGACAACCCCACATGTCCACCGGTAGGTTTCAGTTTGTCTCTACATCCAGCTACATGCAACATAATGCAAAGTTGGAAATTCCTCTAGAGTTCTGTCTTCCATTATTAATATATTCCTGCAAACTAACTTTGATTACATTTCCATGTGAGGTTGATTACAGTTCTTACTCTGCAGTTCTGGATTGCCACACCGTTTAATTAGTCATCCAAGCCAAATAAAAACTCATGATTGAAGCTTGACATCTGTAAAGCAACCTTCATGCTGAACATACTGTCCAAACTCCATACACTTAAAAAAAATCTTTGTTCTCTTTGTTTTTGTGCTTTAGAGTTCAAGGAAGTCACTGTCTACATTCTCCTCTCCTTTCTCATCACCTTCCTGTTCATGCGGCTCTCCGTGTGATCCTGTTGCATTGTGCTCTGATCCAGACTGCAGCTCCAATTCTGTCTTGTTGTCCAACTCTTCCTGCTCCAGAACTTTCTCAGTCTCACCTGTCTCACCTGGTAGACCAGATGGTAAGTGCAAAGTTGAGGCTTCCATTTTATAAGATGGGCAGTTTTTAAGCAAAGCAGCTTCACCTTAATCAACTATTCTTTTTCACTTGGAACTAGATGCTGTCATGAAAGTATAGTTTGCAAGCGTCGTTTTATGGCTTTCATGTTGTAGACCTGTTCTGAGATTTAATGCACCATGGACATTTTGTTATTTGTCAATTCAAGCCTGCAGCTGTTTTTGATGTGAACACAGAACATTTGGTAGCTCAGATGTGCTTGTTAAAAGAGCAAATGGGATTCAGCTGTGATATGCTGCTCTTCTGAAGTTTGAATACAGATTCAGTGGGGAAAAATGGGGAGTTTTTGACCCACAGATGAAAATGGTAATAAAATATTTGATCTTTAGGTCCTTGTTGAAATAGTGTCCTCTCCTCCCAGACTCTTCTACATGTCACAGCTTGCAGAGGGTTGTTGCCAGAGAGGAATGGTCCCAAAGACCTCTCGTTATCTGTTCTCAACTGTCCAGTCCAGCAAACCGCAAGAAAAACAGCTTCACACCACATCACAACAGTAAGATCCTTCCATATACAGATACAAAATTATCAATACATCTCTCATCTTGTTTTTCTTTCTTTCTTTAAACTATTGAATTTCCTCTATAATCATTAGTCAAATTGAACAAAAAAATAGGATATTACAGTTGTGAAAACATCTACAGTGTAGTAAAGAAAGAAATATCGTCATCATGTAAATACATTCCAACACATTTAGATGTTCGTTTGGATTATTGCAAAAGTAAGACTGAAGTCAACTATGCTGAAGTCAAAACTAATTATTTAATGTGCTTTAAATAAAATAAATTTACATTTATGTTTGCTGCATATCACAGATGACTTTAGATCTGCTTAATTTATAAATGACTTTAAAACACCTTATGAAGCCAAAAAACCAATTTCTGTTTGACTTTTTAGGCTTTGTTGTGAAAAATTACTCGGGGCAAAAATGACACAAGTAATCATAGTCACACTGATGCTTTGTTTTTTAAAAAAAATATGTAAAAAAAAATATCTAATATCAGTAAATAGTGTTTTTCTTGTGTTAAATTGTATTTTGATATATTTTAAATATAATTAAGGAAAGCTGAAACACCATATTAGTAATAAATTCTTCCATTTTCTTATGTTCACTAATGGCTGAAAAATTGCTTTACAGTCAATAGTTCCCATCGACCATCGTAGATGGTTCCCCGCATGTCAGATAACCCATGAGGTCTCCATGAGACAACCAGCTGAGCATTCAGTTACTTACATGGTTGTGTACTAGATGGACAATCTGCATTTAGTGGTGATTGGCGGGCTGATATGATTTACCTTTCTTGGAATGGAGAATTCATATCCATGTTTCTACTTTTATGTTATAATAAAGGCAGGGACAAAAATGTATGACATTTTATAGATGAAAATTGGAGAGCATGTAAAGGAATGACACTGTATTGAGATGTTATGAACACACACAGAAATCTGTTTCAATTCCATGTCAGCTTAAGTTATCTTTGTTTTTCATTAGGCGATAATACCTATTACCTAAAATTATGTGAAAACAGTGTGTGAAGGCAGGGATGATAGAGTGGATAATTAGGATACAGCTCACTGACTTTAGTTATGTGAACTAATGTTTTTATACAATATAAACCCAGTTTGTGATTTTTGTTTGTCCTTGCAGGCCACAAATATAAGCATCATGCAAGGCATCATAAAAACAGAACTATGGGTCTATCGCCCATCAGGTCATCAGACTCTACCTGGACTCATCGCAGCAGATGCAGTCAGAGGAAAAGGAAGAGAAGACGTATCCATAGAGGGAAAGGTGTGCTCACAATGCATTGCTCCTGTACAAAAAGAGTTCATGATTAAACTACGTCAGTAAAACTAACAAGACATTGGATCCTAACAACGAATATCTGTAAAAACAAATCCAAAGTCCCACTTTTTGCAAAGACCCCACACTTCCATCTCGTTATTGTCCAATATAATTTTTAAACAAGGCCTATGCTGTCAGAATCCCTGAATGCCCATAATCCTCTTATTCCCCAAACTTTGAATAGACACAATACAATAATATAAAGCCGCACATGTTCAGTCATAAAGCTCCACCTGTCATAGAAACTTTGAGCCAGCCCGGTACAACGTCAGCACAGGTTGTATCCTGAGGTCATTATCTTTTATTTGCACTTCATTTGAGGGCACTTGGACAAATAGATCCAGAGATTTAGCCAAAAATCTGATCCTTCGTGAATAAACCGCCACCTTGTGGGGAAACTATAAATCTAATAATCGTAAAGTTCGATGCAGCTCGTCTTCTTGGGGACCTAAACAGGTATACAGATTATCAAATTCCAATTGTGAAAATTGTTCGAATTATCATCCTTAAACGAAGGATAATTCGGCGGTGGATGCGGCGGCGGTCGTGATGAAACCATTATATCCCCCACACTCCACCTTCGGGGATGTAATAATGAAGGGTATAAAGCCTCGTTGTCCCTCTAGGTGCGGTGGCTGTCCCTGTGTGGTCCTCTGGAGGTTTCCTGGGTGATGATGTTGTTTCGGTTGCACACTGGGTCTGGCCGGTTGTTTCTCTGATGGCGCCTTTGGCGGGTTCTGGGGGTTTTTTCGCCCGGGTGAGCGGGCTGCCCTTTGGGTTGTCCAGTGCATAGATGGGGGGGTGGACACCAGTGTGGACTGGAGAGTGGTGATGGGGAAGGAACTCTGGTGCAGGTAGGGGCAATGGAGGGGGAAGGATTTGGGGGAGGGGGGGCTGGGGCTCTGTGACAATATGTGCCCTGTCTAGGCTACCCCACAAGAGTGGGACAAAACCTGGGTATATAGATATAGATAAAGGGAATAAAGGGTAGACATTCCAACACTAATCAATATAGACGAGTATTTATGCTGATGATGTATTACTTTTTCTTCAAAACTCATCTCATTGTCTGGCAGTTACACTCATCAATAAATTCCCATCTATCTCTGACTACTTCATTACTTGGTCTAAAATGGCTGTTTTACCCATCAACAGCACTTTACACAATATCCAACACTGCACTACAGTCAGGAAATGTTACTTAAAAATAAACATTTCAGCCAGACAGGTTTAGCAAAGCGAAACCATGTCCAGCTTCTAATAACAGTTGAGGATGATCTCATGGTGGAAATCCTGACTGATGGGAAGAGTCGCCACCATAAAAATAATGATTCTACCTAAAGTAAGTTGCCTGTTTTCAATGATTTCTGTTAAACCTCCACCTGGTTCAAGTTATCGGATTCTTATGTCACCAAATTTCTCTGACAAGATAAACCACAACATATTACTGGTAGTTTAAAAACACAAAGAAATTGGTAAATACTTAATTTTAATCAGTGTCTGTAGCCTGTTGCTGAGAACAACTGAGAGGTCCACTGTACACACTGCAAAACGAGGATTAATATAAAGTCTCATATGATCATGTTGGGAACAAGGCAGCTAAAATCAGCTGCAACTGTTCACCAGTTTCTGCGCTCGATCATAGACCACACTTACTATAACACATAACTTTTTTTATTGACATATTTTTACTTATTTACAGGCATTTTAAGTGTCTGTCAAGTATAATTGTGTGAGTGGGTGGAGGCGTGCTGGTTCAAGCAGCTGTGGTTACCAAGAAAAACAAGGCTGTGGATGATAGTTCGTACAGAAAAAAAGTGTATGACACACTGTAAAAAGATGCCGCTGAGCTTACAGAGGAAAAGTCAGGGTCATTAAATGCAAAATGGATTTTTTATGAGCTTTTAACCTTCTATTAGTGTTCATTGTAACTTAAAACGATCCCGGAAGTAGTTTTATATTTTATAATTTTATCCTTTTAAAAAGAAGGGTGCAGCTTAAGCAGAAAAAAACAGACTCTCTGGCTGCTCAGTCCGGGCGGGGGAGGGGAGAAATAGAGATACAGAGCAAGCAGGAGAAATGCAGACCCAAGCTTTCACAGTTCCCGCTATAAATATCTCAGTAACGAATGAATGGTATGGCACAACTATAGTTCGGTGCATGTTGCAAAATGCATTATATTACCATAAATATGCATCGGATAGACTGTGAGACGGAAAATATAGCCAAATATTTGCCTTTAATGGGGCAACTGATCACTAAGTCCATGAGAAGAGCTCAGTGAGAAATCTGGTGGAATACAGAGCTGTTATTCAGAAGCAAAGGTAATGAGTTTAATTTAGTTTTCATTAAGCTGTTGTTGTGAGTAGCTTGATTGTGTTACTTGTTGTGACCTTTCAAACATTTTTTTGACATTTGGTTGAAATGATTTTTCTGTGCTTTATTTGTTATCAGGTTGTTTTCTGGATTTAATTGCTGACTGCATCTGTTAAGTAAATCAAAGATGTTGATTATAGCTTGAAGTGGCGATAATGTTGTAAAGTTTTTTGGGTGCCTTGTAAAAGTTTTAGAAATAAACCAGAATTCCTTCATATACCCCGTCAGAAGCAACATATTAAATACTTCTCAAACTGGCTTAATGAAGAACAAGAACTGTGAGGATATGGTCATCTCTGCCATTTATCAGCTCAGCTATCGCACACCATAAATGAGCGACCTCGGCTCCGTGCTCTGGGACTCGGGGCCCTCTTGGTCCGCTCTTGATCCTTGGTGGGGACGTGGATGCATTTGCATGATCACTCAACAAAACTTACACGTAGTATGTAGTACACACATGCGCACAAATGCACAGCCACTTAACCCCGTCCCTGAACATATTCGCACATGCAGACACCCACCCACACCCCCAACAAACATACACATACATAGAAACACACGGATACCCCTGCACACATACACATTTGTATGCGCACACTCCTGCACACAGACACGTATGTAGACACTAGAGTTGGACAATATGGCCAAAATTTGTATCACGATATTTCTTCATTTCTGTCAATATGATATAATTCTGATGTCACCAGTAATAAAAAATAAATAAATAAACTGTTGCAAATCATTGAAATTTACAACATGTACAAATAAAAGACAGCAGGAGCGTTGTACATGGAAACTGCTGATGGTGGTGTACGTCATCATTTATGTAGCCATTGTGTTGCGTCTCTTTCTGTTTGGCCTGATTCAGCTGCACCGTAAATGCCAGTCGGTGAAACGCTGTAATCGATCTATAATGTATATTGAAACATTGGAAATGTGCTCAAAACTCATATCACAGTTGTTGACTGCAATTATATTGCAATATATATTGATATAGAATTATTGATCAGCTGTTAGACACACACCCACACGCCTGCACATATACTGGTTGCAGCTCTGTTCATAGTTTTTATAGGTTTTTGCAGTTTCTCTACCTGATAATGTCCGCTGTGTTTTATTTGAAGCTGTAAAATACTTTATGTGTTAATGTGTTGCAGCTGCAGTGGCTTGTTTTCTTTTTGTTCTCCCTTTTTTTCAGTTTTCTCCCCTTTTTTCTACCTTTTTCATTTTTTCCTCTGCTTTCTCTCTCTCCCTCTGGTCCAGTCCAGCAGAAATAGACCCTTGTTTGTGATACAAATACTAAAAGAATAACATTTCAGGATCAAAGGGATACTCTTTGCATCTGAGTTATGAAAACCATCCTTCTTTAGGTTGTAAACCTGCTCAGTTGTGTTTGTGATTTTGTTTCGATCACAGATATGTGTTTGTGTGTGTGTCTGTCCCCAGATGATGATATGCTCTACCAGCTTGTTGACTCGGGACAAAGCTCGGATGATATGCTGGTGGAGAGCTACATACAAGTCACACACAGACAGGCCTCCGAGGTAAAAAACTCAAAACAATATTTTTTATTATTTTTATTAAAGAAACCAAAATAATTCAGATTTGCAGTAGCTGTAAAGCTGCAAGTTGAGTTATCCAGAATAATTCAACATCATTGGATTTGCACAAACATATAAAACAAGTTAATTTGACACAAAAGCTTTTTTAATATCTTGATGATGTAAAATGACTTTGAATGCAAATCTTATATGTAAACAAAACATGTCTCGTCTTTCTTCAAGGGCTTTGTACGCAAACGGCAAGGAAAAGTGTACAATATCAGTGACATTGTCATTCCCATGTCTCACTCTAAGGTGGAAAAGCTGCGATACAAAGACATCTTAACTCCCAGGTAAGGAACCAAAGTGCACCAGAAGATTTTCAGTAATCTATTGTTGCAGTGACCCACATTTAAAATATTTTTAAAGGAAATGTTAGTTGACTTTGCTCTACATTTGAATTTGGTTATGGTTTTCTATCTCTGGAAAATGTTTCTTATGTTTTTTTGATTGTTCCTGATTTATAAAAACAAAATGACATAATTTTACCACAATCTTTTGTTGTCACCATGTCCATTATCCTTCCTTAAACAATAACAGACAAGATCTGTTTACCTTGCAGTTGGCGATTAGTTAACGTCCAGCCTTCAGTTGAAACAAAAGAAGAAGAGGAGGATGAGGAGTGGCAGGTAGTAGCTAATTTGAACAAAACTGTGTTATTTTCATCTCTGACACAACTAATGCTTTCACCCCTCTGCGTGGGCTGTTTTGGGGACAGATGGAGGCTCTCAGAGATGAGGTCTTTGCTCAGAGGCACATGATTTTGGAGTACAATGAGAAGTTGCGCTGGTCACTCTGGGAAAAAAGAAGGCACACTCGACATCCTACAAGGTGAACACACACATACGCTAGCTGTTAGCAAACTAAGCCTGTGCTGAATGTGTGCTGCAGCTGTTGCAGACTTGTTTTGTTCATCTGGACTTAACGTGCAGCCTGTGAAAGCAGGCTGTTTGGAAGTGGTCTCATGGAGATTTATGGAGTATGCTTATTATTATTTTTTTTCACAGATCTGGCAGGCTATCAGGCAGTGTAGGCGGGATGTGCACATCAGGGGAGGAGAGTTCTATGGAGGGGAGTTGGGCTCAGCTGGTCACAGATGAACAACCCTGGTCAGAGGACTGGCCGGTAAGATCAAAAGCAGACTCTAAATTTCCAAGACAAACTCAGAATATGAGGGTATGTATATCCAGGTAATACAGGAGTCAACTTAAATTAGTCATACACCACATTTTTCTGTTGGGTGTGCCTTTTAAAACGTTTCTTTGTGTCATAAGTATGCTGTTGTGAAGTGTATTACGCCAGTACCCCTTATTGATACGGATATTTATCAATATACCTACTCATACTTAATTTCATGCTTAATTTAAAGCCAACTGATTCCCACATCTACATCGACTTTGCTGTTATGTACACTGCATCTCATAAGGAGTGATACCATTATATAAACTACTAGCACTGAATCCCTCTGTGGTAATAAAACAGTAAATTGCTCAGTTTGTCATCTCGCTCTGTAGCTCAGCAAATATTTTGGATACAAGCCAAAGGCTTCCAGTATGATAACACAGCCAAACAGACCTGTGATCTTTGCTAATGTTCAGTATTGTATTTTTAAAGCTTAAGCATTTAAGCAAACGTTTTGACCATTTGAATAATTTATCTAAGGCAACACAAATCAGTTATCAAATTCAGCGCAAACTCAGACTGACAGCTGAACACTTATTGGAAGCAAACTGTAATGACTGCAATTAAGATATTCAGAGAGCAGACATATTGCTTCTGGTATGAAGGGTTGTATCTGCAAGTTGAAGGGTATTCTACATTTTTTCTAGATACAGGGGTCCTCATTTTATTGATCGTAGGGTCTTCTAGATTATTCTTTATACATTTAAAGCAGACAAATAAATCCTAAATTCAAATAAATGTGACATCAAAATGACAAAAAGGGAGACAAACGGACAAAAGCAGTGATTTTATACAGAGCAAAGTGAAAACCATTTTGCCTTTTGAGCAAAGTTTTTCTCTTTAAGGATATTTTCTGTAACCGCTGCCAAAGACGAGGAAGTGTTACTTCGCCTTCAGCTGAGATGAAAAATATTAAGCAGCAAAAATTAGATGAAAACTAACCAATAGTCGGTCGGCATTCAGCTTATGCCAGCTAGATTGGTTTCTAAGAGGCTACTTGTCCCCACTTGTTTCCCCTGATGTAGCACTGATTGTAGTGCTCTGTGCCTCTTCTTGTTGATTGGAGAGTCGCTATTCACCATCATACAGATGCTCTTACTCCACTGCTTCGCACTTCTCCTGCAATCCAGTACCCAAACAAACCATGATTAAAGCACAACGTTTGATTTGATTTTTTTTCCTTTGAAACAGACTCCTGATATAAGATATCAAAGAACAAATTTAAACAAATGACCAAACGAGAAACAGCTGCTGTAAATCAGTTTAATTTCCATGTTTTATTTCTTAGGTGAATTTCATATAATTAAAGCTGTTAGTAAAGAAACTGCATTGATTTCAAGTAATATATATATTATTTATGAGATTTTGTGCTCTGTATGTCCTGCAGCCTCAGGCACCATGGGAGCGCAGAGTGTTTCCTTTGGATGAGGGGGAGGAAGCTTCCCTGCTTTCTGCAGGAGAACAGGTTTCATTAGGATGGACAGAGTCAGACTCAACCTCCCAGTCATCAAAGAGCCCCAACATCCATATCCCCCCAACTCAGTTGGCTTGTGCTGCACTGCCCCCTTATGGACCAAGCAGGAGTGGCAGCTGAGGTAGCAGCATCAGCCTTTTTATATGCTGGGTGTGTATGAAAAGTCATGCGTTCCTTTAACTTATAAACCAGTTTAACTGATTTCATTATGTTTTAGGTATTAGGAGTACTTAATCTTACCAGTAAGATATCTATGGGATAAAATTATTTATTTAGCACATTTGAATTTGCAAACGGTTTAGTGACTCGGTTCTTTCTATAATATACTCAACAACCCAATTAAGAGTTAAATTGCATGATTGCTTTTAGCAGTTACTGGAAAAAAACTTCAAAATGTTCACATTTATCAGCTGCAATAATGATTTCTTTATTTCTTTTCTAGATCTCCTCACATCAGAGTCCATGAATCAGAAGTGTGCCCAGGAAACTTTCTTCTGGATATTGCCTGCATTCCATTAACATATTAATTTGATATAATTTACCGAATACTTAGATGGAAAAGGAGCATATTTTGCATTGTGACATGTATCGCAGTAGTTTTAACTGACCTGTGTCTCCTGCTGCAACTTCAGGTTTAAATGTAAAACAGGTACCACATGTAAACCTGACCACGTATTTCAGCGTGAGGTTTGTATCCTGTTTTTAGTTGTTGTCTATTATTTATTTACACAGTTGTCTTAAAAATGAAAAGAAACTATATTATACACATTTTTATGTAGATTCTATTTAACATCTGTTTTTGATTTCACATATCCTGTCATTTGTCTGTATTTTTTAATGAAAAAAGGAAAGTAAATATTCTTATTAGTAACCATAGGATGTCACGTTTCGCTATCTGGCAGAGGGCATTTTTGTGTTGCAGGTTTCTAAATGCTGATTAAGACGTTTATAAAAGTCTTTTACAAAATGCACCCTTCGAACCTTGTTTCTCAGGTTCTACAAAGCATTTTCACACTATGTTTGTCACTCACACTCATGCAAACATTCACATTGCATGTATAGATCTGACACTTCCACACACCAATGAGCAAATTAGGAGTAGTGACGTGGAGGGGTCGGGGACCGCACTGCTGAGCCACAACAACCCCCATATGCACGGGAGCTATGGTTTGTGCAGAGCCAAAGTACAATTCACCCATGTTTTGAACATTTTATCAGAGAAAGAATTAAATGAATGAAAAATACTTTATTTATATTCATAGAAAGAAACCCAAACTATGTGTTTTTAAAAAACTTGCTTGAAAATGCATCAAGTGTTTGGAAAGGATTTCATCCATAAACAGATTTAATTAGGGAAAAAATGCATTCAATAACTATAAATGTAGAAAGGAAGCAATGACACCAAATGTAAATTGTTGCCTAGAGATACAATTATACTTTAGATACTAAAAAAACAGCAAAAACTCACTGACTGCTTTAACTTTGTATTCTTTAGCTAAAGGGATGCAAACTATCCCTCTTAAATTATTAAATGCCAAACTACAATGAGGTTTTTAAAAGCTGGTGCTTTGTGGATAAACTTTTGTAAGACCGTGTCATTTGAAAGATTAATATGTCTCTAGGTCGGTGCTTTAAGAGGCCAAAGGGTGCAATGACAGCTTGTGCTGTGATCCTGAAAGCATAACCCCATTTTATAATTCCAGCTACCAGGAGGCCCAATGTGCAGATGGTGACCAAGGTCATCCCTCTCATTCACATGAACGTGTGTCACTTGCTCAATACCAGGGATTGGAGAGCAGAACACCACAATTACAAACTATTCAATGACCTTATAGATCATAATTGACTTATTCCAAGCTTGTAAATGGGAATACGGTTTAGCTGCTCAAAGAAATTTAATTTTCCAGTTGACAAATCCTTAAATTTGTCCCTTTATGACTCATTGTGACCCTTATATTTAGATAAAACCTATGCATGTGGCTTAAAAGCATGAAATGTATGACAATGCAACAAAAAGTCTACATCATATGCACAGGTGGATTGGTAACTTTTGTCTTGTGATGGATATTGCATATAATAAGATCACTTCCACTCCTCCTGTTGCATTCGTCCAGTGTTGTGATAAAGAGACCTTGTCACTCGATTAAATGTGAAGGAGACGCCATAGCCTCACCTCTCCAGTGTGTGGTCCACCTCAGCCACAGCTGTCCAATAAACTAGTGTGACCTGCAGGAAAACTGCAGCTGGTACTTGGGGCCATATTGTTCTGACATAAAAGTATAAAGTTTATTGAAAAAAATATACTCCTTCCCCCATTTACATATGTTTGAATTTCTGTTGTAGATAAATCAAACAGGTTTTAAGTAAAAATAATAAATGAATGGCTGAGTATAATAGAAGTCAAGTAAATTTGCATAGGAATGTAACTACAACATTTGCACAATGGGGGGTGCTCTAATATCAAAATATTCTGAACAGTTTCCATACTCTACTCACAAAACCTATTGATATTTAAATTTCAATAAAACTGTTGGAAAATTTAATATATTAATGTGGCTTTAACATAACATCACATATATATGATGAATTGTGGCACTTGTAGATTAATACGATGATTATTTCATCATCTCAAACAATGTATAGAAACAAAAGCTGTATAGTGGTGGTCGGTCAAAAATATAGAATGTCAATAAGTCAATTTATGTGTTATGTGTTATGATGTCAAAATGTTAATGTATTTTAAAAATGTTTAAATATAAGCTGTCATTGAACATTATATTTAGTGGCTGATTCATGGTTCAGACATTTTTTTTTTAACATGATAAGAAAGTCCAGCATATTGTGCGTTAACATTCAGCCGATAGACGTGTGCTTTCAAATGAGAGTGCCAAAGTGTGTACTGTAAATGTTATCACACATTTTAGGTATATTCTGACGTCATACATAAAATACAAATCGCTTATTTTTTGTGAGTAGTGTACGAGTAAATGAGTATGCAGTAAAAACAAATATTTATTTACATAAAATTTCAGTTAAAATGGTCGACTTGATGAAAAAAGTGACCTTAAATCAGTTCAGTCCACTTTATTTATAATCAGCACCCATTATTTGATCCACATTAGTCCAATTTAAAATGAATCAAAACAACTGCTAGTACAGAATCCAGTATATTGTGTTAAATATTATGTTCACCCCCTTATCCTGAGCATGAGATTGAATCAATAGAGCAGGGAAAACAAAGTTTTGTTAATAAGAATGAAGACATCTCTAGAGTCCTGCTCAGAAAGCCACTTTGCTTGACTGGGTAGGATGAAGAGAAGGGTCAACAACACCATAAACCAGATTACCAGATATTTGCTGAGAGAGAAAAAAAATAACTCAAGTAGTTCCTATAAGACATCCACCAAGTATCTGTCAACGACAGAAAACCCTGCCAAAACCTTATGATTTTTTTAAAAGGATAGTTTCGAAACCTAAATTAAAAGTAGTTTACTTCCACTCAAAGTGGGAGAAGTTGCCTAAAAACTCAGTGCTTTACTTTCCATTCTACTTTTAAAACATAACATGTGAAATTAAACACACTTCACTTTCACGTTTTTACTTGCCAACAAGAAGCTTTCCATGATTTCCAAACATCATAATTTCATTTAGCATAAAGTTGGCTAAGCTACCAACCAACCAGTAGCCTAACTACTGCTGCTCAGTAGGTTTTCCATCACACTTCGGCTTTAGCTTCTTTCTAAATTAAAATGTGCTTTTTAAATGTCCTTAATTTTCTTTCCTAATATTAGTTATTTCTTATCAAAAAAAGCCCATAAAACACCGTAATGACCGGATTAAAGATAGACGCAGTCTTTTCGCGCGTGTCTAGTACAGACATTACGGTAAATGCAGATTGCGGCGCTTCTGTGTCCGCCAGATCAGGAGTTGTACTGGAAGACACTGCGCCGAACAGGTAAATACATTTACCCTCTTTATTCCTCTGCAGCCATTACAGTGCAGCAAAACTAGGAAATAACATCTTATTTAAAACGAATATGCTCCATAAAAAGCAAGTCATACGGGCGACTAGAAGTAACCTTAATAGTCGACCGTGAATGAACATTGCGGTGAGCTGAAGCTGAAATGATGAGGTGCCCCTCTCTGTGTGGACGCAGAATGGACGCATTGTTTCTGTGCAATAGAACTGGGTCTTGGTTCTGGAGACAGACAGCCGTCTGAGCTGTGGTGCGGTATTATACGCTGAAATGAAATAATAGCTGAGCAACAGATCTTGAAGCTTAATCTCTTGAGGTGGGAAAGACCTACTGATTGACCTAATTGCCGTGTGCGTTATTGCTCTAATTGCGCACGTGCTGTAGATGGGTTAAAAGAATAATGTCTGCATTTTGCTGGTGAAAGGCTTCTGCGGTGACTGCAGGAACTTGCCTTGCTGCGGTGGCCGTGTATGGATATTAGACTGCAGGGATCCTGTGGCACATTATAGAAGGATATGGAAAATAAGGTGATAAAAAAAAAGAAAAAATGGTGTGTGTGGGTAGCTTCTGTTATGTGATCATCATTAATAATCGTCCAAATAACAGAGTAAGAAAATAATTTGCAATTAACAGGTGCTGAGTCATAAGGCTGGTCTCCCTGATTGATCACATAATAAAGCTTATCAGCATGTCTCCTTTTGCTATCTTTACCTTCATGTCATACCTTAAATGATTTAAACACACCTGATTTATTCCAATCTTCCATGAAACGTAGAGGCCGGCTACATTTAGCCATCTTGAACACCCTGCCCCATCCTAAATCCAAGGCAGCAAATGCAGCTAAAAAAGCCTGCGTTGTCTTACCCCTGAGATCATTTGTTCTCCCACTGAATGGCTATTTGGTGAGCTCATGCATGATAGATGTCTAACACAGTAAATGCAGGCTTCAGACACTTCTCATTTACATTTGGGGGGTTGGTTGGGTGTTGATTTTCCCTTTTGGAGTCCACTTGCTACAGTGTGTGCACATACATTTAAATTTCTCATGCATTCAGGATGAGGCTGGAATTCATTGAGTCATGAACAGCCTGGCGGGCTGCTGGGAGCTCCTCTTCACTGAAGGAATGTTTTCTGGGGGATCTTACTGATTGTTCCACCTGCTTTCTGCCTTCTGGGAGCATTTTTTTTCTAATTTGAATCTTAGGCTTTTTTGTGCTGTTTCTAATAGCTTGACTGACAACAGAAATATATGCAGACATTTAGGAGACTCGCTGAGTTATGACTTGCAAAATGTAGTTGGCTTTTTTTTAAGTGCTAAATAACGTGTAGTAAAGATTTGTGTAATTCGGCATGTCATAGGAGGCAGGTTGTCTGTGCAAGGTCTTAGAGAGGAAGGGGACCTGAGATGTGCAAGGTGATTACAGTGACATGCCTGTTTAGTATGTACAAGTAATCAGTTGCGTAACAGAGAAGTGCTTTAAAGCATCACCTTTAGCAATCCTAAATTTACTTAAGAGTTGTATTACTGGGTAAAAAAAAACTCAAAGACATCTAGACAAAACTAAATTAGAGTTAAGCATTGATTATGAAAGTGGATTTAACAAATTTGTGTCTGTGGCAAAAAAAAAAAAAAAGTCTTTAGACCTAAAATGGAGGCCCTGCCCTTTCTAAATAGCTGTTTAAAATTTAATTAATAGTATTATTTTTGACTAGCAAATAGCTTGTAATATGGTAACAACAGCAGCAGAGCTTGGAAGTTTTTAAGCGACAGCTAGGTGAATGCCTGGCTAATGTCTGCACTGTAGGGCTAGTAGACAGAGGCTTTGGGTTGTTTGCAGTTGGGGCTAAAGGATGATTGTGGTCTAAATAAATGGGTTATTTGCTTTCTGTCTTGTAGAGTTAAGTTATTAATTTATCGTAGGACTAACAAGTAAATGTAAAATCAAAAGACGTTCTTTCAAGATAATTTTACATTGACAGCAAATATTATTCGGGAGGGAATGTAGATGGAATATTTGCTTTTTTTAACTTTTTATTTCCCCTCTGATTAAAACCATTTGCCAGAATATTTTAATGCATAGAAAAGCCCTTTTGGCATTCATTTAAATGTGTATAGTTGTCTGACAGACCCTTGTGAAAGTCTGTGGCTTTTTTCAGATGACTCATCACCATGGCAACTAGGAGTGAGAGAAGCTTTGCTTGTGAATGGAGAAGTTTGATACCTACTGTGTGATGTACATGCTGCTTTACAGTGTCAGTCAGTGCAAATGGACTGCACGAATGAAAAGATGAATGTTTAGGGTGAGGGACACGCCCGAATAATTGTTTACTTTAAGGATTTTATGTGCACAAAGATAGCTGTTGCATAGATAAATGAAACAATGGCTTTAGTCATGTATCAGAGCGTATATGAGATACAGTATATTGTCTTAGCTGCCACTTATGCACCATATTAGACTTTTTATTCTGCTGTGGGTCTTTGCACCCGTGCACTTGGACATCAGATCACCATGCACTGTAGGTCATTGTCGAGATTACAGTCAGTTGTCGAAGTGAGCTGTCCAGAAAAAAAGGTGCCAGTTAGGTGAGGCAGCACTGCCGCCTGCCAGTTCACACTCCCATGGTGCCACATACTGCAGACCAGCTTTACAAAAGCCGTGTGTGTGTGTGTGAGAGAGAGAGCGAGCGAATGAGGCAACTTAATCCTCATTCCTATAAAGACACTAAGTCCGCTGGACAGGCACACACTCACACAAGTGGGCAGTCCTTGTCTGGCTCAAGTTAATACTTTGTTGGCTTGTCTCTGTTTGTGAGATAGAGAAAGCAGGAAAGAGTCCGGGCAAGATAAAGAAAGGTGCTCGGCGGTAGCTTTGGCAGCAGCACCAAAACACCAAAGCACGCATCTGACATGTCTGCCAGCTAAGTGCCAATCTTACAGATTCACTGCTTCTCTGGATATGAAATGTTCTTAGTTTCTTTTTTCAAAAGCACATTTATCAGTGTGTATTTGTAGTGGTTAGGTGACACTTCAAAAAAATCATTTGTACTCCTCAAAATTGGTATTTGTTTGCTAATTCTCAGATTTTAATCAACAGATTAAGCATTTGGCTTTTTAGGAGAAAAAAGAAACATTGTAATATTTGGGAATTTAGATAAAAAATCACTTCGTATAAACATTTTTTATTAAGATGGTGCTGTTTATACGTCTTGCTGATAGTTCAGAATGCCAATCAAAAAGCCATTACAACACTACAGTTATACAACAGAATTAAAGTATGCTAATCATTTTCCTTCTATCAAAGCTCCCCAGAGTGGGGGGGGGGGAGGGGGAAGGGGGGGGGGGGGGGGGGGGGGGGGGGTGGGGGAGGGGGGGGGGGGGGGGGGGGGGGG